>OX465289.1:11047500-11330000 GCA_949987695.1 Merzomyia westermanni
CACATTTTGTCCTATGAACCAAATACACTTTTTCGGAAAGGGGAGAAAAAATAAAAATCGCCGATTTTCATGTACACGTCAGAATTTTTTTTTATGTCAAAAGTATAAAGCTCGTAGTGTCCGTCTGTCTTTTGATCGATTTGTAACCCTTTTGAAATTGAATTGTACAATTCAATGTTTCATCTGTCATACCAGTTGTAAGTGTTGTAAAAGTTATAAACATTTTAGTGTTAGAAAGTTACTATTGATAAACTACAAATATATGGAGTAGGATGGTTCGAAAAACAATTTTTTTTTTTGTGGAACGCTTTAGTAGTTTAAAAATTTGGAGTCCCTTCAAGTTACGTCGAAAAAAGTGAAAAAAAAAAATTTAAAAAAAAAATATCAGGAAAATCTGAGAATTGATAAAAATCTATTTTGTTTTTTAAATTTGACTTGGTACAGACATTTCAACGAGTCTGCCTGCAAAAATTTAGCTCGATTGGATCACGGAAAAAGGGTTAAAAATCGATGAACTTTGTTTGTTGTGCATGATCAATAAAAAGTAGCTCTTGTTGACAAGAGAGATACTACATTAAATTGCTGTTTCCTTTTTAGTTCGATTACGATTCCGAAAAAAGCTGGTAGCGGAGGGATATTAAGTAATTAGTAATATCAACAGAAAGGTAGCTAAAACCAATAAAATTCAGTCACAAAAAAAAAAAAAATTATTGTTCTCAAAGAGTTACCGCTGCTTTAAAAACCCACTGTTTCAAAAAAGTCACCAATTCCAAATAAAAGTCAATAGGTCCAAAAAGCAAATATCTGATACAATAAAATCAAATTTTACAAAAGCTTCACCGACTCCCAAAACTGTTCCCTAATGATTCAAAAAAAAAAATGTTCAAAAAAATATCTGTTTCTAAAAATTCAGCCTGGTTCAAACAAAGGTATTTGTTCCATAAAAGTCACCAGTTCCCAAAGCTGTTACTTAGTGATTCATTAAAAAAAAAAAGTTTATAAAAAACATTATTGCTGCCTAAAAATTCCCTGGCTCCTAAAAAGTGACTCTTCTCAAAATGGTAATCTATTCTAATTGAAGAAATTGGTGCCAAATGTTCAAATACTGGTTTAAAAAATCACAGCTTCCAAAAAAATTAATTACCCTTGCAAAATAGCGACCGTTTCCAAAAGAATAAAAGTAGTTTCAAAATTATTTGTGGTAAAAAAAAAGTTGATGCTTCCAAGAAAAATACATTTGTTCCAATGAAACACACTGGTCCTAAAAATAAAAATATTGCTTTCAAACAAGTCACTGCTTTACAAAGTCACTATTCCCAAATAATTGGTTCCAAAATAAAGTAAAAGTCACTGTTTGAAAAAAAAAACACTGGTCATAAAATAAGTTAATGTTTCCCTCAAAGATGCACTGCTTCTTAAAAAGTCACTCTTGCCACAAATAGTAATCTGTTTTAATCAAAGACGTTGATGTCAAAAATTTAAATACTGATTTGAAAAGTCATTGTTTTCAGCAATTGCCAAAACAGTGACTGTTTGCAAAGAAAGACAGTAATTTAAAGATTGTTTAAGGTTACAAGAAAAGTCGCTGCTTCCAAGAAAAATGCCTCTGTTTCACCACTGGTGCTAAAAATAAAAATACTGGTTTAGACAAGTCACTGGTTAAAAATAGTCACTGTTCTCAAAAAATGAATGGTCCCATTAATTGCACTTTTTCTTAAAAAAATCGCTTGTTTCGAATTCACTGTTTCCAAAGAAAGTCAATAATTCAAGATCGGAAAAGTTTATTCTGTTTACGCAAAACTTTTAGATCCGAATTTCAATATTTTGGATAATCAGTTGAGCCAGATTATGCAAACTTTATACGATTGTTTGCATGCTTGTTTGAGCAGCGACAAAAAAAAAAGGCTAAGGTTTTGGGAATGACGGTTGAGTGAACGATATGATTAGCGTCACACTCTCCAGCTGATGTCCTACCTTCATATTTGTAATCCTAAGTTTAGTATTAACGATTGTTATGGCATGGTTGGGATGATTTAGGAAGTTGAATGTGTTAATATCGAGTCTTTCACATGACCGTTGGAAGAGTACCTTAGCGCAAGGTTTCACACACGGCAGAGGACTGATATTTAACCGGTTGAATGTTTCTTTGATCGGTTCAGTTCGAGCACCAACCGGTTTTCATAAGCATGAATTGAATAGTTCAAAATACCTAGGCTTACATACTTCCTGTCGATATGTGGGTAGAAATCTGGTTAGATAGTTAGTAGTGCTAACCAAACAGTGGTTAAGAAAGTGGGTGATTTTGTCCAAAAGGCCTAAAATTTTGTAGTCTTTCACACTTCACACCTACACGGAGAACAATTTCACCATGGTTAAAAACTGAGTCTTCCGATCCCTTTATCCTATTACCCACTTCTTAACCATCTATTTAAATTTTTACGTACTGGTGGTTGTTAGGGTAATTAAATAAATCCCTTTCAATATTAGAAACTCTCACAACCTTCACCCACTCTGCTTTTCATTGCTTTGTGTCAATTGCGTTTTGAAAATGACGGAGAGTACTAAGAATTTTAAACAACTATTTGCGTGCGCTCAATAAAATTGTGCAACAATAATAATTAACACAATAACAACAACAAAACGACAGTAAACAAATTAAAATTGTCAAATTTTATTTGCAAAACAAATTACTATGATTTTCTTGCAAATTTCACTACAAAGAAAAAAAGAGAAAACGTTCAAAATGGTGAAATTGTGGTAAAATGCATTTAAGAAAACGAAGAGTATAATAATGCGGCATCGTGTGAAGTGGCGAAGGAGGAGCATGAAAAATAAACAAAAGAGCAGAAGTAAGGAGAAGAATCCGCAGAAGAAAAAGTAGGAAGAATTTGAAGTTGGTGGCATAGAGAAGCAAGAGGCAGCACTGCGTGGCACAAATAAGTAGTTGCCGTGCAGTTATGGAGCAATGAAATAGGTTCGGAGGTGTGTGGATGGCAACAACAAAGTTCTTTAACGTAAATTGCTTTGTTGTCATTTAACTGAGATCGCTTACCAGCGCATTGAGTGCATTTGCATTGCGGCAAAAGAGCAGCCAACATTTTATGCCTCGGCTGCTTTTATGTACTTACGGCATAACTTTACAACTTCTTGCGATACAATTAAAATTCTTCGGTATAGCCATTGACGTATTTTGTTTTTATTTTTGTGTATTTTGGCGTAGTAAGAATCAAAATAGCAAAATTATAATTAGCATTAAAAAGTTTTCAGACCGAATGCAACTCAAAAGTTAGAGTGCGTGTTAGTTGAAGGTTGTTTGGTGAGTTTTTGGTGCATATTTGCACTATTGTTCAACTAAGAATGCTACGCTCTGTTATGTTGTTTGTTCTAATTATTCACATTTTACTTAGAAATTTTTTGTTTGAAGTTTCGTACAATACTAGTTTTCATAAAACTTGTAAAAGTATGACTAGTATTATTATACCCTGTAGTCAAGAAAAAAAATTTTTCCGATTTTTAAAATCCCTGGATTTGTAGAATTTGATTTTACAATACCGAGGTTTTGGGATTATAAAAAAAATATTGGAACTAAATAACGTTTAAAAAGATGAAAAAAAATTTTATTTTTAAGATGAATTTTAGGAGCTGAGTCTGGAAACGGAATTGAAACCAAAACCGAGGTCAAACACCGAATTAGAAGTTAATCTGAAACCGAGATCAGAGCCAAAACCGAAATGGAACTAAATCTGGATCAAAATATAAGGAGAAACAGGAGCCAAAACTGAGTTAGAACCGAGTCTGGAACTGGAACCGAAAGCGAAAACCGAATCCAAAACCGAGTTAAAACCGAATCTTAAATCGTTACCAGTTAACGAACCCGGAGCCAAAGCCGAGATAGAACTGAATCAGGAATCGGAACCGAAAGCAATATAGTACTGCATCTGGAACAGAAAACGAGGCGAAAGTCGAAAACCAAAATAGAACTTAATCTGAGAAACCAGAGTCCAAACCTAAATAGAACTAACTCTGGATTCGGAACCGAAAGCGGAAACCTAATCTATAAACGAGTGAGAACAGCATTTGGAATCAGAACCGAAAGCAAACCGCTGCCAAAACTGAGTTAGAACAGAATCTGGAATCAGAACCGAAAGCGAAAGCAAACCAAAACCGAGATGACTGAATCAGAAATCGGAACCGAAAGCAAAATCAGAGAAAAAATCGAAATACAGCTGAAGTATGAATCAAACTCCAAAGCGATACCGTAGATAAAACCGGAATAGAATTGAATCTGCCATCGGACCGAATCTGGAATCCAGACCAAAAGCGAGACCTGAGCCAATACCGAAAACTGAATCAGGAGTTGAAACCGAAAGTGAAAGCAAACCTAGACCAGCAACCGAAGATAGAAAGTCTTTTGGAAATTGAGCCGAGAGCAAAACTCGACCAGAAACTAAAAATAGAATCGATTCGGCAATCAGAACAGTAGTCAGAACCGCAACGTTAAATAAAATTGGTATTGAAGTTGGAACCAGAACAAAACCTGAACATGAGCATTGGAACCGACACTGAAACTGCAACCGAAATCGTAGTAAGCACGAGAACTGAAACTACGGCAGAAAATTGAAGCGAAACTGGAATTAGAACCAAAACAGAAATCTGCAGAAAAGGGCCACCGAATTTAAAATCCAGTCGGAGCCATAATTGGAGATGAAATCGAAAGTTGAAACGGAACTGGAAGCAAAACTAAAACAGAAATCTGAACCAAAGAGCAAAGGAAACCGATATAGAACTGGAACAGAAACTTAAATAGGAGCCGGAACTACAACTGAAATCGAAATAAGAAGTGGATAAAGTTAGCGTTACGGGAACTTGAAAACAAGCTGGAAATTTGTCCTTAAGGAAAAGGAACCGAACAGTTTCGTTTTTTAATATAAATTTTATGCTGAAATACTTATAATTCAGCCCTTCATTATTGTCACTCATTGGCGCTTAAGGCGATTTGTTCATAACTGCAATCTGGAATTACCGAGTGGGGTCAAGTCAGCCTCGGCCCATTTTCATACCTAGTTTTTATCTCAATCCATTCCCCTCGCCTTTTCCTCCTGACGAATTTTTGTGTCGATAGGAAAACTTTGTAAGCCGGAGCTTCTTCATCCATTCGTATAAAATGGTAAAATCAGCGCTATGGTTATCAACCTTTAAATTGATAGTTTTCTAGTACCTAATGGGAAGACAAGTCTTTTTCCAGCCGAAAAAGTAGTATATTTGAATCTTAAGTTGACGGTTGAAGGTTGTTATTACAAAACCAATTAAATTAAAAATGTTGAATAACTTAGCTTTTTTTTCTTTTTTTTCTCCGACAGACGGATGATAGGTCATTCCTATATATTTCGGATAAGCAGAATCCAAATTTCCAATAAATTGGAAATAAATAATAGTGCTTTATAATTAGTCAGGTTTGCAATTACAAGCTTACATATGGAAGTATTAGACTGGGCAAAAAAAAAAAATTTTCTTTAACTATTTTCACAATGGCAAAAAAAAATATTGAGAAAGTTTCTGAGCTTTTGTTTCAAAATCAAATGTGAACTAGTCGTTTGCAAGATAGCAGCCAAAATTTTAAGCGCTTATAACTTTTTCTACTTGCTTATTAATTTTTAATTTTAAAGTATTTTTGGTTTGTGCTTTGCAGTTATTCAAGAAAAATTGATAGGAGGGAGCCAATAGAATCAAAATCAACAGTTTTTGAATTTTTGCCTGTCTGTATGTATGTTTGTGCGCGTATCAATAGAAATCTGCTGAATAGAATTGCATGTAACTTTAACCATTTTTAACCTAGATGTTTTACTTAAAAACTAAGAAATCCGTTATTTCGATTACTGCTCCTGTTCGTGGACCAAGGTGATCCAAAATACAGGGTGTTTTTTTTACAGGTTTGTTTTTCGAATAGAGATAAAACTGGCATTTTGTGGTCAAATCTGGCAACTCTAATGTCATTTATGTTCAGTTTGGTTTGCCATTTCATCACGACTAGGTTGACAAAAGAACAACGCTTGCAAATCGTGCAAATTTATTTCGAAAATAATGGTTCAGTTCGCGAAGTTTACCGTGAGCTCCGTCCATTTTATGGTCGACATAATCGTCCATCAGAGCAATTAATTCGGTTAACCATGGATCGTTTTCGCACTACGTTTACTCTATGTGATAATACGCATCCGCAGAGACGTCGAACAGTGCGCACCGAAGAAACAATTGCCGCTGTAGAGCAAAGTGTTGAAGAGGACCCGAATGAATCGATTCGCCACCGTGCACAGCAATTGGAGCTTTGTCCATCAACTTTATGGAAGATTTTGCGCAAAGATCTTGGCTTGCGACCTTACAAGATCCAGCTTGTGCAAGAATTAAAGCCGCGAGACCATGGAATGCGTCGTGATTTTGGTGTATGGGCCGAAAATGAGATTGATTTCGATGCTGATTTTCATCGCAAAATTTTGTTCAGTGATGAGGCTCATTTTTGGTTGAATGGCTACGTCAACAAGCAAAATTGCCGCATTTGGAGTGAAGAGAATCCACATGAGACCCAACAGACATCCACAAAAACTGACTGTTTGGTGTGCTCTATGGGCTGGTGGAGTCATTGGGCCATACTTCTTCCGCAATAATGCTGGAGAGGCAGCTACCGTTAATGGAGACCGGTATAGAGCCATGATAACCGACGATTTTGTTCCCGAATTGGATGGCATGAATGTGGATGAGTTGTGGTTCCAACAAGACGGCGCTACATGCCACACAGCGCACGTCACAATCGATTTATTGAAGGAAACATTCGATGAGCGCATAATTTCGCGGAATGGACCTGTCAATTGGCCACCAAGGTCGTGTGATTTGACACCATTGGATTATTTTCTTTGGGGATATGTGAAGTCGCTCGTCTACACCAACAAACCAGAAACGTTAGGGGAATTGGAAGCCAACATTCGTGGCGTTATTGCCGACATACGGCCCCATATGCTCGAAAAAGTGGTTGAAAATTGGACCTGTAGAATTGGCTTTATTCGAGCCAGCCGCGGCGGCCACATGCCCGAAATCATATTTAAACATTAATGGCATAAAATTATCCTTCCAATAAAGCCAAATTGATGGACCTTAAAACGATTTTCTTGTGTTTTATTTCAATTCGAAGTTCTATACCCCTAAAAAAACACCCTGTATATCAATACAATATGGGTATCAAGCGAATGGTGCTAATAAGTACTGCAACAAGCGATGTGATTAAGTTTCATATCTGAACTGGTTTTGGAGGTTTAGTGATTAAAATCGGACTCAGTTTATTATAAATTGCGAGACAGAACGAGGCGTGGAAAGTTCTTCTAGTATCTAAAAAATTTTAGAAAAGAACAAAATTTTTTTGGTTTAGTCTAATAAATAAGTTTTAAGTGATTTATTAGCTATTCGTGCGTGCCAGTGTAGTATTTTGTCTAATTAATTGCATCTTTTTTTTTACTTCTCATCTAAATCTATTTATTATTTTTATCAGCGAGTACTTCATATTTTGCCTTTCTGCCACTAATTGCGTGTTTTTTCAGCAGCCAAGGATATTTGAAATGTTTAAATAAAATCCAAATAGTAATAGGCATACATTCCCTACCACTTATTTAAACTAATTCCTTTCAAAGCTTTTTGAGTGGGAAAAAATGATAAAAAAAATTTAAATTTTAAATGCGCCATTATTCAACTTTTTGTTGGCTGCTTTCCAAATAATAATTTTTGGCTAACGAATTGTCCGGCTAAAGCCAGCAGAGATAAGAGGCTTGCCAAGTGCAGCTGATGCCATAAAAGGCATTTTAATTACAAACAAAAAACAGCAGTTGAATATTTGTTGAATATTTACACGAGTGCATACATACAAAAATACAAAAAAAAAAAAAAGAAATTTAGGTGAAAAATTTGTATATAGAAAAACAAATAAAGGCTTTAAAACGCTTTTGTTTGTTTTGAAAATTTTGCTGCACAAAAGTAATTTACAAGGTTGCTCTTTAATCGGTTTAAATATGAACCTTAGAGGTAAATTGGATTAAAGAGCTTTTGTGGGCTTAATTGGTTGAAGTAGTGATGTTAAATTTTTAGAGTATAGAAGATGAGCTAATAAGATGTGTGCATAGTAAATTAGCCTTCCCTCAATAATATTAAAACTGCGAATAGAGAAACCCTCCCGGAGGTTAGATATAAGATCTCCGGGGCGGTTAGATATAAGATCTGCTAAATAAACCAGGGATTGACTAGGAAGAGCAAAGAAAGATTTTGGTTACCTAACATAGCGCTCGACTCGTTTCTTCTTTTTGCCAAGTGGCGCCAGTTGGAAACACCACAGGAGCGCAAATCGGCTTCCACTTGCTCCTTTGTGCAACCTTTCTCTCGAATACTCGGCAGATGTGGCCAGTGTCTAAACTTCTGCACCATATAGCAGGTCGGGTAAGATAAGTGACTTATAGAATGTTATTTTTGTTCGTCGAGAGAGGACTTTGCTTTCCAATTGCCTAGTCCAAGTAGTATTTGTTTGCGAGCGAGCAATATCGTCAATCTGCTCGAAATTTCATAGTTGTCTCTGATGCTCTCATAACATTACAGAACGGTCCAAGTGTATGTCATCTTGGAGTCGCAAAGATCTCCGCTGGCAGTGTACCGCAGGGTGCGATTCATATGTCAGGGCAAAGGGAGCCAGACTAGGAAACCATGGGCATATGAACCGGTACAAATTAGGTGCGCCGTTTGAGAGGATTCCCATAGATGCAGCTGGCCCATTTCCCGCTAGCAAACTCGCAAATAAAAACGCACTTGTATTTATGGACTATTTCAACAAATTACTGCTGGTCATCTCAATCGATTCCTTTCTCCCTTTATCTACTGATGAATTTCGGTGTCATAAGAAAAACTTCATGAGCCGGAGCTTTTTCATCCATTCGTATAATATGGTCAAATCTGTGGTATGGTCTTATCAACCCTTAAATCACTAGAAGTGTATCCTATTCAAAATCAAAGAGCAGATACCATAGTAGAATTTTTCACTAAAAATTTGCGTAGCGAGGTTTGGTGCACCGATGGAGCCACATTCTGACCAAAGGAGGAATTTTGAATCAGCTGTTTTCCAAAAAATGTGTACGAAAAACTGCACGGCCATATTCAGTCAGACGTCATGTTGGAACGAGATTCTAAGAACTTGGGAGGAAAAGCAGAGGATACGTTCTAGAAGGATTGCGATACTTACATCTCCTCGCTCTGTAGCACATGAGACAACAGGTCAGACTCTTCCAAGAGTAGGGGTCAATGTTGTCCCGATCAGAATTAAGTAAAGGACAGTACCGATCATCCCTAACTCAATTACAATCACATCACTAGCTACTACAACAGAGATAGCGATTACTACACTAATGCATATGTGCAGGAGTAAGCGAGATAGCAGTAGTATTAGCAAATATTAGGTAAAGAGTTAATGTTGATATATACAAATTCATTCAGAAATGTAGAGACGCTTCTAGCCAGACTGTAAAAGCCAACATATAACCATGGTGGGGAGGAGGGAGGGGGGGTGGGGGCTCGGTTTGACTTCAAGTGTTGTCAAGTGAACTTACTGCGGACTTAACTAAGCCGTCAATTTTTATTGCCGTTATTACTAATAAACTGAACTGGCTTAGTAAATAGCATTGATGCCGCTTTATTTGACTTCTGAGCGAGCGAACGCGGAGGCAATAATCGAGTGATCATCGAATTAAATGTGTGAACGACTGTGAACGCATAAGTACTACCATACTATTGTGACCTAAGAGTGGAGTTTATGCGCTATAATTAAAACAATAACGGAACGGAGCGGAACTAGTTGCACATTATGTGATGCCAGACCGATGCAGATTTGTAAATTATGAGTGTCATGAGAAAGGTATGATATTGATACGGTTATGGTATGGTGATTTTATAGTATGACAAAGCTATGGTAACGGTAATGCTTCGCAATTCATATTGAGATCTGAAACTTTTACAGTATTATTTCACCAATTTTTTTTGTTGGCCTAGTCTAATATACATTTGTCCTCAAGATAATAGTAGTTAAATTAAAATTTACAGCGTTTGACGAAATAAGGAGAAGCTGTAATTTTAATAATATTCATTCAAAATATATCAAATTCCAAAACAGAAAGCACATAAAAAGAAATTTTAAAGTTTACACAAAGTTCAGGAAAGTTAATTAAACTTTTAAAAATTTAAATCAAAATCTCAATATTTTTGGGAAGAGTTTTTAGAAACTTTTTGAGTACGAAATTTATAGCTCATTCACTTTAGCACAATAATGTGCAAGTTCGACGTACCTCAAAATTTCCCCAGAATTTTTAGATCTTTTTTGTCAAAGATATTGGGTATTTTATTCCATACAAAACACCCTTGACGAAAAAAACATTCTGAAAATTCAGGGACATACTGGGGCTAGTTCTAAGGGGTACAATGTTACACTAAACTTGACTGGTCTACAAAACTGCGTACTCAAAAGTTTTCTAGAAATTCTGCCAAAAAATTTGAAGATTTTGATGGCCATTTTTTAAAATTTAATTAATTTCCCAGAACTTGGTGTAAGCTTTGAAATTTCTTTTTATGTGGTTTTTGTTATGGAATTCGCTATATTTCAAATGAAAAATATTTAAATCACGTCTTCTTCTTATTTCGATGAACGATATACATTTCAAATTCACTGCTATCATATTGAACACAGCTGTACATATATATATATATATCAATTGCGGTTACTATGTCTTGATCGGGGGGTAATTAACAAACAATTATTTTTTTTTTCAAATTGCCGCTTGACATCACATGTTTATAATGACGTCCAATCCAGCATCTCTGTCATTTCAGTGGGCCCAATAAGATTTACTATTTTCTGTGTTATGTTAAATCGAATTTCTTGTTGTCTCCACTAATCGCAAATCTGTCAATAGCTTAATTGTGTTAGTGGACAGCGCCGATTGATGAATGACAGCTGAATGACGTGGGATTGTTATTGATTAGAGACATAAGCGTGGTATGGCAAAAAATGGCACTCGATGTGATATCAGTGGGCATTAAAACGTTGTGTCCAACATTTTTGATGATAAAAAAAAAACAAAAGAAAAAATTCCATTAACTTACAAATATTTTTCTTTGCAATTTTATTTGCAGCTGGAATAAAACTTATTTAAAATTTATTCAAATTTGTTTGAGGACAATGAGCTTCTGCATTGCCTAGATTTAAATGCCCCTTTGTAGTTCATATGCATATGAGCGTCGGTAGTGCATACCCTGTAGCCAACTTGGCACAATATACAGTGGTTAAGTATAAGCATAAAAGCGGCGATTGTAAAACTTCGAACGGTTCTTTGGAACGTTAACAGAGATACAGATATTGTAAATCGTTGAAATATTGAGAAAGGAGAGCGAATTAAAAGGGATGTAGTTAGTCGGCCGCCGTGGTGTGAAGGTAGTGTTGCCGGCCTACCACACCGAAGGTCCATGGTTCGAGCCCTGGTACAGGTAACATCAAAAGTGATTTGAAAAAAGTTTTTCAAAACGGGGTCGCCCCTCGGCAGTGGTTTGGCAAACTCTCCGAGTGTATTTCTGCCATGACAGGCTTCTCAGCAAAAATTCGTCTCCTTTGTAGATGCCGTTCGGAGTCGGCAAAAAAACTGTAGGTCCCACCAATTTGTAGGGAAAAATTCAAATCGGCACACAACAAATTGGAAGAGAAGCTTGGCGCAAAAATCTCTTAGGAGGTTTATGATGATATACCTGTTGTATATCGCGCCATAGAGAGAAGTTAGTCCAGTTAAGCTCAAGAGCGGACGGTTTCAGGGCTTTTAAGCAACTAAGTTCCAAGGCTTGACTCTAAATATAAGCCATTTGTGTTTACAAATTCTCACTAAGGCGGAAAGTGGATTAATTGCAGTGGATATATTTCGCGTTTATGTTATGCGCTCTTTTTTATGGATTCGAAGTGTGATAGGTCATGATATGCGTCAATCCTTACAAGCTTTGCTTAGACGCAGAGATCCTATGGTATTCCTTTTAAGTTGGCTGGTTACCAGAGTAGCCTGTAAGCCTAAAAGCAACTTGATTAAGCCACGTCTGTCCTGATTAAGCCATGATATCCACGTCCACTTTTTATATATAGAATATTTTAGAAAATACAAAAAAATTATTATTCAGTACATAATACCCCTATCCTTATAAAAAATATAAAATTTCGTGTATACATTAACATGAAGCAGAAAAAAAGTTGTTGAAAATATGTTTGAAAATGGGTGTGGCACCGCCTACTTTTGATTAAGTCAAATTATTAATATTATTAATCATAAGTCAAAAACCGTACCAGATATCGGGAGGAAATTCAGAGAAAATATTTATACTAATACAAGAAATGTTCCGCAAAAAAATGGGCGAAATCGGTTAAGGTCCACGCCCATATGTTGAAAAGGATCATAGCTATTTTTAATAGGTAATAACTTTGCGTACAACATCTTTATATCATTTCTATTTCACTTTCAAAGTGTACGTGAACAAAGAAAGTCGAAAAATATAAATATTCGAAAATGGGTGTGGCCCCGCCCCTTTTATTGTGGATTATTCCACAACCCTTTTTATGGCATAACTTCAGCAAAAATTGATTTGTCGAAACGATATTTGGAGAAAGTGTTGAACATATAAAGGTAAATGTTTGTTGTAAAACTGGGCGAAATCGGTCAACGGCCACGCCCAGTTTTTTAAAATAGTTCAGAAAAATTTGTTTGTAAAATGCAAAACTATGCAAGCTATATCAACAAGATCCTGCTCACGTACTTAGTATGCCTTTTAAGCAAAACTCGACCGCAAAAATTTTTGCGTATATTGGGAGAGTAGGCGTGGCGCCGACCACTTTTCAGCATAAAAATTCTACTATTTTCAAAGGCTATTGCTGGTAATTTCAACTAGATATTTATACAAAAATTGGTCAGCTGTTTGTCAGTAGTATGTAGCATACTGCTAACAAAAACTAGGCAAATCGGATAACACACAAGCCAAATATTCCAGAAAGTTGTTAATAAGCCAATGCATTAAGGAAGTTATATATCTTTTTTGATTTGTATACCTTTCATGAACATGAAATGTTTGTAATTATGAGAAGAAGAAGAGATGAGCCCATCAATAAGAGAACTGAAATGATCAGGACGATGAGCTGAATCGATTTAGCCATGCCCTTCTCTCCGTCCGTGCGTCTGCCTATTTGAAGGCAAAATTTTTTAGACATACAATGTGCATGTATTGGTACAGGGTGGCGCAAAAGTAATCCTCAGAAAATGCTATAAATTTTGCGATTGGCCCCTAAAGTCAGTTCTGTTTTGACATTTGTGTAGTAAACACATGCGAAATACACGTTAATAAACAATGTTACGCTACACTGCTCCAGAACGCGGAATATTGCTGACTATTTATTTGACCAATAATCGGTCGGGGCCAAACGGTTACTGTGAATGGTGAGCGCTACAGAGCAATGATCAACGAGTTCTTTTTGCCGCAACTTGATGAATTGGGATTGGAAAACATGTGGTTCCAACAAGACGGTGCAACAGCACACACTGCACGTGCCTCAACCGATATGCTGAACATCGGAAGCTTACTTTTGCGCCACCTTGTACTTTGGTATATTAAATGGCTAACCACATTGGTGGTTAGCAGGGAAGCTATTTATATGCAAACAAGTTAGTTTACCCCTCAAAATTCTTAACAGAAGTATTTTTTATTGAAAACAATCAGCTGTCTTAATAATATGAACTGAAAAGTATTAAAATAGACCTGCATAAATTGGGATGCCATAATGGATCACTACTAGGTATATAATATTCGGTTCCTTCCGAACTTAGACTTCTTTAATTGTTTTTGTTTTATATTATACTTTTTTTTTAATTTTTTTGGTTGACTGCACTGCTGCTTGGATAGACCTATCGCTACAAATATAATTGTTTATACTTTAGATACATAGTTTGGCCGTAAAACGAGATAAAATTGCTTAACTTGTGCATTTATATTATAGATTATATCTTTAAGTAGGACTCTTAATACCGACTTTTAATTTAAGTTATAATATACATTTAAGATTTATAAAATAATATGAGACTAAATTATGAATGTGATACTAATCAATTGATAGAATATTCAATTACCTTATCTTTAATAGTTAATTCATTAATCGGAGAAAAATAATTATCGATTTAATCCGACTAATCGTAGTTTTTCAGTTTCATTCAAACAAAATTAAAAGGTCAGAAATAGTGGGCGGTTTCCCTTTACAAATTATTATTTTGTGTCCTTAGATGGTATTTCCGTTTAGAAAAAGGAGTATAACCAATGGACCCTTTATCTTTATACACCAGCGGTACTGATTTACTCAATCATATATTTCTAATTTCCGCTACAGATCACCGTATTTTAAAATATTTTTGAAAAACGTTTTAATTCTCAGTTGAATATGGCTTCAATTTGTATTCAGGGAGCACCCTTTTGTAACCAATTCTAATGTAGCGCACTCTTCAATCTAATTTTTGAGCTAGGGAACTTATTAAGAATATTCTTATATGGGGAGTTGATCGAAAAAAATTCTGTGAAAGGGCGGTTTTTTTTTAATATTGTGAAATATGGTGATTTTCCACTCAACCTTCAATTTGTTCTTAATAAATTTCTTTTTGGACCAAAATATCTATTCATTTATGTTTGTATTGTGTTCATACAACTATATTTATATTTGGTCGTTTTAAGTGCATGCGAAGTAATCCATGAAATATTCATGTTGCTCAGTGGGCTGCAGTCATAAACGTGTACGCTTTGAAATGTGTCACATAAATATTTGAAAAGCAGCTGTCATATTATTTGTGTGTGCTGTCATGACTTGTGGCATATTGGGCGTTGAATTGGATGCTTATTGAGTGGTGTGTGGTGCATTTGAAATTGGTTTTGGGATATGTCGTTAAATGAAAAGTTTTGTACATATATGGGGATATTTCCATGACAACAGAAGTGGTGTACGTATGAATTTAGAGTTCAATAATAAAAAGCGAGACTTCTTTTCATAAATTTTGAAGGTGGAAGCGTTGCTTGAAAATAATTAAATATGGTTTCTGGAGACTTAAGTGCATGCGGAATAGAGCAAAAAATGTCGCTGCTATGACATAAAATAGAAAGAGTGTAAGAATTTTTTAATGAATGGAAGTTTCCCTTCAAATGTAGTATATTGTAAATAAAGCTAAAGGCTCAAGAAGGCCAACAAACAATTCTCATTTCACTAAAATAATATAATAATCAACAATCAAAACTGACTAACTAATTTTCCATACATACTTTTTTCAGTGTTTACTTACCCCTTTAGTGTAACATTTCATGTAGTATTTTTGGATTTGGGTAGTAACAGTTTAGTGATCGGTTACCCAGAAGATCCTTGGGGTATTCGCGCGAAAGGTCTCTGCCGTAATTTCTAACTTTATACTATTCAAGTTATTATTGTCGGTAGACTTTTCTTTGGCTTTACCCCTACCTATAAATATAATAGCTATCTATGCATAGTCACTAAATTAAAGCGCGTGGAAAATGTACCTACAAGTTTCTAAAGTAATTTTATTGAATTATTTAGTCCATGACAATTGTCAGTTGCGCATTAAGAGAAATCAATTGAAGCGGCTCGGGACTGTGTGGCCATGATTGAAATCAATTATTAAAAATGTGTTGAAAGGCGGATATCTATTTCCAAATATTGAAAACTAAAAGTAAAAATGGCTTGCAAAAAAAAAACCTAAGGTTAGCCTAAAAGTATGCAACATTTCGTTGTGATAACCGTGTCTAGTTTTTTTGTAATCAACACTCGTAAAAATTGTAGGTCTTAAAAGTGATTTCGTTTTTATTTTTTTGTTTAATGAAAGGTGTCTTGGAAATAAGGACTCAACTTCAGAGCAACGGGCTACTTTTGTATATTAGTTCAGATCGGATGTATATAAAAAAGTACGCCTTAAAATATGTAAAGCTTTTTTAAATGACATTTCCATACAAATTTTGAATTATAACAGCTTTAAAAACCTTTTTTTATTTTTTATTGGGTTAATGTTTATAGTAGTATAGGGGGTCGAGTCATAGCACAGTGGAATGCTTGGTCAATTTAAGTGAAAAAAAAAAATTATTAGTTTTTATGAAAAGTGTTTCCTCAATTTTACTATCAGTTTCAATACTAAATTCAGATTCAAAACGAGTCACATAAATAAAAGCTATTTATGATTGAAATCCTATATATAGAATCGGAACAAGCAGGTGTTGATACTTTATACAGAATTCATATCATTAATATTTCGCAAAAATATTCCAAGTAAAATATAATAAAAAAAATTTCCATGCAAATTTCGAATTATAAGAGCTTTATAAACCTTTTTTATGTTTTATTAATATGTGGGTTGGATTTGATAAATTTAAGAAATTAATGGCCAGCAACTACCGATGCAGGTGAAATTTCTTATTTCTGTTATATCTTCACTGAAACTCTATATATCAGGCAGTTTCTCTCATTTCTTTTAATTTTTGGTTGAGGTGCTAGCTTTTTTCTTACCTTTTTACAAAGCTGCTTTGAGGTGGCTAATAAAGTTTAACAGCGGGAGAGACATGTATAAATTTGTTGCATACTTTTTGGCACACTTTATAATTTTTGCGTGAATCTTGCGAAAGCAGTTGCACCAATCCAAATGAGAATTTGTGTTTCGAGATGATGTAACAAACAAGTGGTTTGGGTTCAATTTGTCTAAGATTTTTCTAAATATTCACATCTTTCATTATAAATGTTAACAGAAGCTCACTCTCTGCCCCACTGGGATAAGCTGCCTACATATTAGTCCTATTGATAGTTGAAATGAAAGGTGGGATTATTAAGTTAGTGATTCGGCTTTCAAGAAGGAATACAGCTAAAAACGCCAACACCACCTTCTTTCTACGATATTTGTAGTTAAACCATACAAGCAAGAAGAGACACTACGACTTAGCCCATCTTGAGATTTTAAGATTGAGTCACAGGAAAGGTGTTCCATTGTGTCGAAAGTGCATCAAACGCATTCGGTACAGATATGTATTGCATATATATGAGGTTCTTTACTGAGCAGTAGACAGGCATAACTGCTACTTATCATTTATAGAACTAAAAGCTGCATACTTTTAGGCATACATGTAGGTTCAGTATTCGAATCTCGTTTAACAATTTTATTGAATGAATTTTATTCTTCGATCTTCGGTTTTTTTTCAATTCAACTCAATTTATCTTATTCAACATTCAAACATATTCTAACAATATTCAACCTGCCTTCATTGTTGCTTTTATAACAATAAATATATTAAAGTACAAACTTTACAAAGTATTTCATTTCTCATTTCGTACATACATAGTAATATTACAAAGATTTTTAAGTGGTTTGAGCAAAGCGACGTTCAAAGTCTAAATAAATAAATAAATACGTTAATAATTAAACAAACAAAAAGTTTATTGAAATTCAACCAACGTACTTAAATTTTTTATTTAAACTACCTTACTTGCTTTTCTTTACACTAATATTATTTACCTTCCCTACTTATAGCTGCTATGTATCTATTTCACTTAACATAAACTTAATTTTAATTTGTATGCATATTCGTGATTATGCAATGTATATTTGCAAACGCTTTAGAGCGTAATTCATATGCTAATGAAGCTTCAATACAATCATTACTAGCTATTACCTGCTAGCTAAATTCGGATTATCGTTAGAAGCATATCTTAAGGCGTGAAACTGTTGATATACTAATTTGATGCTGCGTAATTGAAAAGCGTAACGCATACCATGTGCTATGAGCAATCACATGTGCAAGTAAGTTGATATATAGATATGGTATGATACATAAATGACTAAGGATGAGTGTATGTACATATACAGCTGTGCGCAATATAATAGTAGTTAAATTAAAATGGATATCTTTCGACGAAATAAGAAGAAGCTGTGATTTTAATAATTTTTATTTGAAATATAGCGATTTCCATTTCAGAAATCACATTAAAAAAGTTCCAAAGCTTCTACAAAATTCAAGAAAGTTAATTAAAGCTTAAAAAATGGACAACAAAATCTTTACGTTTTTTGGCAGAATTTCTAGAAAATTTTAGAAAATTTAAATTTTAGTATAAAATTATGCAAGTTAGAACTCGCTCAAAACTTTCCCTGAAATTTCGGAATTTTTTTTGTCAATGGTGTTAAGTGTTTTCTTCCATGAAACGCATTAATTTTGTATGGAAAAAATACTCAACATCCTTGACCAAAAAAGTTCTAAAAATTCAGGGGTAATCTTGAGGTGCTTCTAACTTGCACATTGTTAGGCTAAAATTGAATAAGCTATAAAACTGTTTACTGAAAATTTACTTTCCTAACCTTTGTGTAAACTTTGAAATTTCTTTATATGTGGCTTCTGTTATAAAATTTGCTATATTTTAAATCAAAATTATTAAAAACACAGATCTTTTTCTTTCGTCGAACGATATTCAAATTCAGTTCACTACTATTATATTGAACACAACTGTATATAAGATGTAGAGAAACTCATTAAGCTAATGCTGCAACTATTTAGTATGTAACTAGTTATAATACATTGTGAAAGTGGTTAACAGCAACCACAAAGGGCAGGGAGTAAAAGTCGATGAAGAAAGATAATATAAGACCTGTTAAATAATGATTACTAATCGTAATGATTACCGGTTTGATTAATTAATATCTTGAAAATCGATTTCCTGATGGCCTACCAATTACTTTCAGTTTTTGATGATTATTTTCCGATTAATTAAAAAAATACTAAAAAAGTCATGATTTTTTACGATTTTAAAAAAAATAAAAAAAAAATTTGAAATAATCAAAAGTAATTCAAATCACTTTTTCTGATTACTTTTGATTATTTTACGATTATTTAAAGAAATAAAAAAAAAATTTGAAAAATCAAAATTAATTCAAACCACTTTTTCCGATTATTTTTGATTTTTTAATATTTTTTTAATAATCGTAAAAAATCATGATTTTTTTTTAATATTTTTTTTTGTATTGTTGTATAAGGACATAAATATACACATCAACAATTCTGAAAAAAGTAAAAAATAGTCAAAAAAAAAATCAAAAAAATCAAAAAAATCTAAAATAATCAAAATAAATCAAAACAACTTTTTTTGATTTTTTAATTATAATTTTTTTTTTTGAGAAACAAGTAAGACAATCATTACCAATTAAATAAGATTACTAATGAAATTTAACAGGTCTGGATAATATAGATAGGGTGGATAGAACACCAAAAATGTGTGATATTTATTTTTGTGAATCGGAGTTAGCTAAATGCTTGCAATTTCGAGTCAAACCAGCTAGTAAACTAATTGCGATACTGTAAGAATTTTGAACTTTTTCCATCAGATAAATCTCAACCTGGGTTACCAAAACAAGTAGTATGTGCCATGATAGACCACAACCACTTTAATTTGATTAACAATTTCTGCTATAAAACATTTTTGTACGTGCTCGTGGTTAAAGCTCAGGGGCTACAAAGTGGTATAATTGTCATCATAAGCTTGTGAGCTTACAATTAGACAAAGATTATATGCACTTATGTTTTATATATCAACTTGTAAGTATATGTACATATCTACTCCTACTTCCGATAACATACTTATTTACATGGCGCTGATAGAGTAAGTAGCATCACGTAAAGTTAATAAAAGTTAATGATACCAGCATATCTCGTGCGCAGATTATTTATGAGCATTTTGTAGGCCTAAAAGTACCAGCATAGCGCATGAATAAATTTATTGAATGCTAATATACAAAATAAATAAATACGAGTACTACACTAGGCAGCGATTAGACTGGTCGAAAAAAAAAAATTTTATTACATTGACAATACTCGTATATTTCAGACTACCGAAAAAATACTATGCAAGTTGCAGATCTTAATATTTATTTTTAAAGATCTTGCAATGCCAGCGTACACACAAAGAAGTTGTGAAAGCAAATTTTCCTCGGTTTGGCTATTCCCGAAATCAGAAATGTGATTCGGATTTCACGCTTTTTCTTTATAAATATCCCAAAATGATAAAAACTATTTTGTTTAGGTTATGGTGGCTACTCAAAGGCATAACAGTGTCGCTTACTTAGGTCGGCTGGCCCAAATGTAAATGCAGATTTTTTTCTAACTCATTGGTACAGCAGTTGCAAATCAAATCAACCAAACTAGCATGGATAGAACTCTAAATATTAATACAAGGTGGCGCAAAAGTAAGCTTCCGATGTTCAGCATATCGGTTGTGGCACGTGCAGTGTGTGCTGTTGCACCGTCTTGTTGGAACCACATGTTTTCCAATCCCAATTCATCAAGTTGCGCCAAAAAGAACTCGTTGATCATTGCTCTGTAGCGCTCACCATTCACAGTAACCGTTTGGCCCCGACCGATTATTGGTCAAATAAATATTCAGCAATATTCCGCGTTCTGGAGCAGTGTAGCGTAACATTGTTTATTAACGTGTATTTCGCATGTGTTTACTACACAAATGTCAAAACAGAACTGACTTTAGAGGCCAATCGCAAAATTTATAGCATTTTCTGATAGGAGGAGTACTTTTGCGCCACCCTGTATTAAAGCCTGACACGCTTATAATAACTCTTCTCGCTATTTTGATAAATGTTATCAATATAATTTTCAAATAAAAAATTAATTTTTGTTGCTGGTTTTATGGTCTATTCATTTTTACATATTTTTGTAAGTTTAACGAGCTCAAGACCAGTTGATAATAAATCTTAGTTAATTATTATTATTTTTTGATTAGAGGAAAAATGAAAACAACAAACATATGCAGCCTATAATTTAGTACTATTTCAAAAACAGCCACGATATCTCGCCAGACTAAAAAAAATGTTCTTTTGTTCGACCAGTCTAATGTTCTCACTTGCGTATGGATTTTTACATTATGTAATTTGATTAATATGGGTTTGTCGCACAGAGTTTAGCTATAACTTGGCTAGTATGAGACTAGCAATTTGGCTTGAAATATGTTGAAAAACCAAAAATGAAAGAAAATATCGTGTAGCACAGTACACGTGGGAGAAGCAGACCAGGTAAATAATGATTACTTAGCGTAATGATTACCGGTATGATTAAGTATTTCGGTATTATTAATTACTGATTACCATTACTTTCAATTTGTAATGATTATTTTCCAATCACTTAAAAAAGTATTAAAAAAAATCTTGACTTTTTACGATTATTAAAGCAAATAAATAAATCAGAAATAATCCAAAATAACCTAAATAAAAAAAAAAAGTTTTTTTTTATTATTTTTGGTTTTTTGTGTTATTTTTATATTTTTTTTATATTTTTTCTAATCTCAATCAAAAATTAATTTCCTTTTCTTCAAAAACAATTAAAATAATCATTACCAATTAAAAAAAACGTCTAACTAATTGATTACTAATTACTAATCAAATTTTTGGGGTTTGAATAAAAGTTAACTTCTTAATTTCTCGGAAACATTTCCTGATTGTTTGCGAGACCTGTGCACGACTTTTTCATAATGGGTTTCGAAGCATTTCGGGATCATTCAGGGATTATTTTTCGCACCATTTCGTGATATTTATGTGGAAAGTAGGGCCAAAATGATATCGAAAAAGTACCAAACATAGTTTCGAATTAAATCGCGTACTGATCCTGAAATGATGTGAAAAAATTCCAAAATTATCCCGGAAAATTCCCGAAACGGTCCCGAAAAAATTACCGAAATTTCCGAAACCTATACGACCTAAGTTTTATTACAATAGTCTGCTACAATTGTTTTATATCCGTAGCATCAATTAAAACTTGCGATCTACTCCAAAAATTTTCAAAATTCTCTCTCAATTAAGAATTACCATCGCCGCCTAAGTAGTTAATTTAAAAAAAAAAATTGAGTTTTATTAATTTTGACGAGCCAGCCTTTCAAGTATGCAGGGAAATTGATTTTATAAACATTTTTACAATTCTCTGAACTTTGTACTTAATCTTAAAATCCTTCAATACAAAAAAAGTTTTGAAATCGGTTGAAAATTGCCATTTGCAAAGAAGGTTAAAACTTGATTTTCCATTTTCCACATTTCGTTGCAACCATCGAGGTTACCGATGATCACAATTAAGTTAACGGTTGAAGAGAATATAGAAAAGAACAAGATAAAATAGCGACAAGATTATTCCTAGCCAGCTTTCCATAGTAGGTGGGACGTGACGTATACGTAACTTTAATATACAAAATAGCCGAATTTTTTTCGTAAGCACTTAGCGACTTATAAATAAAATAAAACAACATAATAAAGGGTGTTTTTTTTAGGGGTATAGAACTTCGAATTGAAATAAAACACAAGAAAATCGTTTTAAGGTCCATCAATTTGGCTTTGTTGGAAGGATAATTTTATGCCATTAATGTTTAAATATGATTTCGGGCATGTGGCCGCCGCGGCTGGCTCGAATAAAGCCAATTCTACAGGTCCCATTTTCAACCACTTTTTCGAGCATATGGGGCCGTATGTCGGCAATAACGCCACGAATGTTGGCTTCCAATTCCCCTAACGTTTCTGGTTTGTTGGTGTAGACGAGCGACTTCACATATCCCCAAAGAAAATAATCCAATGGTGTCAAATCACACGACCTTGGTGGCCAATTGACAGGTCCATTCCGCGAAATTATGCGCGCATCGAATGTTTCCTTCAATAAATCGATTGTGACGTGCGCTGTGTGGCATGTAGCGCCGTCTTGTTGGAACCACAACTCATCCACATTCATGCCATCCAATTCGGGAACAAAATAGTCGGTTATCATGGCTCTATACCGGTCTCCATTAACGGTAGCTGCCTCTCCAGCATTATTGCGGAAGAAGTATCGCCTATGACTCCACCAGCCCATAGAGCACACCAAACAGTCAGTTTTTGTGGATGTAATGGCGTTTCAAGGGTCTCATGTGGATTCTCTTCACTCCAAATGCGGCAATTTTGCTTGTTGACGTAGCCATTCAACCAAAAATGAGCCTCATCACTGAACAAAATTTTGCGATGAAAATCAGCATCGAAATCAATCTCATTTTCGGCCCATACACCAAAATCACGACGCATTGCATGGTCTCGCGGCTTTAATTCTTGCACAAGCTGGATCTTGTAAGGTCGCAAGCCAAGATCTTTGCGCAAAATCTTCCATAAAGTTGATGGACAAAGCTCCAATTGCTGTGCACGGTGGCGAATCGTTTCATTCGGGTCCCTTGCTCTACAGCGGCAATTGTTTCTTCGGTGCGCACTGTTCGACGTCTCTGCGGATGCGTATTATCACATAGAGTAAACGTAGTGCGAAAACGATCCATGGTTAACCGAATTAATTGCTCTGATGGACGATTATGTCGACCATAAAATGGACGGAGCTCACGGTAAACTTCGCGAACTGAACCATTATTTTCGAAATAAATTTGCACGATTTGCAAGCGTTGTTCTTTTGTCAACCTGTTCATGATGAAATGGCAAACCAAACTGAACATAAATGACATTAGAGTTGCCAGATTTGACCACAAAATGCCAGTTTTATCTCTATTCGAAAAACAAACCTGTAAAAAAAACACCCTGTAATTGGGTTTTCTGAAAACTGGAAATTTCCTTTGAAAATCAAAAGTGAACTTGTCGCTTCCAAGATAGCAACCTAATTGTAAGCACTTATACATTTTTCTGCTTGCTTATTGTTTTGTTGCTTTCAATTAAAAAATTGTTCAGAAAAAGTGTTATCTAGCAACGAAATTACTAATAACAAGTAAGCAAGTCTAAGTTTGGGTGGAACCGAACAGTGATCTATTATGTCTACCAAATTTACGCAGGTCTATTTTAATACTTTCAGTTCGTATTTGCGTTCAAATAGACAGACGGACAGACAGATAGACGTATCGAGAGACGAACATGACTACATCGATTCAGCTCATCCTCCTGATCATTTCAGTATACTTTTTGATGGGACTATCTCTTTTTCTTCTCATATGTACAAACATTTCATGTACATGAAAGGTATGAAAATAGAAAAAGATATACGACTTCGCTTTTGCAGTGGGGTATTATTTTTCATTTTTATTATTTTCATCCTGAACGTTTTGATATACATTAATGAATATATATCTCGATTCGTTTATGCCGAAGGAAGTAATATACCTTGTGTGCGTAACAAAAATAGATATAAAAAATGTGTGCGCCAAATTTTCACAATATATACTTGGATTCACTGGGTACAGCATAGATAATATATAGTTTGGAAAAGTGAGCGGAGCCACGCCCCCAGGCTATATTCGTCATAACTCCGAACTTTTTTGGTCTAAATTAATGATATTTGGATATATACTGAATAATCACATTTTTTGTATTTTCGAAAATATTCTATATGGCTATCATCCGATTTCGCCCATTTTAAATATTGATGAATAATAGATGAGTACAAAGGAACCTCAATACCAAATTTCATTAAGATATCTCAAAATTTACTCAACTTATCGTGTTAACAGACGGACGGACATGGCTTAATCAATTTCTCTTTTCCTCCTGAACTTTTTGATATATACAGGGTGTTTTTTTTACAGGTTTGTTTTTCGAATAGAGATAAAACTGGCATTTTGTAGTCAAATCTGGCAACTCTAATGTCATTTATGTTCAGTTTGGTTTGCCATTTCATCATGAACAGGTTGACAAAAGAAAAACGCTTGCAAATCGTGCAAATTTATTTCGAAAATAATGGTTCAGTTCGCGAAGTTTATCGTGAGCTCCGTCCATTTTATGGTCGACATAATCGTCCATCAGAGCAATTAATTCGGTTAACCATGGATCGTTTTCGCACTACGTTTACTCTATGTGATAATACGCATCCGCAGAGACGTCGAACAGTGCGCACCGAAGAAACAATTGCCGCTGTAGAGCAAAGTGTTGAAGAGGACCCGAATGAATCGATTCGCCACCGTGCACAGCAATTGGAGCTTTGTGGAAGATTTTGCGCAAAGATCTTGGCTTGCGACCTTACAAGATCCAGCTTGTGCAAGAATTAAAGCCGCGAGACCATGCAATGCGTCGTGATTTTGGTGTATGAGCCGAAAATGAGATTGATTTCGATGCTGATTTTCATCGCAAAATTTTGTTCAGTGATGAGGCTCATTTTTGGTTGAATGGCTACGTCAACATGCCCGAAATCATATTTAAACATTAATGGCATAAAATTATCCTTCCAATAAAGCCAAATTGATGGACCTTAAAACGATTTTCTTGTGTTTTATTTCAATTCGAAGTTCTATACCCCTAAAACACCCTTTATAAGTCATAATCTATCTCGATCCGTTTATGCGGTTACATACCACCGTTACGCGAATAAAGTTAATATACCTTGTGTGCGTAGCACTACTAGGTATAAAAAAAGGCTTAAGAACTTATAGTAAGCAAACATACAGATTGCAAGCATTTATAAAGCATTCAATCATATTTCCCAGAAAGAAAAAACTTGTCCTAAGCTTTTTTTGATTGATTTGATTTGGATTTAATTGCAAAATCTTGTAGTATACAAATCAGAAGTCGAAAAGTTTGTACTCACAACTCAACTATTATCACTTTGGCCATCACTATCACCATCCCAATCATTTTCCAACATTTACCATGCTCCAATCACCAGTCCACATCATCAGTAGAATTTTGCGAAATATTACTACATGCTAAGGTATAGTTAGAAATATGAGAGATATATTAGAAATGCAATCAAAACTCAAAAGCAGTCAAAGCCAAATGCTCATGCCATTCAACTATCATTCACAACATAACATCAATTTACAATAAACAGAAGAGGGAAAGTAGTTGGAAAGCTTTTATATGGATATCGATTTACGTGTAGGAGTGCTTTTGAAGAGCCAAATATAAGAGCAAGCTAAGTGAACACAAAAATAATAAGAAGAAGAAAAACATGAACAAGGTTAACCATAAAAACAGAGATATTGACACGATGCGTCTGGATTGAAGTACGGATAATGTGAGAGACATGGCCGCTGGATTCAACTTCAAGTGAAACAAGATGCATCCGTTCATCGGGACTAATAGCTTTTTCTGAGTGTTTTATCCTTTTTTCTAGACTATCATCGGGTTTTAAAAGCTTAAGTCATGCATATTCATAACAACGCTAATGAGGTTTTATTGATTTTTATTCATCGATCGATAGATCATCCGATTATTTTTTTATTTCAATTAATATCGTTTTTTTCAGTTTTTTCATTCAGAGCTTTAAAATTTGAATATACGAGTATACAAAAAATCGTACAAAAACCTTTTTATTGATATGCGCTTGTTTTTGAATTCAATAAAATGTATTCGAAAACTAATGAATTTCGTCGACGATTATTATCGTTTTGTATTGAACAATTTAATTTAACTTGTCTTACTTCGTTTGATACCCATATGGGCACCTCTCTATCAAATTTTAAAAGTGAAAATAGGTGGCAACCCCGTAAAATCTTCTTTGTGCCAACGCTTAAGTAGGAGAACTTGAAATCTAGCTACTACCTATGTTCAATAATTCATCCAAATCGGTCAAGTCGTTTTCGACATAATAATAAATATAATGGGATTAAGTGGCAACCCTAGTTGGTAACAGTACGTAAAAATAATATCGTTGAAATACGTTGTGAAACAGCATACGTTTGATAGCCATATAGGCATAATTCATTTCATTGCAAAAAGAAAATCACTCAGGTGGCAACGCCATAAAAGTATGCTGAGTAGCAACACCTATGTAGAATGCTATCCTTGTACAAAAATTTCATATCGGCTAAGTAGTTTCCGCGATAGTGTGGATATATAAATATATGAAAATAACTCGTTTAAATTCACAAGATATATTTATATTGATATCGATATTTTTAGATTTATCATCGATAGCTTTTTAAAATTTTTTATTATTTTCAAATTGTAATAATCATTTGTATGTGCTATTTTTTACGCTATCTTCTTATTAATCTTTATTTTATTAACTTTTCAAGAAACTTGCAGATCTCAAAAAATCGATTACTTCATGGATTATTTTGTCGGCTGATTGTATTTGGTTTTGTTCAATTTTGTATTTTGCTATGGTTTATAGAAGTTTTGCACTTTTTACTAAGTTATAACTATTTGCACAACTTTTTAGGTTCATTTGTCCATTTCTACCCTGTAAGTCGATGCCCATTGTTTTCTAGGAAAGAATTCTCGATTATTTCTTTGTTATCGTTTTTCTTCATTATTTATCGATTTTTAGTAACTTAAAAAATATTTATTTTTGCATAATTTCATCGATTTATATAATATATTGTCAGCATACGTGAGTTATTATCAGTTTGTACCGATTTTGGTTATAATTTTTTTATTTTTCGGCTTTTTATTAAAATTTATCGATTATCGATTGAAAGAACTTAACCCATCTGACAATTATTTTCGATTTTAGACTTTAGCCAACATTTATCATGTTTTGTATTGCTTTTTGATCGAGTTTTAAAAATAATAATGATTATTTGTTTTTGTATTTTTTTTAACGATTTATGTGGGTTTGTGTCGGTTAATAGCAGTTAATTTTTATGCTTTCCAATTTGTGGTAGAAAGTATTTTTTTTTATCGATGTGCACTTATTTCGCAATAGTTATAGTGGTGAATTTTGAGTCGATACTTATTTATTATTTCCTGTTTCCCAGGAAAGCCTTTTCGATCATTGCTTTGCTTTTGATATTTATATATGTTTATCGATTAATAGACACTTCACCTATTTTTTGTTTTTGTCTAATTTTATCGATTTATTTAACATTTTGTTTCTGCACGTTAGTTAATCATGATCTATTATCATTTATCGATTGTTGCAAAATTTAATGATACATTTTTTTGATATATTTTTATCGATTTATCTGATATTTCATGGCTGCAGAACAGCTGTAACGATTTTTATTTATTTTCACTGTATTTATAATTATAACCCTCTACACCATAAGTATATATTGTTTTTTAATTATGCTTTTGTTTAAGTACTATCGATTTGTGATGGTTTCAATCGATATTTATTTTATTTTTAAATACACTGCAAATTATTTATTTCGTTAAGCTTCATCCGTTCATATAATGTTTCGAGGTTCCTAATGAAATTTTTTAATACGAAGCGACTTTAATCGATTTATCGTTTCTCTGCCGATATACGATAGAGATAAATCCTTGCATGACTATTTTGAGAAATAAACGAATCAATAAAGTTCGTAAATTTATTTATTGGCAAATAGACTAATTTAAATACAAGACAAAACTTATTGAGGGAATGTTACTTCAATACTTCGCCTTCAGTAACCTCTCCGATGTTTCTCTTAAATTCAAACAAGAAAAATCTCAACACATCCTCCGCCACTTGTATAAGTCGTATTCTATGTCAAAATAAAGAAAAAATTGTAAAATGATAGCCTTCTACAACTGAAGCAAGCTACCTGCCGGCTAAACTGCTGCTGACCAACAACAAAAAATATCTAATAAACGAACGAAACGAATGATGGATGATAAATCGAAATTCAAATTGAAATATGAACGCAAAAAAGGGCAGTTACCATTTTCAAATCTGTATCTGTATGAGTACTTTCCTATAAATAAGGGGTATGAGAAAAAAAAAGTTTGAAGAGCAAACTAACTAACAAAGAAATACGGGCCGAGCTGTGACCGATGATTTGAAGTGTTATGTCCTGCAGCAAGATGATACCTTGCACACCTACAAAGAGAGAGGCACACATACAAAAGTTCTGTTATTGCGAAAACATGCCGAAATAAGATCAACAAAACTTACCTCACACCATTTCGCCTACTCTTTCCAAATGCGTTTTCCTATCCTCTCCCATTTACTATCATCCCAGTTAGTGCCTGAAGATAAACCATGACAGGTGAAATTCGATTAAGTGGACATAACCTTTTGCTGCACTGCACACTCGGCTACTCTGCGCTTCAATAAGCTTGTAGCTACTTTAACCTTCTCTTCCATGTAAGTTTCTCGTATAACCGAACAAATCACGTTAGTCGGTTAGCTTAAATTCGTTGTTGCTTTGTTTGTTTGTTTTTGTAAGCATTCGTAAAGGGTTTTTGTAGCTGCGGGAAGAGCTTGCTTTTTGATTTTATTCTTATATTTGCTGTGTGTGCTTCGACTTCAAAATAAAAAATCAACATGCAACAACAGAAAGGGGGAACAAAAAAAAAGAAAGAAAAACATAGGAGGAAAATGTTCAGCATTTATTTGTTATTTGTTTCTTGATTGACAGGAAATTGTCTGCAAAGCGATGTTTTAATTTGTATTCCCTTGCATAGTAAGGCATGGCAGTTAAATGGATATTAAATGAATCTAACGAATGACAGATTTTCTCTGATAAAATACCAAAGGCCGCAACAAATTTTTTAAAAATCCGGACGCTAGAGGTCGAACGGCTTCTGGTGCGCTAAATCTGAACTTAAAGTCAAATTTAATAAAGCCATTTAATTATGAATTTAAGCTACGAAAATGTTTTTGAGTACTTTAATTAGTTAACGATTTTTATCGTTTTTTATCTATACTTATTGATTCTCGTTAATTCTACTAACCGTTTATTTTTTTCTATTTTTATAGAGTTATGTAACATTTTATAGCCTTCTAATTTTTTTTATATTTAATGGAGCATTGAACAGCTATCGATTTTCATCGATTTTTATTCGATACTTTTCGTTGATGCTACTGACTTTTTATGTTTGTCTGTTTATAAAAATGTAACCATATAATGACGTTTTGTAGTCTTCCCATAGATTTTTTTTTATATTTTATAGGTTCTATTTATGATTTATAAAGACGGCTCTTAGCGCTTTGTTATCGATTTTTATAGATTCATATGTTACTCAATCGGCTTTCTTTTAGCTCACTGCTTTGTTATATGCTTTCATCGATAATTATCGATTGCTAATAACTTTAGCGACGCTTGGGTTTTGCAGCTTTTTTTCGATTTAAGTGATTGGTTTATTCCGGGATTTTTTGTATTTTGCGCTTTCTGCTGAAGTCTATCCTTTTTTTTTCGGTTTTTATTTGTTTAACGATTTGTGGTATGTATTGATAGGATTTTAAAATTTTTACAAATTCTTGAAAAATTTTCCTTTTTATTGGATTTTATTTTATGAATATGTTTTTCAGCGCTTTGGCTAGTTATCGCTTTTTATAGCTATCTACTTATCGATTCTTAATAATTTTACTGACGCTTTGCGTTTGTCTTGCTTTTTTAATTTTACTAGCTCTTTATTATATTTTGTCAGATTTTTGTACATAAAGACAGTTAGAAGAGCATTGCTTTGGTGTCGGTTTTCATCGATAAATATCGATTTTTTAAAACTTTGACTGCTGGTGTCTACAAAAACAGTTATTGTTATTTATCGCTTACTGGTATTTTAATTTCGTGTTGAATTTTAGTCTATAAAGACAGTTTTACGATCATTTCCTTAGTATCGATTTATATCTATACATATCGTTTCTAATTGTAACTTATCGGATTTTAGTCAATACTTGTTGATTTATAGAAAATATTTGTATTGTTTGGTTTGCCTATTTCTACCCTTATAATCCATATAAACACCTACCGAATTTACGAGATTTCATACGAAGCACCATGTTTTTAATGTGTCTATGAAGATACCCTCCTAAGAATTCCTTGACATTAAAAATTTATCGTTTTTTATCGGTTTCCTTTTTTTAAGTCTGTATTCATAGCTCCCCCTTCAAAAGCATTTTATTAATTATTTAGTCATGCTGATTTTTTTGTTCTATCGTATTATAACCTTAAGGATGCGTTTTGGATTATTGGTCTTTTATCGGTTTTCACTGATACCTATCGATTTTTAACAACTCTAAAGATTGTTTATTGCCTCTATATTAACATATTTATAAGATACTCAGTCGAAGTGACATATCCTTTTGTATTTTATCGATTCTTTTTGGCTTATCTCTTTGCTATTGATAATTATCGATTTAAAAAATATTTAAAATTTTTTTTTTGTTTATTTTTGTATTTACAAATTTATAAGATACTCTATCTTAATGACATGCCTGTTTGTATTTGATCGATTGTTTTTTGCTTATTGCTTTGTTATCGGGTTTCATCGACTTCTAACTACTTCCCTCTTTGTTTCGTTTTCATTAGTTTCAGAATTCTCTTTCTTTCACGAAAAAATATTTCTAAACAAAAAGCAAGCTAGTATTAATTTCTCCTTCACAGTTGTTTTGTAGCAGAGTAAGTAAGTACTCGTTTATTAGATAAAACACATTTACAACTAACAAAAATTTCCAACTAAATTTACACCGTTTACAGCAACAAGAAAACATACAAAAACAACTACAAATTCAACTGTTGCCCAACTTGCCTTCTTCCCACAATTTGTTGTGCACTTGAATGAACCGGAAGAATAAGTTGTTGTTGTTGTTATATAACCACAAAATACTAGCTTAGCAGGTTACTTATGCTTCTTCTTGTATCTATATACGCTTATGTACGTACATTTACTTAATACAATATACTAACCAACTACTTAAGTAAAGTGTTAACACTTTGCCGGACTTCATTTTCAATATGAACAAAATTTCCGCTTTCGTTGAGGAGAGTTTTCACAGCTTGTTTGCTCAAGTGGAAAACTTACAAGTTGAAAATTTCAAATGAATACGTACTTACTAGTTTGCGTTTATCTTGAGTACACCAAAATTTTAAATACAAACATAAATACATGTTGAGTTGTTTATATTTTGTATGGGTGTATTATACCTAAGATTTTGGAAACCAACCAATAATCTAGAAAGTTGAAGTTATTGATTGATTTTGTGTTGCCGAACATGCTGGAGTTGTATCTAATTTGTTTTGAATTCGGATGGATGGTAGTTAAGGTGGAATTGAGTACAAAGAGCTTTTGTTGTCTTCAGTTAAATTACTTTGTATAATTATTTATGTACTAGGGTGGCTTAGAAAGAAATTTTTTTTGGCAGGGTGGTGGAACTTACCTTTATAAAAAGAAATTTTATTTAATTTTAAAAATGTTATAATAAACCGGTCGAATAGCCCAACTATATTTTTTTTTCCTTTTTTTAGGTCTGCATTCATAGCTCCCCCTTCAAAAGTATTTTATTAATTATTTAGTCATGCTGATTTTTTCGTTCTATCGTATTATAGGGATGCGTTTTGAATTATTGGTCCTTTATCGGTTTTCACTGATACCTATCGATTTTTAACAACTCTAAAGATTGTTTGTTGCCTCTATATTAACATATTTATATGATACTCAGTCGAAGTGGCATTTCTTTTTGTATTTTATATATTCTTTTTAGCTTATTTCTATACTATTGATTTTTATCGAAACATATCGATTTAAAAAAAAATCTAAATTTTTTTTTTTTTTTTTTGTATTTACAAATTTATAATATACTCTATCTAAATTACATATCTGTTTGGTTTTTATCTATTCTTTTTTAGCTTATTGCTTTGATGTCGGTTTTCATCGGTATTTATCTATTTTTAATAGCGATAAAGAATGTTTGATGTTTTTATATTTACAGATTTAAGATATCCTCAGATTTATAAGATACTCAGTTTTTGTATTTTATCGATTCTTTTTTGCTTATTGCTTTGTTATCGGTTTCGATCGGATGAGTACTGATTTAAAAAAATTATTTTTTTTTAAATAGATATAGAACCTGTAGGGCGTTCCCTGGAATTTTAAGCTAAGATTGTTTTAAAAATATTCTAGTTCTTTTTTTGTAATTCATGTAAAAAACCCAATGCATTTTCTTTTGTTTGAGGAAACATTTTTCTGTTGTCTATGATTTTGAACTAAAAAATATTTTTTCATTTATTACTTTTATTTTGATTACTAAATCGTAATGATTACCGGTTTGATTATCTTCTTGAATCCATTTAATGATTGATTATTAATTACTTTAAATGTTTAATGATTATTTTCCACTTTATTAAAAAAATTATTAAAAAATCATAATTTTTTACGATTATTGAAAAAAATCAAAAACAATCAAAAATAGTTGTTTTTGATTATTATTTATTTTTGTTTTGATTATTTTTGATCGTTTCTAATTTTTTTCAGTATTGTTGTCGAAGCACATAAATATAAAAATCAACAATACTGAAAAAAAAATTATCAAAAAAAAAAAAAAAACAAAAAAATCTCAAAAAAAGAAGCCAAAAGCAATAAAAACAATTTTTTTTTTGATTATTTTTCGTTGTTTCTTCATTGATTTTTTCGAAACGTAATCAATTGATAGTTGACTTTTTCTAAAAAACAATTAGAATAATCATTACAAATTAAAAAAACCGTCTAGTTAATTGATTACTAATTACTAATAAAATTTAACAGGTCCGTTTAAGAATTGAGTGGGATTCAAGGTATCAAGGTTAATATTTAAATGGTGATTGAAAATTAAAAAAAAACCAGCGTGTTGTTAGCTTAATGGTTAGCAATGCGTGCCAAAATTTCTCTGATGAAGAAGCCTAGCAGCTTCCAAAATGGATCTATAAGAAAAGCGATGGCGGTTGTCTTCAAAAATTTGTTCTACTCTATTCAATTAAGCAACTTTTCATAATTAATTAAAAAATGATTATTAAACAAATAAAAAAACAATAATCATTTTCATAAAAATTAAAAAGTGAAAAATTAGTAATGTATAAAGTGCATAATTTTCCGGAATTTAAATGAACAAAATGGTTAGTAGAGCTTTTCGTTTGATGGGCCAGAGGGTTGCTAAGAAGATGCTCTAAATCTACTACTGTTAGATTTTGATCACCTTCCTCAATCTTTGCATCTCACTGAGATCTGTAAAACACGTCTGAGTTTTGGATATATTTATTTGTGGCTCTTTTTAAAAACGAGAAGTAACGATTACGCATTAGCAGATATTTTTTCTTATCCATCAGTTCATCACAATTTTTTCTAAGAACTCGCGGCTTACCAATGGTCGTACAACATCTACTAAACTGAAAGTTCGCCCGCCTAAGGTGGCTCCTAAAATACTTCCAACGACGCATATTCGACGAAGAAATTTGCCTTTTAAAATGTGTGAAAAAATGTTCCTATAGGTCTTCCCAAAATTACGTTTCATATATTCCGGAAGGACTCTCTATTTATTAAATATAGTGTTGCCACTTAAACTGTGCTTACGGTGTTGCCATCCACATCGGTATGAAAAGAAAAATAGTTGATGTCAGATTTGTCAGAAATATTTTGAAGTAGGTTTATTATGGTTGCCACCTAATCCTACTACATAAATTTTTTTTTTTATAAATATTGCCAGAAAAAATATTTTTTTAATGTTGCCACATAATTGAAGTTTTTAAAAGTTAAATGTTATATGCCGATAAAGTTATCAAAAGAACGGTCTTCCACATCGCATTTCAACGAAAACATTTTTGTTAGGTTTAACTTCTAGGGCTGCCACCTTATTCCATAATATTTGTATATTCACTTTCAAGTATGTTTGTCACGACTTGGCATATTTCTATAAAATGTTTGATTATATTTTATATGCTACGTTCTGTGATATCTTTCTTATGTGTTGACACTTAGGATGTTGATATATGTACATATATTTTATTACAGAAAAATATACGTAACTTTATTCTCTATTTTACTTGTTGCCATAATAATCTACAGCCGCTGACCACGTATGCAATACAATTTTCAAAGCCTTTTAGAAAATCTAGGGTGAAAATTTTGGATTATGATTTTTAAAACTTTTCTAGTAATTAAAAAAAATGTACATTAAAAATTTTATTTTTATTAAAGAACTCTACTGTTGATAAGTAAAACTGTATGTAACAACTTTAAGATTTTACAGTTAAGCAGCTAGAACAAACTAAATTTTGTGGCAACCCCAAAAAATGTAGAGCAAAGTTTGGTCTACCAGGCATATACTACAATATATAATTGAAGTATTAAATTCTACTAAAGTAACCATATGCATAGGTTAGGCGCTTATATGTAAATACATGAGTATCAGTGTAAGTGATTTCACACGGAAGCGTATTTGCATTGCATCGCAAGGTACAGGCAGAAATAAAACGGAATTAAAATAGACCATATTGAAACATATACATATTTTTATATATATATTCATACACATTCATTTATATATAAAAAAGCAAATGTAACTTTAAACAATGTTAAAATCTGTTGCACATCCTTTTCGATGTAGTTTTCTCCTTCTGTTGCAATGTCATGGTGTTCTCTACAAGTTTTGTCTGCTTCTTTGTGTCTCTTACAAAACAGCGACGTAGCCCTAAATATGCTTAGGTATATATGTATGTATGTATATAAATATGTATTGAATCATATCTTGGTATTACACTTAAGTGGTCCTTTTGTACTCGAGAGCCAATTGACACTCGAAAAAGAAATCATCCGGTTTCACTTGACTAAGTAGTTGTTGTTGTGCTGATACCTTATGGTTATAGATACTGTTATTAGGTTTGTCTTTTATTTATTTCTATGTGAAAGTTATATGAAATGGTGATAAAAGGGACGATTTTATAAAACTGACTTTATGCAAACGGATAAAAGAAGGAGAATATTGATGTATATTGGAACGATTTTCCGTCATCCCTCGTCAAATTTGGTTTTCTAACAAACCGGTTTCGGCGTTTCGCCATCTTCAGTGTTTAGTTTGACAAGGAATGGCGGAAAATCGTTCCAATATACATCAATATTCTCCTTCTTTTATCCGTTTGCATAAAGTCGGTTTTATAAAATCGTCCTTTTTATTACCATTTCATATAATTTTCACCCAGATTGCCGTTTAATGTTATGCTGAATATAAATCCGGTGAATTTTTTGGTGCTGATCACAGGCTCGAAGAACCCGTGCAGTTCAACATTCATGAGGGATTTGATCTCATGTCGTACAAGCTACATTTTGATAGAGACTACCACTCTTTCTAGCTGCAACAAAGTCATACTCAAAGCGGGAAATTGACTGGTGAACTATTTGACGGTTGTAGCGAAGTTGGAAGAGTTAGAATACACCTGCCGCAAGAGGCGACTAAACTCCACAAAGGGTAATGATCTCATCTCAGATCTTATTACCCATCTTCTCCTTCCTTACGGGGGTGACATGACCTAGAAGGTTGCACTGATCATACCAAATCACCAAGGAACCGTCGAGCGTATCGGGTTCATATCCGACAAAGGGGTGTCACTTTCGACAACCCTCCCCAAAACCTTCGCGGAGCGTTTTTGTCGCTAAAACCAATAACAGCAACACGTTGGAAGCAAAGGTTGGACATAAAGTATTACTTTTAAGAGCTGAATGTAAGCCGAAATTTGGAGCTACCTGATCAGTGTCCTTCAATCTTATACCGCGATATAGAGAATAGTAGGTCATTCAGTTCTACTATGCTTAGAGAAATTCAGCAAATTTTAAGGTTCTAAGGTCAATAGCAGTACGAGCGAGGATGGCAAAGAAACGCGCGACTAGCGGCCTCATATTTTCTTCCAGAAGTGGCGCTTTACCGTCCAAAAATTTTTTTTTCATAGGAGTCTGGTTTTATGTGTACGCATAAGCCGTTTTGCCGGGGGTCAAGTTTTACCAAACTTTTATATATCGGGCAGCTTGATCCAAGACAGACGCCTGCTTGCAGTCAAACCTTATTATGGACTCACACAGAATGTCGACTTCGCACTTTCTTTCACTACTAAACAGATGCTCTTACTACACCCAAGCGAATGTGAACCAGGTACTTTCTCGATTTGCAGCGACTTTTACTAACGGCACCAACTTCCATCTCCATTGTCTCAAGATATTTCACAATAAGCAGCAACTGAGCTGCACAGAATTCAGGGTTTCATTAAACAACTGTCGACTGCTCTTGAATAGATGTGCGCCGGTAAGCTAAGCGATATTCTTAGCTGAGTTTGAAGTGCTCAAATTCAACTACAACTTTTCAATATAAGAGTATGAATGACTAGCAAGCTGAGTTGCCTCTTTTGAAAAAAAGCAGACCATGGCGTATGAGTAACTTTTTCAAAGCTTGAGGTAAAGCTAATTAATGACTAAACGGATATCTTTATAATAAAATTGTAACATTTTGATGCCTGTACTTTACAGATATTCAAGAAAAATTTATAGGAGGCATCATTACTGAGCCAGTAGAATCCAAAACAAGAGTTTTTAGAATCTTTGTCTGTATGTTTGTTTGTTCGCATATCACTCAAAACCTGCCAAATAGATTTGAATGCAAAGTTCACTGTTCCTTTACCAGATTTCTTACTCAAAAACTAAGATATCCCATATTTCGTTGACACGAAGGTTTTCGGAGTTATCGCCAAATATGCGGACTAGGGTTACACAAAAGGTGTCAGTATAATATGCGTATCAAACGAAAGGTGCTAATGAGCGCTGCGTAGCAAAGCTATTAAAGCCCATACGTCAATTGGTTTCGAAGATTCGAACATATAAGTTCTGTGACGCATGAACTAAATACAAAACATGCTCCTCGATCAAATTATGCGCTTCAAGTTTTCAATGTAAAATTTTTATGAAAATACAACGTAAAAATAATTATGGAAATATTGTAACTGCCTTTAACACGTGCATTTGCATGGTTGCGTAGCAGTTCAGATGAATGAAGTGACAACATGACAGCATGTCAAACAAATTTTTATTTAGAATTTTATTTTTGCGACATTTTGTTTGCTAAATATTGGTACAAAGCTATCAAAAAAAAAAAAATATTAAAAAAAAAATATTAAAAAAACAAATTTTAAAATTTAAATTGTCTACAGCAAATTGAAATATGCTGTAAACACGAGCTGTTCAGCATGCAAAAGATTTGTCAATCAAAAGTCCAAACTTTAAAAAAAAAATACATACATGAAGAGCAATTTTTTCACGTCACTTTGGTTGTTAGTGTTGAAAAATAAAAATTTTTATATTCTTGTTGTATAATATTTTTAGCAAAATTTTGCTGCAAAACTCTAATGACGCTGACAATAAATGCGTTGTCATTTTGTTTTAAAAAAATTTACGGCGTAAAATTCGCAACTTACAAATTCATGTTAGAAGAATTCAAACCGTCTCTCCAAAACATATAAGTATATATGGAGATAGAAATAAAGCACAATAAAATTTGTTGCAAAAATCATTCATGAAAATTTTATGTGAACAAACAACACAAACTGAATTGGTGTGACACACATAACACACTCTCATACATACACACATACATACATACTTCCTCTAGTAAAATCATAGCAGCACGTCCGCGTGAACTGCCATAAATTTTCATGAATTTTCCATTTATTTATTTTTATGGTGAGCTAGCCGTGCTTCAATTTTTTTATTGCTGGGAAATTATTGAAGTGGTTGCCTTCTATGTGGATTTATTTGGGAAGTTTCTCACTTCACGCTAGATGCCTCTTTATATGGTACAACATCGAACTAATATCTCTCAAGAAATACTTTTCTGAACATGCCCACAAAATAAAAAAATTAAATAGAAAATCTCTTGAGTATGTGCCGAAACCATACGTTAACGAAGTAGCTAAATGAATCAAAGGAAATAGGAGATAGAGGCGCCATCGTTAGACTGAACAGCTTGAGCAAAAAAAATTTCCGCTGCAAGACTGAATAGCATAAATAAAACTGTTTGGTAAAGCACAAGACTCTAAGGGGCAGTGATCAAAGGAAAACACCCTTGTTTGGTCCAAGGGTCATGGACACTTCATGCAACCCCAAAAACTCTAGGCTTAACCCGACAAGAAGTTGTAACGAGGTAGTGGAATACAACCTGAACTTTGTTGAGCTAAGGAGAAATCATACAAATAACAACCACATTTCAGTTAACTGGAATGATTGCGTATGGTCTACGAGGAAGTGCTAAAGTATCTCCAAGGCCTGCACATGTAGTCCGTAATGACGGATGACATGAAAACGGAGCTCTTGCGTCGATTAGCGTTCTACAACGCTCTATAAACAGGCAATTGTGGCAGTGCTGTGGTACCGGTTTATGGGAACGAGATAAGTTGCAGGCCACAAACCAAGGCCTGGATCCCCGCAGCAGAGCCATTGATGGCCGCAGACACTAAAAATTTAAAAAGAGATCATGTTCACTATGATAAATTGCTGCCTCAAGGGGCGTGAGGTCTGTGGTAGAGTCATCTTCTACTGCTTTTTCTCTATTATCTGAAGAGGAAACGAGGTACTTCATTGTCTGATGAGTACCGCAACTGACCTGATTATAGCCCTTGCAGTCATCTTAAGCATGGTTTAAGATCGTACTTCATTTTAGGAGGGCTACATATTTAAAACTGTACAGTTCTCGCACCGCCTCCGTGTATTATTAGCTCAGTCAGTGTTGAAAGCTACGATCCTTGATAATTCTCAGAGGTTTGAGCCATCCTACACCTCTGCGATAACAAGAATCCATCCACGCTGAGCCAGCTCTTCAGCCAATTAGTTTCTCTGCGTGCTTAAATGCATTAGCACCCCCTTTAAAGAGAAACGATGTGCGGACTTGCAAGCTTCATAATTCAGACTCTTCACTGAACAACCAGGCTAGATTTTAGCATTGCTGACCCAACAGTTTGAGGAGCTGCCAGAGAAGTTTGATATCATATTACCGGTGGTTCCGCAAACAATACAGCTCAGCATGCAACCTGGATAGCTTAGCTCCACTCGCTGGGGATGGGAGAAACCTACTCTGCATGACATTTTGGATCTGTCAGTGGAAAGTTAAATGACAAATTTCTGGCTGAACTCGCCCTCTTTCTAACATTTTGCTGGGACGACGTTACCTGGATAAAAAGATTGATCGCTGGCATGTTGAATATGACATTCATAGCCTCTGTGGAACCTGATCTAATCGCTGCAGCGCTCCTCAGTGCTTTCTACACAACATCACTTTCCTTAATGCACTTCCATTCCTCTTGATTTGATAAAGTATGTTGCCTGAAGCGCGAAACCTGAGGAGAGTACACAGCACACCACCTTTAGGAGTCCCTCTTCATGGGTGTTATGACTTCAATACCTCTCATAGTGGCTTATCACTCTTGACCGCGGTCAAGGGCCTTCGATAGCAAGGACAGAGTGGCCGCCTGGTGTTAATTTCTAAAAACCTTAAAGGAAGACCGAAAAAAATTCACCGTTTCAGCTTCAGCCTCACAATTTAATTTCTTTAGATATATTTTCATACTATCTTGGTTTCAATTTTAATTTCATTCCATTCCAAAGATATATTGCCACACCCTTTACGTAGACACACGCATACATTGCTGCTGTCAAATAAAAGTTCGCAAAAATAACAACACTCTTGAGAGTAATGCGTACAAGTTGCCAATTTGTTTGGTCAAAAATCGTACAAATTGCCGAAAATTCAATAACGGCGAATGTGGATTAACTCCGAACGAACATACTCGGTAATTGGTTGTGTGAAAAATAGAGCAACGGGACATTGTTTTCATATTAAATTTGTGTCAAGAGATTAATTTGCATATTTTAATTATGAACGCTAATAACCTGAAAATAATTTTAAAACAACAAATTAAGCATGTAAGGAGCGGAAAAAAGTTAGAAAATGGAAAAGAAATGAAAACGCAATGAGGTTGGTCACCAACAAAATCAGAATAATAAAAATTTTTCGGCTGAATTCATATTTAATAAATTTAGAAGCAACTTCTATGCAAGTTAGGTTACCAAGGATTATTCAAGTTGTAGGCTCAAGTTCAGCTAAAAAATGATTAGGGCTTATTTGTCTTCCATCTGCTTACAAACAAATTACTTCCGCATTGAATTCAATTTAGCAGCAGTCGCCTCAGTACTTATATTTGCATTTTATTTAAAATTCTATTCAGAAAAATGCCAAGAATATGGCACAAGGAGAACGAAGCAATAAATACATCTGACGAATTTTGAGACAGTATAAAAAAAAAAAAAAAAAAAAAATGCATAAAAAGAAGTACAAAAAAATGTTGCCTACTTCAAGGCGTCAAAGCATATGCTGACTACACAAGCACCCCTACTCCCATGAAATCATTTTTATATTTACCTTTGAAGGTAGCATTGGCAGCCAGCGAGGCAAGCTAATAACAGAGAACTTAGTTGGCTTACACAATGACCAGTCAAATAACAGGAATAGGTAAATACAAGAAAGCGCTTCTCAGCTTCACTAAGTGAGCAAAAAAAAAAAACACACTCTGACTAGGCATAATTGATATATGGAGGGCATACTAAGGAAAATTGAAAAAAACTGGAAAATCACAAAAATTTCAAAATCACGCAAAATGTAAGCAAATATGCCGGCCAAATGTCGAGGCCACGCCAAAGCTGAATGACGCTTAAGCTTCAAATTTTCAAATATTTCAGCGAGCCTTTGCTGGTGTACGAGTGAATTTTAGATTTCAATGTTGTCGACAAATGAGGACATTGAAAAGAAAAAAAAAAGAAAAAAAAGAAAAAAAGAAAAAAAAAAAGAAAAAAGAAGAAAAAAACGGTAAAGAGAAAAAGTCATAAAACTCGAAAAAAGCAGAAAACGTACATTATTTAGTTAGTTGATTGCCTACTTTAGGGAGTTCGGCATGCTTGAGTACGTCTGAAAGCGTCTGAAAAATGTCGCTTGGAAGTGCAGATATCTTCTTGGATTTGTTGTAGTTTGCTCAATGTAAAATGTAAAGTTAGGGAAATTCAATTTTGTAATAGCAAATGCAAGTTTTAGAATTTAGTTTCGTCTGCTTGATTTTTAAACAATTTGCTCATCTGTTGACTGCACGCTGGTTATTTTGAAGGTCATCAGTTTTGCATGTGGAGGAGGCGTGGGACTTGTCTGATAAAAACGAGAATTTAAATGTTTAATTATATACAAACCATTTCTATGGAAAAGTTATCGATTGCTGTCTTCCCAGAGGAAACAAAGGTTAATGGAAGCATTGATTCATATAAGATCAACAAATTTTCTAGATCTGATTATGTTAGATACTTTTGGGATGATGGAAAATGTGTTGACTTGGATGCATAGGAAATTTCAATGCCATATTTTTCCAAGAAGACTATTCATAGTAATGAGAGAACTCATTGACTACAGTGAAATAATGAATTTTTTTATTCATTTCGCACAGCCAGAAACCCATTTTCGTAGGGGTTGACGATGGCCCCTTCAAGTTTAAAGATTGGAAGGAGAGCTGTTATACATCAATGTGTTCCAATAAAGAAAATGAACATATTTTGACACTATGCCTTAGAAGAAAAAGGAAGTGATAGAAAAGAAGATGGATAAGTTAAAAAAGGGAAAGGAATGAAATAAAAATAAAATAAAAGTGCAATGACAATGACTGAGGGTAGCCGCACAGGGAGAAAAGTTACTCGTAATATGCCTAACGGTGATAAATTATATATGCTGCACATCTAACTAATGTACTATAAGAAAAAAGAGAAGATAAATAAGAAGCATGGAAAAAGGAGTAGGGGAAAGGAATAAAAGGGAAAGAATAAAAAGAACAATTATTTTAAAGATTAGTGAACAAAAAGTTGTATGGCACCAACATTAAGGTGAGTAAGGAAACGAAAGGACAAAAAAAAAAACCCCAATAGTGGAAAAAAAACTACAACAAATTGGCATAATATAGAAGAATAATAAAGCAGTAACCGAATTCAGAAGAGCGCTATTAACAGCAAAAACAGTAATAAAGTTGAGAACAACGAAACCAGAAAGATTATTTACCACAACGAGAGCAACAAACACCTAAATACAAGAAAATTAGAACAACATCACCAAAAAATATTTCAAAACCAGAAGAAAAGGAATGAAAATAAGCAAGCGAACACTGAAAAAATAGTAAAAATCATAAGAAGGAGTGTAATACAAAAGCAAAAAAAAAAAAACAATTAAATCAATTAACAAAACAGCAAAGAAACCAAAAACAACTGAAAAATACGAATAAAAATAGAGTTAAAAAACCAACAGGAAAAACAAAAAATTTAAAAAAAAAAACAAAGAGCAAAACCAACCAGAACACACAGGTAGAAAACACAGCAAGAGTAACAAAAAGAACTGAAAATTTAATAATAAAAATAACAAAAAAATCAATTAAAATATCATAAAAGATCACAAGAAAAGCAAAAATTTACGAGTAGAAAGAGAAATATAGACAAGAACAATGAATGGATAGAAACAACAATAACACAAAATCCAGAAAAACTCCAAAAAGAACACCACTTAGGACAAGAACAACAAAATTAGCACGGATAATAACTATAACATTAAGACAAAAGCCACAACAAGAAAAAAAAAACCAAAAAACAAACAACAAAAATGAAAAAGTCTGGGAAAATCTAACACAAGGGGAATACCAATAACAATAAAAATACCATGAAATACTAGAACAATAAGAAATATGCAATAAAACCAAGAACAACAAATCCGACTAGAACGATAAGTATAACGACTCAATCAAACAGCTACAAGCAATAAACGCAGAAAGAGTCCCAATAACTTTGAAACTAAGAGTAATACGTAAAAAAATAAAAAAAAAATCAAGCACAAATAGAACAAAACGCTAAGAAAAACAAAAATAAAACGAATGTAATTACGAGTAGAAAGAACAAAATAAACAAGAACAATAAAGCAGCAGAAACACTATGAACATTATAAGCAAGAACAAGTAAAGAAATCAAGCAAGCATTGGAACAATAAAAAAAAAAAAGGTAGAAATAATATAAAAGCCACCAAAACGAAAGAATTAAGGGGAATATAGAGCAAGAGGTCCAGTGTAGGACAAAAATGACCCAAAACCAAAAAAAAAACTAGAACAAAAAATAAAGGTAAGAACTGGAATAATGAAGTAACAGGAATACTATCCAACAGTTATTTAAACATCGAGCAAGTAGAGAAAGGAGCGAAAGAAGTAATACTAATAACAATGAGGAATAATATAAGGAATATCTTTACGAACAAGAACAACAATAAAACAACAAAAACATCGTCAACATCAGGAGCAACAAATTTAGCAAGAACGGTTGGAACAAATATGGAAATCAGGCATCAAGAAAAAATTGAAAGAAATAAGGTAGATTGATTTTTGTTGGAACGATTTTCCGTCATCCCTTGTCAGGTTTGTTTTTGTGGCAAACCGGTTTCGGCGTTCTGCCATTTTCAATGCCTAGTTTCGTTCTACAAAAATCAGCTTACTACCCTGTCGGAAGATCAACACAACAAAATAAATCAAATAAGGTAGAAGTGATACTAAAAACTATTAAAAAATCAAGAACTTCAAAATAATTAAATTCAATATACACAAAAACAAAAAATCCACCAAAACACTAATAAAAAGGAAACCAATAAAACCAAAAAAAAACAAAAAAAAAAAAGGAATAACTCAAAGAAAAACTGAAACAATGAATAAAACTATGAACAGTAAATCTAACAATCATTTAAACATTTAGCATAAGTAGAAAAACAAACGAAAGAAATAATACTAAGAGCACCTTAAGGAACAGAAAATTACACACCCAAAACAAAAACAAAATTATGTATCAACAAAAATTACAAACACCACGAACAGCAAGTCCAGTTAAACGCCAAGAACAATAAAACCAGAACAGAAACAGATGACCATTAACCAAGGTTGAGAATAGGGCACTCAAATATTTATTTCAAGTGAAACACAAAAATTTAGTGGTACTGAAAACGTTTCTCCCTATCAAGGAAAAAAATTGCTGCACAGTTTTGTTCAGTGTAGTAAAAATTTGTCATAAATGGATGTCATAACTTAGCACGGGTCATTCTCGATTTTTTTAAACTGTTTATGTATGTAGTGCCATATGTCTTAAACTTTAACCATCAACTTTTTAAGAAAACTACATAATTAAGAAATCTTATAAATAACTAGCAAAGCAGACAGGAAATGGAAAGCAAACAAATGAACATTAAAACACCACAAACTGAAAGACATTAATTTTTGTGTTTGAAAGTGCAATGGACAAAAATGAACTCTGCCAAATATACTTTCTTACGAATATATGTTCGTGTGCGTTAGGGATGTTACTCTTGGAATCTCGAAAATTTTTGGTTGCCGAATCTGTGAATGAAGGGATTTTTGCTTTGTTGAATATGTTACTAAAAGCTTAAATGCATTGGGAAAAGTATGCTTGAATTCCACATTTGCCTCAAATTCAATAAGACTTTAGTGTCAAAAAATTAAGTAAATAAAATCAAAATTATGACCACTTCTTCACAGAAAAAGGAGAGTGAAGATTTCCAAAAGTTTTGAATTCTTTAGGCGGAAAAGTGCTGTATAAGATTAATAATATTTTTTCTTAAACATATCCTATTTTATTTAAACGTGTCAGCAATATTTCATTAAACTTGATATTTATATAATTTTTAGTACTTATTTAACAAAGAATTTTTGTTGAATCGTTAAGTTTTAGTTTTGATAAATAAAATGTTCAACCAAAAAACGAACTTCTAAAGAGCAAACGGCGTCAAACTAAAGACTGAACTGAAATAAAACTACTACAGACAAATTACCGGCATCACCTTTGGTTAAGTCAGCAAAAAACACATTTGAATTAATAAACTTTTAGATTGAAACCCCAATAAATGTCAAAAAATTGGATCATATAGCATATAAAAAGCTGATGGTGAAGAGAGGAAATTTGTATAACTTTCTTTTCCCAAAAACAAAAAAAAAAGTCACAAATCCCATGAAATTAAAATATACAAATTCATTTAATTTTAGTAAAAGTAAAAAGTATTAAAAAGAAAGATAATAACTGGGTCCGTCATTGGAGTTAACTCAGTTTGCCTAAATTACCAATAATAAAGGATAACAATACGTGGTTGTCAGTCACATCCTTATGAATACATCTGCATCAAAAATTAAGTATGTGTGATCTATTACACGAATTTATAAACATTTTATTGTTTTCAATTTAAATAATTTTAATTAATCACTAAAAGTTTTTATTCGAAAAGGCATGTAAATTGATTTTAGAGACAAACAGCATAGTACGTTCTGTTAAGCCTTAGGCTATCAAAACAATGGTTTGTTTACAGTTAAACTCTTTCTATTAATTTTTTTGCACAAGTGTCAAAAATCTTGTAAAATTATCATATTTGACATTCAGTTGTGCTGTTGATTTGTTTATTGTAGTGAAGCTTTAAGATCAATTTGAAGAAGGTAAAGAAGAAGAAAGGGATGTGGGGGTAGGGAGAAAAGTAAAGGAAGAAACAAAGAGAAAGATATAGGTATAAATGAAAACGAAAGGCTAAATGGGGAGGGAAGAAATTACGACTGGTGAAATGTAGGCAAATAAAGTTTTGTGCAGGGCAACGTCTACCGGGTCTGCTAGCTATTAATAAAAATTAACTAAGAATAAAAACTATGCTAATTTTGAAACAAGAAAAACATGTATATTCTTGGCCTTGAGCTTCTTTATAGTCATTTAATTCGGTTGTGTGGATTGTCTAAATTTTTTGCTGTGTAATATTTTTGAATATTTTTATTTCCTTTCCCCGCATCCACGATCACAATTGTTCGTTGTATTATTCAATATTAAATTTTTTCTTTTCATTTAAATATAGCATTTTCTATAACAAAAATTGAGTTAGCCCTCTGCTTACATTTGATCATGATAAAACAGAAAAACTTATTCTAATTTTGGTTGGTAGGTAAATAAAAAAATATTCTACATGTACAGTATATTGTACTAATGAACGCAAATCTGTTTTAAAATCCCTTAGTATCTGGCTTGTGGGTTCGCGGTTAAGTATTTGCCCGGGGTTGGTATACCTGTCATAAGAGGCCACTAAAGTAAACCAAGGTAATGATGTGCAACTCGATTGTTGATCTACGGATATGATGCCTCTCACCTCTCATTACCCCCTTCCTCTCCTTCCTTACCTAGAAGGCTGCACTGGTCATACCAAATTGCTACAGTCAGGCAGTCAGGCAGTACCACAAGAGAGTACCCGTGCATACCGGGTTCATATCCGGCAAAGGACTGTCACTTCCGACAATACGCCTTAAGACCTTGGGGGAGTGTTTTTGTCGTTACAAACAACAACAACAATATTTTCAATAGTTTTTAACTTCCGTGTTATTTGCCAAAGTAAGTTGCAATATTAATTGAGTGAGTTTTTATAAGTAATAAAAAATAATTCAAGACTATAAATGAGCTCAAGGCAAAGAATAATAATTTTTTTTATTTTTATGAAAAATTAGTATTGTTTTTAGTTTGTAACATTTACTTTTAATTTATTATTAAAAGTTTTTATTAGAATGGAGAAGGAAAATTTAGAGGCAACCGCCATAGCTTCTCTTGTATGGACATTCCGGAAGCTTTTCATACAAATAAAAAATATTATTATTCTTATATATTTTATTATATTATTATTATTCTTGGCCTTGAGATCATTTCTAGTCATCTATACTTTAAAAATTGACGGCCGCGAAAAAAAATTTAAATGAATTGTTGGTATACAAAATATGTATAAAAAAATTGTTTCTTAAATTTTGATCTTATTACTTTTCTCGGAACAAATTAGAAGAGCTCTACAATCATGCATAAAGCTTTCCTACAACTTTTCTCTAGGGTTTTCGTTTATTTAAAGGAATTCTTTCTATTTGAAGTTAAAAGTAAAGAGTTAACTTGGACTTAAACTGCATACAACTGACTATGAAAATAACTTAAAAAGTCCTTAAAGAATTCAACGAATTTCTTAAAAAATGTTAAAAAAAATCCTATATTTATTCGATTTTGCTTTGTTAGATATTAGTGAAATACCTTTGGTTTCAAATAAAAATACGTAATTTAATTCCAATTATTTGTTATATATTTTAAGGTCAGGTAGTTTGCTAAACCACATTTTCCCTTTTTCCAACCTAAAATATTGAAGAAGAGCGAATACCTAAATCCCAAAATTCGAAATCCCGAGATTATAAAATATGATCCCGAAAATGCTGTGATTGTTAGCATCCAAAAGTGAAAGTGTCACAGTGTTTCACCAAATTTATCAATTTGAGGCACGCTGCTGCCGGACATGAGCGAAAATGAAAAGTGACATTTTTAACATTTACTGTAACAATTACTACAAATTTGTAAGTACAGTTTTGAACGAGAGAGCAGCGGCACTACTACTAGTAAATTTGACAACGCCAACGAGAATGTGAAGAAAGGTGACAGAAACAACAGGGGGAATATACAGCAGTGAACAACAAAAAAACTAGAAAAAAGTGAAGCAAAAGAAAGCTTTTAATAAGATTATAACAGTTATCTACTTAAAGCACCAAAAGCAACAAGGCCAACAGTCAAGTTTGCTGGTCATCTTTTCTTTTTGTTGAAGCTGCAGCTTGGTCGGGTTTTCATCTGTTTGAAATAATGCATTCTCTTACTTGCTAGACGTCTCAATTTTTCTCTGTTTTATTTGGTTTTTTCTTATGCATTAAAATTTTCTTTTTTACTTGCAAAGCACGAAATCTTCGAACAACTTACATTGTTCTAAAGTGCACATTCAGAATGGCATGGACATGCGTTTGTGTAGAGACGAAAAGTTTTTTGTATTTACTTGCCGTATTTGGCACTTATTTTCTTACACCCTGCATAAGCATGAAGTGGGTTGATCTAAAACTTTGATTCGCAGTGGGAAACAAAAGAAGAAGAACATACAAAGCCATCCATACTTAACTCGGAATGGCCATGATGACGAGCTGTGTCGAATTAGTAGTGCTCAACTGTCCATTCGTCCAATTGTCTGTCTTTGTTTCTTAAAGTCTCCGGCATCTCCATGAAATATGTCAAATAGATTCAGTTCTGTGTTCTATTAAAACTTTTACCGCAACATGAGCGTATGAGCTTGAGTCAAGCGAAGCTCACCAAAGCGCTCAGCAGCTCAAAGATTTAAGTTTATTTAGTCACTTTAGCAGCAGCTGACCAAATGCACAATACATGGCTGGGAAAGAAGATCATACACGATGTCGATGCAATGATTTCCGGGCAGCGCAACAGTCCATAACAAATACCCGAATATACTTCACAAGCAGCTTTAATGGTAAGCTCAAGATTTTTATAAATCCCAAGGATGTGCTAAGAATGACGATCATCACACCATTCGGTATCTTCGAATTTACGTGATCGTCGTTCAGGCTTCCGACAACGGGACAAACCATACAGAGGGCCACTAACGAAGCTCGTTTCTGACTCGACTACACCTTCCAGTAAATGGGTAACATTTGTGTAGCTTCATCATCCACTGTAATCTAAACATCGTTAGAAGAGAAGGAGAAGAGAATGAGAATGCAGCTACAACCAAACCCTCGATTTCTCCTCGAAGCTTACCCCAATGGCCTGCGGATCCGCAGAAAATAAAGGGCGCGATAGTTCTTAATTAATACAAGGAAGTATCGCTGGACACGTTGTCTCAAAGTGAAAGGGTATGTTGGTGAGGACCCAAGCTCTTCTAAATGATTTCTAAATCACTTCAGTGTTAACTGGGGAAAGCGCAACTCCGTTCAAATCACAGAGTTCGGACGAGTACCTGTAAAGAGGTACCAGAATCGTCCAGGGGGACGGCAAGCCAAGTTTCGCCGAGCTGGCCGAAGACCGGATTCTTATCGGAATCCTAGACTCTAAAGATTAAGCCATCGGCAACGCTATCCTCAATTTCAACCTAATCTGACCTAGCCTATAACCACACAGAGTTGGTTTCCTCTCAAACAGCTAGGTGGAGTCAGTCTTGTACATAGAACAGACTGCCGTGTCAGCGAGTAACTCAGACTGAAGCTAGACATGCCGAATAATTACCGAAGAAATGACAGGTCTCTCCATGATATCAACCATCTACTTACCTGCTCTACGGATCAGTCTCTTCCAATATCAATTTCACTCTCGTATTGAAATCGCCGTTTTCCTTGGAAATCCGTAAAAAGATATTGATGCCGTTATCAGGTAAAGCACTTGTGGACTTCTTCTTTAAACGCTGCTTAGAAATCTAAATGAGTTTGCGTTTCCAACAAAACTCGTCAGTCGCTACTTTTACCTGCCAATTGGAAACACCACAAGATTGCAAATCGCTGTCCACTTGGGTCTTCTATCGGATTGGTGGTTGTTGTTGTTGTGGTAACGAAAAAAAAACTCCCCGAAGGTTTTAGGGAGTGTTGTCGAATTAACCGTCCTTGGCCGGATTTGAACCCGGTACGTTCCGGTACCCCCTTACGGCACTGCCAGACTGTCGTGGTAACGATTTATGACCAGTGAAACCTTCTAGGTCATGTGACCCTTCCTTCCGTAAGGAAGGATAAGATGGGTAATGAGAGGTGAGAGGCATCATATACGTAGATCAACCATCGAGTTGCACGTCATAACCTCGGTGAATATTAGTCGCCTCTTATGACCGGTATGCCTACCTCGGGCATATTCTAAGCCCCTAACCCGCAGGGGCGGATTAGTGGTCTCCCTCTTCCTCTATTTCCACGGCAAGTAGCGATAAGAATACCTTCTGGGCCGGTTTTCTTTATTCATTCGCACAACATGGCCTAGACAACGAAGACGTTGGGGTTTACTTTATTCAACAATCCCGGTGTCTGCATACAGCTCGTCAATAAATCTTCTGCGGTGGACGTCGTCACCAATACTTAAACGTTCCAAAATCTTTCTAAGAGCTTTTCGTTCGAATACATCAACAGGCACCTCACCAGAGGTTGTTAGTTTCCAAGCATAATGTCTGGACTAGGCAGGGTGAGATATCTTTAACACAACAGAAACTACTTAAAGAAAAGCTACAGTCTACATGAACGGAAATCGGAAGGCTAAAACCAATATACACACAGTCGGTATGCTTCTTGTCACTCTCAGCGAACTCTGTTAGCCAGTATGATCCTTGTCACAATATGCTCCCTGTCACTTTCAGTGAACTTTCCCAAAGATATCGAGGCATTCTGGCCCTACTTCTGTTTGTATACTGTAATAGGTTAAGCTCTAACTACTCGGGACCCGAAGTATCAAACGTATGCCCAGCATCTTCCTCATAGAATCACAGATGCCAAACCTTATTGACTGGCCAACAATCACACCGAAGACCTATCGCCTCTGAACTACATACAACTCAAGAATTCAAACCGTTTGTTGTTCAGTCTCACTCGTGAATGCTGCAAGACTTTCCTCTAAACCGCAGACAGTCCTGAATTTTTCATTTATTTTGCTCCCACTATCTCTCTACTTGGCTCGATGCTACTTAACATTTACAACTCGATTTTTAGCTCAGAAAAACTTGTTTCTTTCTTATTCTCAGCATTGCAGCTTTCGTTGCGCTTGTCTGCGTAGTTACAGACTTGAAAATTTGCAACAAGCAAGAAAGGTCTTAATTCCATTTGTTGTTAATGGAAAATAAATTAAAAGTCAAAGTAAAATTTTTTTTACCGCATTTTTGTCTACGCAGACATGTGCACAAATACAACAACCGCATCAGACTTACCTGCACTAGAATATTTTAACATTTTTTTCAAAGTTTTACTACCCAAAGAACCTTTTTTGGAGCCGTCCTAGCTCTCCACTTGATGTCTTTGACTGGCCATTTGTCTGTTTATTTCCAAAAGTTTTCGTCTGCATTAGTCTTTTGAGTCTTCTTTTTGTCTGATTTACGCTTTACAATAAAGTGTGTACTAAGGAGTAAAGTAAGGAGTAAAGTAAAAGTGTCTCTTGTCTCTCGTCGAGTTCTAAATACAAAAATTATTTGTTCTTCACAACATGCAATTTCAAAGGCAGCTTTAAATAAAGTTAAATCGTAAATAACTGGAGACGCTCAGGCTTACTAATTCGACAGCTATTCTAACCCGTGACTGCAGCGTGGGCACAATTTCTCAGAAGATTGCTCTTGGAGAGTATGTGAGCCGACCGTTCATCTGGGCTTGAGCGCGCCTTCACTTGCGGAATTTTGAAGAAACTAGAAAAAAATCAAATATTTTGTTAAAGGTACTTATCTACAGTCCGAAAATCGAATATATCATAATTAAATTCGAAATCTGTGTTTTAAAAAAAAAATTTTAAAAGTATACAATATTTCTCTATAATTTTTTAGGTGCCACAAATACATGAAATATTATTATTATTATACTACAAACTGTTAATTCTTACAAATTTTGATTGGTTTGATACTTCTCAAACATTTAAAAATTTGGAGATTTTGTAATATATTTGAAATTTTGGAATTTTTTTTTTTTAATTTTTTATAATTTGAAACTTCTGAATTTTTAGAGCTTTTTAAAATTTTTAAATGTACCTGAAACTTTATTAAATAATTAATATTGAACGGTAAACGACTCCATTAACAAAACATGAAATGCAAAACAATTGTTTCGACACACGCGACGTGTCATCATCAGTTGCTAATTATCAACTTTGAAAATTTTTTTAAAAAGTATACCATATTTCTCAATAAGTTTTTAAATGTAACAAATACATAAAATATTATTTTACTTCAAACTACCAATTATTGATTGATTTTATATTTCTAAAACATTTTAAAAAATTAGAGATCTTTCAATGTATTTGAAATTTTGGAAAATTTAAAAAAAATTCTAAAATTGTGTATAATATGAAGCTTTGAAATTTTTAGAACAATATTAAACATTTAAACATTTTTTCTACTCTATTCAAAAATATTTATTAAAAAAAAAAATAAAAACAATAATAATTTTCGTATAAATTAAAAAAGTTAAAAATAGTATTTTTGACCTTGAGCTCGTTTCATGAATACTTTTTTAATACATTTGAAAGATTGAAAATAATTTTAAATATGTAAAAAAATCTTAAATAAATTTATACCATCTAATTAATTAAAAATATTTATTAAAAAAAAAAATAAAAATAATAATTTTCGTATAAATTAAAAAAGTGAAAAATAGTATTTTTGGCCTTGAGCTCGTTGCATGAATACTTTTTTAATACATTTGAAAGATTGAAAATAATTTTAAATATGTAAAAAAAACTTAAATAAATTTATACCATCTAAAAATTTTACAATATATCTTAGATTTTTAAATATTAAAAAAATTTTTTTTTACTATTGTTTTTTTAAATATTTAAAACTTTTTTTTATTTACTCCATTAAAATTTTAAACATTTCTTAAGTGCTTTATAATTCTTAAAAATTTGTGAAATTGTAGTTTTAGTACACCAGCGCTAATAACAATGTGGTAAATAGTTTTGATGTGAATTAGGGTCAACCCAGCGTTTATGCATTGAATCCTTTTTATGCAATTATTAATTTTTCTAAAGTTTTTGAGAGAAAATTTTGAAAAATTTAAAAGTTTTCCAAAATCTTTCAAAACTTTCCACATATATTTTTTTTATACCTAAAATATTTTAAAAGTCTTTCGAAATTTATAAACAAGTTTGTGGGTTTTAAAATTCTTTTTTTTAGTGTTTTCAAATTTTTTGATAGCTTCAAAATATTTTTTAAGCAAATTATCAAAAAATTTTGAAATGTTTAATGCATTTTAGTGCTTAGAAAATTTTTGAAATTTCTAAATATGTTTGTTACATTTAAATGTTTTTAAGATATGCAAGTTTTTGGGGTTTTTAAATATTTAAGAAGCTTCTTCGCAGTTTTTTCACAGTATTTTTAAGAATATTTAAATTTCTGTAAAACTTTTCAAATAATAATAACTCCAAGCGATTTTAAACCTGCACTATGCTGTGCGGAAAATGCGTATTGACACAAGTTAAAACATATTTGAAAAACTTTCGGAAATATTTTTTTTTAAGTTTTGAAATATCACAAAGTTTGGTGATTTTCGCACAAAGTTTTCAATTTTTTTTACATGCTCGACATCATCTCAAAGTCAAGAAAACAATTATAGTTTCCAAAACAACAAAAGCACACCACAAATTATACAACACGATGGAGCCTTATCTCCTCAGAGGTTTGAGAATTTAAAATATACTATCAAACCCAGTATTATATCTTTAATCATTATATTTCCGAAACCAGTTAAGATATATAACTTAATTACAACGCTTATAGCAGGGCACATTAGCACTTTTCGTTTGATATCCATATTGTACTAGCACATTTGGGTCACCCTGTTCCACATATTGGTCTATTATTCCGAAATCGGTCCATACATCGAAATAAGAGATATCTCTAATTTTAAGTTGGATGTCCACTAATTTGAAAGTGAAAGTTGAATTCATATCTAGTTATCAGTTTTTGAGTGATACGCGCACAAACATACATACAGACAGACAAAAATTCTTAAAACTGTAGCTATGGAGTTCAATAATGTTCCTATAATCAATCAACAATTCCTATTATAAGTTAATTTAACATAGAGATTGTCTCCCTGCTCGGCTCTTACGTGTTCTCTGGAGTCTCCTGCACTGAATTCTTAAGTCCCTACAATTTTTTAAATCGATGGCTATTGTACAGTATCACTTAAAACAATTTTTTTTACAGCTTACACACATTTTGACATTCCTTTGTTAAATACATTACAATTGCCAGGGTAGATCAAACTCTGTAAATACCAAATAACTCGTCTATATTTAGCATGTCAATGGAAATATTTTGTTGCGCAAATACCTTTAATGATGTAAACACAAATCAAAGTACTCGTATTGACGCATATTTGAAATATATAATAAGCCAAATATTTGTGTGGATGTTCAAACGAGGAAGGTACTGAAATAGCTGCTTTGACTTATTTCGAGAATTTATCAAGTATAAAATTGTCTTTTTGTATGTAAACACAGCTTAAGACGACATAAACATACAAAATATAAAGCTCTTTCATTTTTTTTTGTAAAGGGAAAGGTCTGGGGTTATATACCAGTATTTTTGTCATGCTCAACTGCATATGAAGAAACTAAAATTTAATCCATCAAACCAGTTTCAAGGTATGCTTGAGATCATGAATTAAAGCAAATGGTATAGTAAGGAATAATCGGAGAGCTACCAGGCAGGTCAAGGTGGTCCGAGTTAAAAAATTATGTTCAGAAGCCGAGGATTTCCACATTTAGATTTGTTGTAAATGTGCAACAAAAATCTTTCATAAAAAATAAAGTAAATTTACCGAGAGCCTTAAAGAAAAAAAAAACAAAAAAACTGAGAAGAAAAAAAAAAAAGTAAAAAAGCAGGGACAAAAAATAACTGTTACTTATTTGAAAAAGGTGCTTCATAACAATTATTCTATGAAGAAAAAAATGTATTTTTCAAATAAGCGTTATTTGTCATCGTTGATTTTATTTTTTGCAAATAATAGCTATTTATCAACATTTATTTTTTACATTACTTGATAACTGTTGTGGATGAGAAACCATTTTTTCGTTGACCAAAAAAATTAAAATTTGAAATAAATTTTGGTATTTGTTTCATAATACCCAGTTGAAATCAGTTGTATGCATACAAGGAGCATGTATGCGACATGAATGAAAAGTCGGTAAAATGCGTAACTTTCAAGTTGAGAACATATTTGTTCACAAATGAAGTATGCATTCTGGTGCGGAATTACGACATACGTTCCATACATTTTTTTATTCACAATAACGTTGAAACTGTCCAAATTTTTAAGAGAGTAAACATCATAATTGAACCGATCGGTATTTCCAGCCAATTTGCTCACGTATGCCGTCATTCCGAATTATGATCTTCGAGCTATTGTGATTTAAAAATTCGCTTTCGATCACGGAACGTAAAACGTAATTCGACCCCTGAATGGATATATGTATTAGGGTGGGTCGATTTGTATAGACGAAAGTTAACCGATATCGCGCCATCGATTTTCCGATAGGTTTTGGGCTCAGGAAAAAAAAGTTCCATTACGCATAGCCAAAAAAATAATTTTCGAGCTTGCAAAATTTCATTTTTTTGACTTCTTTCGACTTTGATTTTTAAGGTTTTTTTTATGACCTACTAAAAAAATTTTTATTTGATATTAAAATTTTCATGTATACCTTGTCCGACCCAAAAATGCTCGCTAAAAATATTTTTCGGGTTTGGGGTGATTATCATAGGAGGACCCCACCGTGACCTGTGTGAATAACGATGTATTGAAGAAATTTTTTCTAATCAGGAATTTGAAAATTGAGAATGGCGACCTGATGGTAAAGAGTGCTTAGATTATGGAGGAATCACATCTTCTTCGCTGGCTAGGCCATGTTGTGCGAATGAACGAAGATTCCCCGAAGCTATTCTTATCGATAGAAGGACCAAGTGGAGACCGATTTCCGATCCCGCGGTGTCTCCAATTGGCACCAAGTTGCAATGAAAAACGACTGGAGAGATACATATGTTGGACCGTCAAAATCGGCTTGGCGGTTAGCTGTCCATTTAGAGTAAAGTATGAATTAGAAGCGGCTATTAGATAGCGAAGACATAAAAGTTGGGATATAATAAACATTGACAAATAACTATTATTTTTAAAAAATAAAATAAACGTTGCCGTATAACTCTTAGATGAGAAATACATTTTTTTCTTCATCGAATAATTATTACGCAACGTTTATTCGATAAAACTTATAACCATTATTTCTCTGGTAAAAAGTAATGAAAACCAATGCTCGAAAGAGAGCATAGTGCAATCGTCTGCTTGTATACAAGTAAATAAATCCCCGTAAACATTTCTGCACGCACACCCACAAGGCCATACCGAAGTTGGGCGAAAAAAATGCAAAAAAAAAAACTTAAAATCAGCTAGAAGCGCACATAAAACCAGAAAAAGCTTTGCTAAGTTCGCGCAGTAGACAACTACAGCTACGAATTCACAAAGCAAAGCCATGGCTGATGGCCGCGTTGATGCTGTCGGAAAATTTCTATTTTTTCTGTTGCGTCTCTCAGCGTTTTCTGTGAATTTTTTAGTTTTACACGTGTAAAAGTATAATTTCGCTATTTCGGATTTGTTCCTGTTTTTTTTCAGTATACTTTTTTTCGCTCGTGAAGAAGAACAACCGTTTTTTTTATTACAGATCTCAGTGCTTTGCATTTCTTTGATTCGCCACGACTTAGAGCTACTCTGTATGCACCAACACACTTCTGGCAGCTTAAATGTGCCAGTCAGCTTTGGCATTTCTATGGCACATAAAATATTCTGCAACTCTGTTTTTAGAACCATGTTGTTGTTGTTGTTTGTAACGAGGCTTACATGCACCGAAATAGGCACTAGTCTTCTGGAAGTACAACTTTTCAGCGCTCATGGCTTCGATATTGCAGGTTTGTGGTATTCTAGCATCAAATTTGGTAGAGATTTACACCATAATGATTATTTATTGCTAGTTGAAATTAGAGGCACCCTGTAGTGAAATATCAAACTAATCAGTAAACATACTAATAGTATCCAACAATAATTTTCTGGTTGAAATCATACTAGTCAGAAAAAGTTCAATCCACACTTGTGTACGACTACAATTTTCATAGTATGTGTTTAAGCGACATAAGCTGTAATTATCTCTTTCGTTTATTTCATTTGCATACTATTGTAATTCGCAACCAGCTTATGAAATATTCCAAAGATATAGTTTATGTTTTGCAATCCCAAAGCGGGGTTTTTCAAAGCGAAAATGATGAAAAATTAAAATGATGTATTGTTGAATCCATTTGCTTATTTTAGTCCCTGCTAGAGGTTTTGGTCCACATTTGGCCTAGTGTTATTTTATCTTTTTCGAACTAGTATGATACTGGTATGATTAGGCTGCAATTTTACTAGTACATTACCTTCCATTTTCAACTACTATTAAAGTGGTATTTTACGACCAGTATGGTACTAGTATATTTCCACTATGTACGAACTAGTATTTCATGAGTAGTAGATTACTGGTATGTTCTGGTGGAAATCTGATAGTTGACCTCTCGTTGCACATCACCATGTTAAAATATCAGTTGCTTAAATGGAAATATAACAGTTGGCTGACTAGTTGGGCTTGGTGCATATACTAGTTGTAAAGTAGTATGCAACTAGTTGGTTTGACTGCAGAGGATTTGGAGAAGGGTGCGTGCTGGCTTCCATATATACAGGGTGGCGCAAAAGTAATCCTCCTATCAGAAAATGCTATAAATTTTGCGATTGGCCCCTAACGTCAGTTCTGTTTTGACATTTGTGTAGTAAACACATGCGAAATACACGTTAATAAACAATATTACGCTACACTGCTCCAGAACGCGGAATATTGCTGACTATTTATTTTACCAATAATCGGTCGGGGCCAAACGGTTACTGTGAATGGTGAGCGCTGCAAAGCAATGATCAACGAGTTCTTTTTGACGCAACTTGATGAATTGGGATTGGAAAACATGTGGTTCCAACAAGACGGTGCAACAGCACACACTGCACGTGCCACAACCGATATGCTGAACATCGGAAGCTTACTTTTGCGCCACCTTGTACAAACTAAAACTTTTATATGCCATATCTTATTATATATAGCATAACTCTACATATTAGAATATTGTAACAGTTCCGATGTCTCTACATTGCAGAAATTCATTATTAGGAATCATTATTGGGCCAAAAGAATCCAAAGCAGCAATTTTAAAAATTTTTGTTTGTCTGTCTGCATGTTTGTTCGCGTATCACTAACACAAAACTGAATAGAATTCAATACAACTTCTACTATTACATTACTAAACGCCTGGCTTAAAATCTATGATATCCTTCATGTCGATAACTTTAACGGTTTCGGACTTATAGACCGATATGTGGACCAGGGTGACACAAAATGTGTTAGGACAATATGGAAACGAAAGGTGCTAATAAGTGCTGTAATAAGCTATGTGATAAAGTTCCACAACTCAATTGGTTTTGGAGATATAATGATTATAGTCGTAGTCAATCTATTATAATTTCTGAGATGCAGCAAATTTTGCCACGCTTCGTAGTCGTATTTAAGTTTCGAAGACAGGCTGATTGCACCTTATCAGTGCAACGTCGAACCTCCCTGTGTACAACTATGTCTGAATTCTACCCCCTGTAAAGTTTTTATGGCTCGTGAAACTACCAACAACATCGTCCTGTCCGCGGAATTCCAAACAAAGTAAGTTTAACAGCTTCCAATAGATCGTCTTTAAATTCGAAGTTGTTAGCTGAAATGAGGAATTCGGTATGAAATTTAAAGATTTGGGGAGGGATCCAAAAAAGCCATAAGGCAATAAAAAATATCAATCAAAATTTTCCTTTTTCATTTTTTTTTTTAACTATTTAACTGAACTTTAACTTTTTTTATTTGTGGTAGCTTCTGTATTAAGTTAGTGATTTATAAAATTCGCAAAATATGAGATATTTCAAATTTAAGTTTATTTAATATTAATTCAAGCGAGCAGCAAATAGACATTGACAGTTTTCTTGTTTAGTCCATGTTAGGTTAGCTTGCAGTGACTGCTAGTTTTCAAAATAGCGTACTTAGGCCCCAAAGCTAATCGGTAATGCCACACTAATCTAGTGACCCCCTTTCCAAACCATCTTGCGGGTTTTGCTTTATGCTTCACTTTTGCAGGCCAATCTTCTTCAAAGGTCTTTGCTTTGAGTTCTAAGCCTTTCGGCACGTTTGTCTATACATATGGGTGTGAGAAGACAAATCAGTAAAAACAGTCCCCTTCCTACGTGTTAGTAAATCGTCTGATCTTCTCGATGTAATCTTTTGCCACACCAGTTTAGTATGATGGCATATGCTGACATTTTTCAATCCATCACTTGCTTGTTTGAGGCAAGTATACCTAATTATATCTAAACCGTTCCAAAATTGTTAAAGGGGACGGATGTGTCCTATGTTACTAGCTCTTCTACTATCTCGTTTCCCGTTATAATACAGTGTCCAGGCACCCATACCAGGGGAATCGAAAATTGCTCAGACATTTCATCGAGACATTCGCCCCAGCCCTTCGCAGTCGTGGAGTTGCATGTGATATCTCCCAGCTCACTTAGAGCTGATTGGCTCTCTAGATACGAAGACCTTACCGGAACTGATATTTCTTGCATTAAGTATTTCGACAGCTTCCTGTAGATCGTCCATTTCTGCCTGAATGATACAACAGTGTTTAGTCAGGCGAAAACCTACTTTGTTATAAAAATTTCATCTCTCTACGTAAAAATAAAATGATCCGTTATTGCCAGTAGGTCCTCCGCGCCAGTATTCTATCGCCGGAATTGGAATATCACATTCCTTCTTGAAACAGCACATCGGTATAAAGTCGTCTGAACTGTACACAGTAACGTATTTAAGTATGGATGAGTGTCCTCTACTATAGGCCTTCCAGAACTCTTTAGTGGCAGTGGGGCATATGCCGCTAACAGTGCATCGGTTAAGTCCAGCGGTAGAATATTCAGGACTGCATTCAGTGCCTTCCCAGGCGTGGTGGGGTCAGTCTCGAACTTTGTTGTATGGTTGCCCTACATGAGTATAGGCCAAATAGTCCATTTTGTAGCACGCTCCCGGATATTTCCTCTACATGTGATCTCTTTGCCAAAACACTACACAATTTCGCGAGAGCACGACTTGGACTTGTTTTACTTGTTGCCACAGAAATGAAGATGCATGATGAATTCACTTAATGGCTTTCTACTTGCCTCTCTATCCCACGCATTTGTGTTTGTATGTACGCCAATTAATTTTTTAAAGCTGAAGTGAAATGTTTACATAAATTTAAGTATACCAACAAAAAATACATAAATATTTACCTCGAAACAGATATATGTAATTCACGTTTTTTGAGTAGCCAAAACTTATTTAACAACTAAAAGGTGAATTAAATTTTTTCTCTATTAACATCTAACATTTACATGTGTATCACCTTTGTCTATGTATGCGTGTAGCATGTATGAAAAACAAGCTTTTATATTTATGCCACTAAAATGCCCGCGTGGCATGCTTACTTTTGCAACGGGCTCACATACGAATAAATGCGGTTTGTAGTCGTTATTCTATTTTATGGTTTCCATTTTAGTACAAATTTCGGTTGTCATGTTTTTTTTTCGCCATTCATTTGCTAGCTAAGTTTTGCTTTATTTTGCATTAAATCTGGTTTTTCTTAAAATTTTTTTCAAATATTTACTTTTTTGCCGATGTTTGTTTTTGTTTTGGCTGCTGTCAGTTTTCAGCAGTGCACTTAAGGCAACGTAATTGCTACCTCTGTCGTTGTGGTTGTTTATTTGTATGGATGATGCTGTTCATACCTGCCGCAACTTTTATGAATATATTCAGATAAGCTTCATACGTAAAAGGAGAACTTAAAAATACACAAAATTTTAAATACAAATACAAAATCATAAAAGCATAAATTATACGCGCGCTCAGTTTTTTTGTTTATTTTAGCTTGCGCTTGTTCTTATTTGTTTATCTATATACATAATTATGTATGTATGAATGCATGTATGCGGTTGTGGTACTAATTTTTGTAAATTTTAAATATTATGTTAAATACTTATAATTATGGTTATTACAGTTAAGTTAAGTTGAGCTAAGTGAAGTATTAAAGTTAAGTTAAGTTGAGTTAAGTTAAGTTAAGTTAAGTTAAGTTGAGTTGAGTTAAGTTAAGTTAAGTTGAGTTGAGTGAAGTAGTTAAGTTAAGTTAAGATAAGTTAAGTTAAGTTAAGTTAAGTTAAGTTAAGTTAAGTTAAGTTAAGTTAAGTTAAGTTAAGTTAAGTTAAGTTAAGTTGAGTTAAGTTAAGTTAAGTTGAGTTAAGTTAAGCTGAGTTGAGTTGAGTGAAGTAGTTAATTTAAGTTAAGTTAAGTTAAGATAAGTTAAGTTAAATTAAGTTAAGTTAAGTTAAGTTAAAACAGTTTGGGTTACCCTGCTCGATAACTACGAAACCGGGCTAGTTATTGAAATAAGTTCTAAATTCTAAGTTAGACGTGAGGTAATCCAACGGTGAATTTTGTATCTAAGGCTATTCATCGTGTTCTGAGTGATACGCGAACATGCAGACAGACAGACACAAATTCAGAACAAATTTGCGTTGGATTCTTTTGGCTCAATAATGATCCCTACCATCAATTTTTCTCGAATATCTGCTACGTAGAGACATCGGCGTGTTACAGTTTTATTATATGTAGAGACTAGAGGGCCCGGCAGACCTTGTCCTGCCCAGAAATTTATCTGAGGTGATCTAGAATTATTGCCCGTCTCTATCAATATCGCTATCCATATCCTTAACGCTTTCGCTACCCATTCCTATCCCGCCGTTCTCCTTTATATGAACGATCTTTATAGCAAATATTACAATCCCCTTAGACCTAGCTGCAGAGTAATATGTATTTCGATTATATCAAAAGTCGTCATGCCTCCTTTCCCCCCTGTCGCTTCTTTTCCTTCAGGTGGTACAGATTGACTAACGCAGGTGCCGCGCCCACTTCTCTCTTACACACTTTTTTGAGCTGTTAGAGATTGGTCTCATTTAGCTCCATACCAATTCTCAATATCCAACCAGAAATACTTCCGAGATATGCAACATGAAAATTTTCATTTGTATGGGATTTGCCACGCCCACTCCTCCCTTCCTCTTCTTTTTTTGTTGAGGTGTTAGAGATTGGTCTCCTTTAGCTCCTTATTGATTTTCAATGTTCTACAGTAAATACTTCCAGAAGAAGGTGCCACGCGCACATCGTGCAGTGGTCCGGATTGTGAATCTGAACCATCCTCGAGCCCACTTGAGTACACAAAAAAAATTTCATCAATATCGGTACAGGCGCTTAGAACGAGTTTAGTGACAACGGCCGGACGCACAGAAAATTTTTATATATTAAGATAATAGGAATACTGATTCCGGAGTAATTGGCGCGTTTTAAGAAATTTCCTTTTTAGTAGATTACACAGAACATATTCTACTTCACCTCCAGTTCCTTTCACAGCTTAAAAACGTCCTGTTTGTTGGCTAAAGTAATATAAACCTGTCAGTATGTAACAGCGGGCATCCTCACTTTGATCTCATTAGCTGTACATCTTGCAGTGAATTCAGCGCGTTTCAACATTTTGTTCTAATATTCTTCTTATGAATGACTGGCATTTGTAGGAGCTTTCCTGCTGCATCATAGCTTTGACTCAGCCGTTTTTGAAACTTCTTTTTTTTCGATATTTATTAGTGGAAAGCTTTCGACTAGCGTATAGGTATAGTCTTATTTTAAAATGATATATATCTCAACAATTTTTCCAAATTCATTTTAACTTCGTATTGTAAACGCTCTTCTGTATTTACTATCGTACGCTGTTGCCGCGTTCATAATTACAGCCATCAACATATTAAAAATTCATTCAGTTTGACAAACAAGCGCCCACGCTGTCGCTTCAAGTCTGAGTTACGCGCTGCAGCCGCTCAAACAATTTTCATTAACTCAAGTTTTCATTGCTGTCTTACAAACTCACACACACATACATACAAACAGATAAATGTTAGTACCAACTCTTTCGGTTTGTCTATTTTATTTAAGTTCATTTATCTTACTCTGCGTGCTTGTATGTGTGTGTGTGTTTGTCTGTTCTTGTACTTATTCTTAAGTCGTGCCCGTTGCTAAATGGCGCTAATTATTTGCGTGCTTTGCGGTACAGCTTGGCAGTTGCGCGCTCATCTGCGCCATGCTACTTGTGGCAACTTAAAACATTTTACGCTTTTTACAATTCAATTTCTTTGTGTTGCCTCCATCCCCACTGCTGCGCTTGTCTCATCTTGAAGTGAAAGTGTCAGTGAAAGTATGCAGTGGCATGAATGATTTCGTTGTGTGATGCCTTGAATGTTCATCATACGCCGTGGAGCACTTTCAATTTGTATGGTTTGCGCTGTGTACTTTGTGTGACTACTTTTGGTGTTACATTATCTAGAATTTAAATAATTATAAGGTATAAATTCAGTTGCAACAATAATATTAATTTAAAGCGATATATATATATATATATTTTCTTTCCGCCTAATAAAGAAAGAAGGAAAACTTCAAATGCATTGATGAAGCTCATAGAAAATATTTCAAAAAACTTAAATAAATGTAGGATGGATTTATATTAAGGTTTAAAGAAAAGTAATAAGCAGAGCTGGAAACCCATAAAATAGTTTATCGAAGGGTTAAGCGAAAACCTGAAGAAAGTTTAAATAAGCGTCCTACAGAGGAAAAATCCTCGTATGAACAGTTTGTTCAGTTTGAACGAAAGGAATGATAATTCGTGGACGTCATCAAGCGCATACAATTTAAACTTAAAAATCTTATTACTTTAAACGAGCTATTTTTGTATATTTCTATATTCATTCGTATTTAAAAAAAAATATTTCTAAGTGGGGTTGCCACTTATTGAGGTTTTTATATACATTTTGGTTTAGGGTAACTTCTTAACAACTATCTCGAAAACCGGTCAACCGATTTGGATGAAATTTGGTATGTAGATAGTGTACCACATTTTAAGAATTTTTACGTAGGCGTTGCCACTTAGGCTAAACTGATGACCAAACACCCTGCGGTAGATTTGCCGGAAATTTTTAAAACCGCCGCAAAATTACTAACGAAATTTTTTTTTAGGCCGAAACTTTTAAGAAAAAGCTGCTTTCCCTTCTAATCATCAGCGAATAAAAACTCGGATAAAATACATGTGGTCCGGCTCAAAGCTAGGTTAAAAAGTTGGGAAACTTTGTTCGTAGAGGCTCACTTTTTAACCATGTGGATTTGAATTATTTCTTCGTGTTGGTGCGACGCCTGAGGATCTGCATAATTTAAGAACAAGGGTTCTTCTCCATACAAATTCCACAGATATGAGTTGGGGTAAGTAAAAATTTTGTGATTGTTTTTAATAAGAGTTGCACCACCTTTAGCCATATTTGGTAGGATATATTTCCTTAAATTGCATGCACCAGCTGCTATGCAGAATATGCGCGGAAAATTGATGCCAGGCGATTGGAATCTAAGTGTCCTCTGCCCAATGCACAAGAAAGGAGATCCTACAATCTGCTCCAATTATCGTGGGATCAGCCTGCTTAATATCGCATATAAGGTCCTATCGAGCATACTGTGCGAAAGACTGAACTCCACCCGTTGACAAACTGGTTGGACCTTATAAGTGCGGCTTCAGACCTGGTAAATCTACCATCGACCAGATGTTCACATTGCGCCAAACCTTAGCAAAAGCCCGCGAGAAGAGAATCCACACGATTCACCTCTTTGTTGATTTGCTATGTTTGAATTTGGTTTCCCAGCAAAGCTTACATGGCTGTGCAAAATGACGTTGAGCAACACCACCAGCTCAGTCAGAATCGGGAAGACCTCCCATAGCCAATCGAAACTAAACGAGGTTTCAGACAGGGTGACCCCCTATCGTGTGATTTCTTTAATTTAATGCTGGAGAAAATAATACAAGCTGCAGAACAAGCTGGAGCAATATTTTATAAAAGCGTGCAACTGTTGGCATATGCTGACGATATTGATATAATTGGCCTTAACAACCGCGCCGTAACTTCTGCTTGCTCCAAATTAGAAAAAGAAGCGGAGAAAATGGGATTGGTGGTGAACGAGGGCAAAACGAAGAACCTTCTGTCATCATGCAAAGTGTCAGAGAATTCGCGCCTTAGCACACACGCCACTGTTGGCAGCCATAAGTTCGAAATAAGTCCTCTCTCGACGAACAAAAACCAAGCTCTACAAGTCGCTCATAATACCCGTCCTGCAATATGGAGCAAAAGCATGGACAAGGACAGCCGCAGATGATTCGGCGCTTGAAGTATTTGAGAGAAACGTTCTTGGAAGGATTTATGGGCCCCTACGCGATGTCGACGTTGTTTACCGAAGAAGATGTAATGATGAGTTGTATGAGCTCTACGCAGACATCGACACTGTCCAACGAATTAAACCCAGCGGCTACGTTGGGCCGGAAGATATTCTTGTCAGAACCCACCTATGGAAGCGGAGCAAGAAGGAGCGAAATTAGGTCTTCGAAAAATTTATTTATTAATAAATTTCCATGGCTTTTGCTCAGATAGTCAATATTATATTACAGAAATGGCCAAATTGTGCCGTTTTTTTTCAATATATCCTAAAAATACTAATTCAAAACTAAACTCCTACCCACTTATTCACATGCAATAGAAATTTTTAAACCCATCTCATATCCCTGATTTTATGCTAACATTTTGAACTCTCAAAACTCCCTCCGGCTTCAAAAAAACAGACTTTGGTTATTATTGCTTGTTGCTACAGATATATACAAACTTGCATACTTTTTAAATGTGTTCATATGCCAAATGTTATGAGTGGGATCATGGTAGACAAATATATTTAGTATTCAATTCAATTTCTTGCTGCATAAATTTGAATATTCACAAAAACTAATTTCTGCCAGCATACTTGAAGACCACAAATTATTTGCAGTGCTGCCACACAATAAAAAAATCATTTGTTTATTCATTTAATTTTCTTGCTTTCTTTAATCAAAAAGTACCAACACATGCATATGCTTAACTGCACGCCACTCACTACCTTTGTTTGCGACAATTTTCTGTTTCACATCTGTTAGCAATTTCCTGCTCAAAGCAGCCCCACGGCTACATGAATTGTGGTCAGCACTCAAACACACACACACTGAAACAAAAGAATAAACAAAAATAAAATATAAAACATCAAGCAGCTTTCCGGTTTACTTTTGTTATTTTCATAGCACATTTAAAACATATGTTCAAGATCACAAGTACTCTGTGTGCTCCAGCATAAGCACAAATGCATAAACATTAGACTAGACTAAGTATTTTTTTTTTGTATTTTTGTACCTAGTAGAAGGTATATTCAGTTTAGTCGCGTAAGGGTGCTGTGTAACGGTATAACCGCATCGAGATAGATATTTACTTATGTGTATCAAAATGCTTAGAAGGGAAAGATAAATTGATTAAGCCATGTCCGTCCATTCGTCCATCTGTTAACACGCTAACTGGAGTAAATTTTGAGATATCTTAAGGAATTTGGTATGCAGGTTCCTTGGCACTCATCTCCGAGCAATATTTAAAATAGGCGATATCGGATGATAGCCACGCCCACTTTATGTATATAGAATATTTTCGAAAATACAAAAAAAAAGTGATTATTCAGTACACTTATAAGGATAAAGATTGGTGTGTTAAGCCAGAAAATAAATTTTTCAAAAAACTTTTGAAAATGGGCTTGGCGCCGCCCACTTTTGATAAGGTCAAATTTAGAAATAATATTAATCATAAATCAAAAATCGTTCAAGATATCGAAACGAAATTTAGCACACATATTTATTTTGAAACAAGATATGTTCCGCAAAAAATGGGCGAAATCGCTTAAGGTCCACGCCCACTTTTATACGAAACATTTTGAAAAGGATCGTAGATATATTAAATAGGCAATAATTTTGCGTACCAAAACTTTATATCATTTCTATTTCAAAATATAAATTTTTGAAAATGGGCGTGGCGCCGCCCTTTTTATAGTGGATTATTCCACAAAACTTTTTACGCCATAGCTCCGCCAAAAATTGATTTATCGGAATAAAAATGTTGTACATATAAAGGTTAATGTTTGTTGTAAAAATGAGTGAACGGGCAACAGGCACGCCCAGTTTTTTAACATAGTTCTGAAAAATTTGTTTGTAAAATTTAAAACGCGATATTTTTATGACCATGCAAGCTATATCAATAAGAGCTTGCACTCATAATAAGCTTTTTAAGTAATACTCGACCGCAAAACAAATTGTGTGGATTTTGGGGAAGTAGACGTGACGCCGCCCACTTTCTAGCATAAAAATTCTGCTATTTTCAACAAGCAAGTTTGAACTAGATATTTCAATCAAAATTGGTCAGCTGCTTTTCAATAGCATGTAGTATCTATCTATCTCTATGGCGCGATATACAACAGGTATATCATCATAAACCTCCTAAGAGATTTTTGAGCCAAGCTTCTCTTCCAATTTGTGGTGTGCCGATTTGAATTTTCCCTACAAATTGGTGGGACCTAAAGGTTTTTTTGCCGACTCCGAACGGCATCTACAAAGGAGATGAATTTTTGCTGAGAAGCCTGTCATGGCAGAAATACACTCGGAGAGTTTGCCAAACCACTGCCGAGGGGCGACCCCGTTTTGAAAAACTTTTTTTTCAAATCACTTTTGATGTTACCTGTACCAGGGCTCGAACCATGGACCTTCGGTGTGGTAGGCCGGCAACACTACCTTCACACCACGGCGGCCGCCGAAAAGTAAGTAAAATATCCGGGCAAGTAGTTAATACCCCACTGCAATAGGGAAGTTATATACCTTTTTTGATTTTCATACCTTTAATGAACATGAAATGTTTGTAAGTATGAGAAGAACAAGAGATAGACCCATCAGTAAGTATACTGAAATGATCAGGATGATGAGCTGAGTCGATTAGGCATGTCCGTCTGTCCCTCTGTCTGTTTGTACGCAAACTAGTCCCTCAGTTTTTAGATATCTTGATGAAATTTGGTATGGAACCGCCATTTTGCATGAGATGAATCATTTGTCGGAATTACCCAGATCGGGCCACCATAACATATAGCTCCCATACAATCGATAGTTTCGATAAATGGGGTTTGGGCTATGTATCTTTAAATTATGAGTTTTGCAGAGTTTTTACTAATTGTGAGTAAGGATCGGACACTTAAAACCATGATGCGTATTCATGAGAGGTATAAAGTCTTCGGCACAGGCGAATACAGTCCTTTCCTTACTCGTTTTTTAAATTATTTTACCACTCAGAACTCATAACAAAAGTGTTCTCATTGAAAACAATCAGCTGGCTTTATAATACGAACTGAAATATATTAAAATAGACCTGCGTAAATTGGGATCACTACTAGGTATATAGCAATCGGTTCCATCCGTACTTAGACTTCCTTACTTCTTTTTTTTTAATTACTTTGATACTAGATTTTAGAATAAAGAAAAAAAAATTTTGTTAAAGCTTCAGATCTTAATATTAACCATTTTTTATTCATCATATCGATAATAAATACAATCTGCTTACATATATTTTTGAATAGAAAGCAAAAAAAAAAAAGCAAGCAAAAATTATAACAAGCGCTTACGAATTCGGTTGCGACAAGTTCAAGTTTGATTTTCAAGGAATATTTCAAACTTGGAAAAAAAAAATTTATTCAGTTTGCTATTTTATTCATACTCATACAGAAGTCGCTAAGTGCTTACAAAAAAGTTCTAAATCTTGTAAGGTATTTTTTTTGCCATTCTAAAAAATTAGATCAATATAATTTTCGAAGAAAAAAAATTTCCACCCTAACACATACATATCAAGAACATAAAATCGCAGTGCTTACACATTGTTTATGTATGTATTTACTTTAGTTGTAACCGTAAAAGCTATTGAAGGTGGTACACAATGCATTCACGCATGCATTTTTGTGATAACAAACAAGATTTTGTATACATTTACGAGTGTCACCGATCAAGTGGTATGAATTTAACTTGCTTTCATCAGTCAGTTAGCAGTATAGCAGTTTATTTCTATAAAAAATGTTACAATAAATACATATGCACATACAAGAAAAATATGACACACTTACCGCAGTACGTTCTTCCACTTCCTTGGCTGATCGGTGACTGAATTGAAAATACCTATTTTCGCGACTATTTATCTCTTCATTAGCAAACTGTTAAACGATTTCCATTTACCGTACAAGCTAGGAAGTTGGAAGAATGCACTGCAGTTTACAAAAACACCAAACAGGAGAAGCGGTCACCTTGACTAAACAAGAAATAAGCGAAACGAACAGTTGAAATTTATGCATGTATATTGTACTTACGTACATATGTATGTTACAGAATTTTAGTTGGCATGAACAGCTTCAAAATGTAAAGAATATGAAACAATAAAACATGAAAACAACAAACCTTAGTATGTGCATATGCCTGTAAACAATGGTAATTTCAAATATAGTTGTGCGTAAGTATGTAGACAAATTTAAAGCAGGGATTCCCAACATCCCCGCCCCCGTGAATCAGGAAGATTCACCATCATCAACGTCCAGGACAGCCAGCTTGGAAACTGCTCGCCGTTTTACTCCACCAGTAGTTCGTATGTCTGCGCGCCGTATTTCTCCATCGGAGCCAGGATACACCTGCTCGACCTTGCCACGACACCATTCTTTACGTGGAACATTTGGGTCACATATAAATACCAAGTCACCCGTTTGTATTGGCTTCTTCCGCTGGCACCATTTCACCCGTCGAGTTAAGGTTGGCAGATACTCAGATATCCACCTCCGCCAAAAGTGATCTCTCAATTGCCGTCCGATGCGCCACTGTTGACGTAAACCTTTACCATTCTCAATCTCAATGCAAGCGCTAGGAGTATTTGCTGTGTTTGTTTCACCCAGTAAGAAATCGTTAGGAGTTAGTGGTTGTTCCTGATCGACGCTGATCGGCAAGTGTGTTAACGGCCTAGAATTAACCACGTTCTCTGCTTCAATAAGAAAGCTGTGCAGCGTATGTTCTCGAGGCGCAGGCGTGTGACGTAACACCCGCTTGACGCACTGCACCATTCTCTCCCATGCGCCACCTTCTGCCGGATTAAATGGTGTGTTGAATACCCACTCCACACCCCTTCGCGATAACTCGCTTTGAAAACGATCGCAGTCAAATACTTCTGTGAATCGCTTTGCCTCTCGGTCAGCCCCAACACAGTTTTTACCGTTGTCCGATCTGATGCGTATGGGCACTCCGCGTCGGTTCATAAAGTTTCGCATAGCGATAATGCATGAATCCGTGCTTAGATCATGCGCCAATTCAATCAAAATGTACAGCTCTCACAGTCAAACAAGTAAAAAGTGCCACCCACCTCTTCTCAGTGCTGCGTCTGACAGTGATAGTTACCGGGCCAAAATAATCGAGACCTGTAAAGCTAAATGGCCGAACGTACGGAGTAAGCCTATCAATGGGCAGAGGCCCCATCAATGGAGCCACAGGCGCTGCTTTGTTTAATCGACATACTGAACATGCGGCGATCACACTGCGCAGCAAACTTCGTAGACGTAGCACCCAGTAACTGCGACGAATGTTGCAAATCGTAGCCTCAGAGTTTTGATGGCGTGAGGCGGAATGATAGTGCGTTACTAATAATTTTGTAAATACATGGCCGGGCGGCAAAATAATGGGGCGTCGCGTGCTGATTGGCAGCCAGCTGGCAGCGTCGATGCGTCCCTGCACACGTAAAACACCCTCCTCGTCTATATATGGCGAAAGTTGTAGCAATGCACTGTCTTTAGGGATGTCATGGCCATTTTTAATGGATTCGATTTCCGCACCGTATACCTCGTGCTGGACTAGGCGACACAAAATACGTTTGGCTGTATCAACTTCGTTAGCGGTGACACCGTAGCATCGACCTGGCTGAACCCGGCGGCGGCAAATATCAATAAAGCGAATCACCCAAGCAAATGTTCTGACCAATCTATCAAATGAAGAAAATTTTTTAATATTTATAAGGTTGGAACTTACGATGACTAAGGCAAATTTTGGACGCAGTTCATCATCGGGTTCGTCGTGGCTATGATCGATGACATCTTCACAAGGCCACGTAAGCTCCTCCTTCTGTAGAAACTGCGGTCCACATGACCAGCGCGCTACTTTGCTAAAATCGGCGTTATCATTTTTACGCGTCGCTTCGTCTGCCACATTTAGTGCAGTGGGTATCCATCTCCAATTACGTATGTTGGTAGTTGCTAAAATCTCCGCCACCCTATGTTGCACAAAAGGTTTATAGCGACGATGCTCACTTCGAAGCCATTTGATCACGGTCGTCGAGTCGCTCCACAAGATACAGTCTTCGATGTCTACTGAATGCTCTTCACGTATGCACTGCATAAGACGAGTACCCAAAACCGCTGCCTGCAGTTCCAGCCTTGGTATTGTCAAAGTCTTCATTGGGGCGCATTTTGACTTTGCGCATACGAAAGCCACCTCAACATCTCCAAAGGAATTACAAGATCGCCAATAGGCAACAGCGGCAAAGGCGTCTTCACTGGCGTCGACAAATACGTGGAGTTGCAATTTATATGGAGCACCGTTGCGGAAATAAAAACGTGGTATAGCATATTCCATCACCGCTGATAGTTGTTTGCGCCACTTCTCCCACGCTGCGTTGACGTCATTTGGCAACAGTTCATCCCAACCAATATTATGCCTCCACACCTCACGCATTAGTAATTTGGCTCCAACTACGAAGTTGCTTAGCAATCCTAAAGGGTCGAAGATGGACATAACAACGCTTAAAAGTTCTCTTTTGCTAGGGCGCCTGATTCCATTTATCACCGCTGGGTCTACGTTATGGAATTTCAACTTGAAGCCGAAACAATCTGAAAATGATTCCCAAAACATGCCAAGTACACGTTCAGCTAACATACCTTCTTTCTTTGCAATCACGCGTGTGTCATCAGAACCACCAAGTGCTGCTACTACTTTCGCAGAATTGGAAGTAAAATGGCGGAGCTCGAAACCTGCTTTCTTGTGAATGGCTCGCACCTCTTTTGATACTGAAATTGCTTCCTCTTCCGAGCTGAAACTGTCCACGAAGTCATCGACGTAGTGGTGGTCCAATATTGCCTTCGTAGCACGTTTGGTTATATTATCTTCGTTTTGATGCTCCAATGCGTTAATTATTTTGACATAATTGGCTGCGCAAGGCGAACATGCTGCGCCGAACGTCATTACACACATCTCGTAGACATCTGGAGCGCTTGTTGGATCACCATTACGCCAGAGAAACCGTTGAGCACATCTATCTTGTTCTTGAATGAGCACTTGGTGGAACATCTCCCTAATGTCTGCACACACCGCCACAGCACCTTCCCGAAAATGAAACAATATAGATGTCAACAAACGATATGACTGCGGCCCCTTCAGCAATTGTGAATTGAGGGATATGCCACTTACCTCGGCTGCGGCGTCGAAAACCATACGCAACTTACCCGGTTTATTAGGGTTAGCGACGGCAAAATGTGGCAAATACCAGGTCGTAGGCGTAGACAGTGCGGCTTCTGCAGCGGACAGTTTCCGTGCATATTTGTTGCTGACATAAGAATCCATGATGCGCTTGTACTCGGTGGCGAAATTTGTATCACGACTCATCTTCTTTTCCACATTTGCTAATCGTTTCAGAGCCATGTTGTAGCTATTAGGCAATTGAATGTTGTCAGATTTCCATAAAAGACCTGTTTTGAACCTTCCATCGACTCTGCATGTTGTAGTCTTCAGGATAGCTTTAGCTCGAACGTCTAAGTCACTTTCTATCGGGGGGGCAGCTCTAACCCCGAAACTCTCAGTATCAAAAAAATCAGACACCATATTATGCAAAAGTTGATCGGCCTGGCTGTTCACGTACAAACAAGTTGACGGCAATGTCGATGAAGCAATCGTTGGACCAAACACCACCCAGCCCAACTCTGTTTTAGCGACGAAAGGACCACTCGTGTTCAATTTTATTGTAGACGACGGCAAACCTAAGTGACAATGATCAAGGCCAATCAATAGTTTGGGTCTTACCTCGTTATATGGCCGAACTGGTAAATGGCTCAGTTGAACATCGGACTTCAGATCATCCTTACTCACGCTCTGCAAGGGGAGTTGTAAGTTTGATACTGCAAAAACGCTTTGGAGGCTATGTTTATGCTCCATACCGGCACCACTGATTAGCAAATCTACCACAATTGTTGGCTCTTCCACTGTACGCCCTCCAAACCATTGGATGTTCAAATTCTGCTTTCGTCCATGAATACCTAACTCTCGAACGATGTCACTGTCGATCATTGTTATGGATGACCCTTCATCCAGGAGTGCGTACGTATCGATGCGTCTTTGGTTGCCGTGCAAAGTGACTGGAAGGATGCGGTACAAGAGCTTGCTATCAGCGGAGCTACAACTCAAAACTGCTGGTCCTGGATCTTGTGAAACTTGTTGAATATGAGATGACCGTTGGGTTGGTGTTGGCCTGTTCGAGATTTGAGCGTTCCCAGATGTGGATGTCTTGCAAGGCTGCGATGGCGTTGATTGGCTTGGCAAATGGTTTTTGTTCCCGACGGCTTCATGCAGAAGCTTGTGATGCACCCTGCGGCACCCCTCGATAGCGCATGGCTTACGGCGTTGGCAATTCCTTGTACCATGACCTAAACTGAGACAAGAGAAACACATACGATTTCGTTTAACTTCTGCCCACCTGTTCGGAACCGAAATTTCTAAGAAGCGCGCACACACTTCTGGCTTATGGGAACCCTGGCAAATAGGACATCTCGACGATCGCTGCGGCTCGGTGGCATGTAAAACAGTACGGCTCTTTGACTCCTTCGGTTGATTTTCAGTGCAAACAGTGCAAATAACATTGGCCAACTTAGACAACCAATCACAGAAATGCTTTACGTTCGCATATGGCTGAACCGTTGCTGCGAAGCTAGCCCACTCGACGCGCTTACTAACGGGCAACTTCGATACCAGGTCGTCAAGAAGTGTAGGATTAACCAAGTGTAACTCACCTCCATGAGCAGATTGCAAAAACACACAAATATTACTGACCTTAGTTGCAAACGGGATGATTTTTGCCATGGCGTGCTCCGAAATGGGTGCTATTTCCCTCACCTTTGACAACTGGCTGCGAATCAGTTGTTCAGGACGACCAAACCTAAATTTCAAAAGCTCCAAAATGTTTCCCACGTTGTTGGGGTGTATCAGGAGTGACTTGACAGCTTCGTATGCGTCTCCCTTTAGACTTCTCTGCAAACGTTGATTGTTCTCAAAGTTGCTATACCCATACATCGCAGTGGACTCTGTGAAAGCCGTGTAAAATATTGGCCAATCTTCGGGCTTCCCACAGAAATCCGGCAGAGGCTGCATCTTCCTTGGGAAGGTGGACAATGGCGTGGGTGTAGAACTCATATTTGTGATATTAGGAACCGGGTTTGTAATGGAGCTAATAGAGCGTGTGTCAGTCGGTGGTACAATTGGCTGATACATATTGTTCATCATCGCAACGGTCGGTGTATTAGCACCGGCGGTACTTGTGACGTAGAGTGGCGGAGAGTAACGGGCTTCATCTAATTGTGGCAATTGTATGTTTGGCGAACGTGACCCCGACGAATATGTTATCGGTGCCTGTGTTGTTTGTGGCCCCGCTGACTGCGAGACTGATACCCTGGCGGCGGTATTGTGTGCATTTGATGTGCTTGGTATATTGGAATTTTGCCCCTCACTACGCGCTTGATTCTCTCTTATTACCGTCTGTGCTGCTGACAAACTGTTTTCCAACATGGCGATTCGCCTTTGTAGAGCTGCGACCACATTATCTTGACGTGCGGCGGCATTGGCTGATGAAGATCGTGTGGTGACTCCGACGGCACTTGGAGCGGCTGACGAATCGGAGGTGGCAACTGGTGCATCGGTGACCTGGCTGGCCCTTGATACGGCTGTTGGTTGAGCATTTGTTTCCATAGCTGGCGAATTGGCTGATGTGGGACGGCGAGGTGACTTGCCCATGAAATATAAAACAAAAGGAACCAAAGAAACAAACAACAAAGGTTATGTCAAATTATAAGAAAATAATCAAATTAAAATTATGCAATCCAATCTGCAGCTGAAATTGTATGGCACCGGCAATGGTTGTGCAAATCCAATCTGCTGCTAAAATTATATGGCACCGGCAATGGCTATGCGACTCCAAATTCAATCTGCTGCTAAATTGTATGGCTCCGGCAATAAATTATAAAATTATGTCGCATATGCAAAGGCATTGCGAAATAAAGATGTCACCGATCAAGTGGTATGAATTTAACTTGCTTTCATCAGTCAGTTAGCAGTATAGCAGTTTATTTCTATAAAAAATGTTACAATAAATACATATGCACATACAAGAAAAATATGACACACTTACCGCAGTACGTTCTTCCACTTCCTTGGCTGATCGGTGACTGAATTGAAAATACCTATTTTCGCGACTATTTATCTCTTCATTAGCAAACTGTTAAACGATTTCCATTTACCGTACAAGCTAGGAAGTTGGAAGAATGCACTGCAGTTTACAAAAACACCAAACAGGAGAAGCGGTCACCTTGACTAAACAAGAAATAAGCGAAACGAACAGTTGAAATTTATGCATGTATATTGTACTTACGTACATATGTATGTTACAGAATTTTAGTTGGCATGAACAGCTTCAAAATGTAAAGAATATGAAACAATAAAACATGAAAACAACAAACCTTAGTATGTGCATATGCCTGTAAACAATGGTAATTTCAAATATAGTTGTGCGTAAGTATGTAGACAAATTTAAAGCAGGGATTCCCAACAACGAGGGCAAGGAATACACAAAAATATATACTCAGTAGTCAAAGCAACTAGTTACATACTACTTCTGAAGCGGTATTTAAAAAAATCGCCATTCTCTTAGTGCTTAAACATGCCCAAATACAAAAGAAACTGAGCTCTCAGAATTTGAGGCGATTTCGGGTGCTGCACAGTGGTCTCGTGAGGTTCAAAACCACCTAGAGGGCAAAAACCTTAACCGATTTTTAAAATTTAAACGGGGTATTGTTCAGCAGCTAAAAAGCAAGAGATTGTCGACGCGTTTTGTTTAAATTTTTTGTCTAAAAAATTACACTGTGCAACAAAATTACAAAATTTTGTAAACATTTTTTCGACTGTTCTACAGATTGTAGACCATATAAAGCATACAATAACTGCATACTCAAAATTTCCAACCCCGCCCCCCCCCCCCGCAAAATCTGGAATTAGGGGCAAAAGACCCCTTAAAAGTTCAAGAACACCTATAAAAATTTTGAGTAAGCAGTTATTGTATGCTTTTTTAGACAAAAAATTTAAAAAAACGCGTCGGCAACCTCTTGCTTTTTAGCTCCTGAACAATACCCCGTTTAAATTTTAAAAATCGGTTAAGTTTTGTGGCCTCTAGGTGGTTTTGAACCAAATATGCCCTTTTGCGACCCCAGTGTGTGGGGGGGACTCTAGGATAACACTGCCAGCTGACAATTCTCCAGTGATTCCGTACGAGCACGAAGTTGCCAGAGTAAGCCGAGAATAAGCAGAAGTTTTTAGCAGTCAAACCGCTACTTTTTAGTGTTACCATATCACGCTCACCTAACTTAAGTTTCTAACAATTTCTCTAGTTTTGGTGAGTGAAAAATATGATTGGACCTAAAATCTGTTATCCATTCGAAAGTAAAAAATAATTAAAATATTGAAAAAAGCGAAAACGCGCAATACTGACAAAATTTGAAAGAAAATTGTTTAGTTTTCGATATCAGGAGTGACCTCAGGTATACTAAGCTTATCTCAATAACGTTGCAATTAATTTTAAGGGGTATCTCGTTACCAGATGCCTTGAATCCCTTCCGCATTTGGAATGATCGATTAAAAATCAGATTAATATATTGAGGTAGTATTCCGCAACCCATGGCGCAACACAAAAATCGGCCAACTTCCCGAAGTACTTCTTGCTGTAGTCTAGGTAGTTCGAGAGTCTTAAGTATTTGAGTATGTGCTTCGCAGTCCCTTTTTATCTATCACAGAACCACAGAACAAATGAACCTTGATCTTATAGTGGCTTGTGAGCATATTGGGATCCTAAGATTCTTCGGGCATGCACTTATTATTGCCTCTAGTGTTATTTTATTTTGAAATACCACTCTTCTTTACTACCCCCTCCTTTTTTAAGGGGGTGAAAACCGTATTAGCTTTTTGGTAATCGCGCCTTTGTTGGTAGCCCGCTTCCAAAAGTTTACGGACCCTTACGAGAGAAAGAGATTTAATGACGAGTTGTATGAGCTGTATACCTACATCGATATAATTCAACGAATTAATATCTATCGGTTTCGTTGGCTAGGCCATATATATTGTGCAAATGAATCGAGATTCTCCACCTGGCGGTAGCAACAGAGAAAATGGTCGAAAAGCACTCCGTTGTAAGAACCAAATGAAGACCGATTTGCGATCCTGTGGTGTTTGCAATTGGCGCCGTAAAGCAGAAAGAAGAAACCTTTAGCCAAACGACGGCCAAAATCGTTCTGACGGTTAAGCGTCTTTAGAAGAAAGTAGGAAAAAAATAAACTTATTTATAGAAAGGATTCAGACCCGATAGCCTTATAAGCTGCTGCTTCTCCGGTTTACTTTTAACCTTGCTCCTTGAAGGCCTATAATCCAGGCTAGCCAGACTTGGGGTATTTTCACTACGGTATTGAAAATGGGTTCTTGTTCTATTTTGAATCTCTTCTCAAAGTTGGTGATCTTAGCTAAGTCGTTCCTTGGAAGTGGGCAGTGTGGAAGCTGGTATTTGAGCTTTCTGCTCTATTGGACGATATGACGTTTCCCCTGAAGAAGAAAGTAAATCATAAAGTAGCCCAAGTAAAAGTCGTATGTGTTGTAACAAGATGTGCTCAGAGTTGTAAAGTTATCAAATGAAAGAAATTGGTGGCCATCACCATGCCAATGGGTATACGAGAGTTTTTGGTAACTACTTATTAACTAATTTTAATGGCTGCATAGATTATGAATAATTACTCGGTCGATATGGGATATTCCATACGTTCTAGCTCTGGTGCTGGACACATCAAATTAAAAAAAGAAAACCGGTTTCTGGGAAATTCTCAGCTCAGAACATTCTACTAAGCTTGAATTTTTGTTGGTACAAATTTGGTCTTTTTGGACCAGTTTTAAGTGAGTTAGAAAATTCTAGTTATAAGTTAGTATTTTTTCTTACAAATTTTATGTTTCACTTCCATCTACTCATGTGCGCACTGTTTCTTATGTTGTACATGCTTTGCTACAATGTTATGTGTTTTTTGATTGTAAAGAAAATTCAACAATTTGAAACAAATAAAAAATAAATAAAAATAAAAAAAAACACAAGAGAGGAATATTCAGTAAAACTAACCTCAAACAAGTAGACAACAATGGAGCAAAGGATATAGAGACAAATTGTGGCTAGACTTTAATGCCTAATGGTTTTTATATTTTTGAAAAAAAAAAAAAACGATTATATATACATTTTTGCAAAGAAGGTTATTTTTGAAATATAAAAAATCCTTGTACTCCAGCCAAAAATGAAAAAATTTAATTTTTTAATTTTTTTGGACTTGATTTTTTTCTAAAATGATACTAACTAAACTTCAGAACTTATAGCGCTATTCAATTGTTACCTTATTTAAAGATGAGTCACAGTAAAATTTTTTGGAAACTTAAGTTGACTTTTTAAATGATAGTTGCGAAGAATATACATGTTTAAGTAACTTTCTCAAAAATTTTAAAATCAAAACTCAAACTTTTCTTAAACAGACTTAAACACTTATTGCATGAGACCGCAATAAGCTTCTAGACTACTTGAATAATTTTCATGTTCTCATGGAAGATAAAATGGTAGAGCAATTAAAGCGACAAGCAGAATGAGTAAGAGCGAGTAAGAGTTATTAAGAGCAAAAGGGCTAGTAAAGAGAGAAAAAAGGACAGCGAACGGAATTGGAAGATAGCTCAAAAAACGTTAGAAAGATATATGGGGAAACTGTTTAAAATAGCTTATTTCTGATAGGAAAACGTCTGATGGGTCTAAAGAAATTTATATAACAACCTTTTTTATTCGTAAACACAAATGCGCGCATGAAAAAAAAGCACGTTCTGAAAATTGTGTTGTCCAATTAAAATTACTTTTGAAAAATGTATCCGGCCTTTTCATTCATCATTGCTATGCTAGATAAAATGATTGTCAGATTTTACTTGAAAGTAACTAATAATTAAGTAAAAATTGCAATCTCCTACCACTTTGTTTGCTAGCACGCAAGCGAGAAGTTCGTATATAATTTTCAAAGGAAATTTCAAATTTTGAAAAATTGCTCTAAAATCGTAAAAAATTAAAAAATTTTCTAACGTGATTTTTTTGAAATAATTTTTCGTTCTAACAAAAAAGTTTACTATTTAGTACAAATATCTTATTTAAGCTTCTGAATTTCCACTGGTTTTTTACGGGAGGAAGGGGACACTGCTGATTCTATAACATTTTTAAAAAATGTCGTGTCAATGCGTTCTGCGAATTGAGTACTAAAAATTAATTAATTGTAATTATGTATAAAGCTTTAGTACAAGCCGCTTAGTACTGTACGTTTGCCATTAAAATGAGGTTCTAAAAATTTATTAATAAAAACCAAAGCTTAAAATTTTTTCTCTTGAAGTGCTTTCAGGCATGTTTCGCTACTTCTAAAATTCGTTTTTTTTAGTTTTAAAAGTGGAAATCAAATCGTAAACATTTGGTATTTAAAATACTTACATTAAGTGCAAGTTTCAACCCGAACCCCTCTTAGACTAATGAGTACTAAAAATGTATTTTTTAGACTAGTAAATACAACTTTGGTAAAACAAGGTTAGTGCTGTTAGTTATGTCCAAAAACTAAAATCTAAAAATTTAATAAAAAAAATATGTACTAAAAATTTTGTTTCAGACTTAACATTAAAGATTTTCAAAAAAGCAAAGTAATAGAATTTAGTACGGAAATATATGAGATTAATTGTGTAAGTAGTACTAAAACTTAGTACTTTAATACTAATCGGCAATCGCTTGTAAGTTTAGCTAAGTTCTAAACCATTAATAAAAAATTATTCAAAAAACCAAAAATGTTGGAACGAAAAATTAATCTAATGAGTACTAAAAATGTATTGCTTATGTTAGTAAATAAAACCTTTTTGAAACAAGCGTAGTATTGTGAGTTATGTACGAAAACTAAAATTCTAGAAAGTTAGTACGAAGATTGTGTGCTAACTTTTGTACTAAAAATTTGATTTCAGACTCAATGTCAAAAATTTAGAAAAACTTTAGTACTAAAAGCAAAGTAATAAAATTTGTTACTGAAATATTTAAGATAAACTTTTTAAGTAGTACTAAATTTTAGTATTTTAATACTAACCGGTACTCGGTTGTAAGTTTAGCTACTTGCTGAATTTTTTCTTGCTTTTCCTCCAACAATAGCTTGTAAGTAAGCAGAAATAATAGTTACCACAGAAGTGGCTAATATTATTTAGTAAAACAAACTTGAGAAGGAAAAGCAACAAAAAGTGATTCAAGCAGACAACACATAAATTTAATTACTAGGTTCTAAACGATTAATTCACAATTATTCTAGAAACCAAAAAAATGCTCACCAAAGTTTTCAGACAAATTTTTGCTCACAGTGAAGAATTGCTGTGATTTTCTTTGCTTTAAATGAATTGTACGCGTCTGAGAAAGAGTTCGGGGTGGATTTGTAAAGAATTTTCCCGGTTTTTGTAAAAAGAATCCCCTGACTTGAACTGTTATCTTGACTTCTAAACAATTTAAAATTTATGCGAAACGAGTTTTGATTTAATTTTTAAATTCCATCAACACATTCAACAGTGAGGAATGAATTATCTCTTTTGTATGCCACTTGTCAGCTACCTGCAGGCATTTGTTGTGTCTTTGTTGTATGTCAACAACCTTGAGGAATGATGACGATAAAAAACAAAGCTAAAGGAAAGCAGCAGCTGCAAACGTAGTGCAGCAAAAGTTGGCAAAGGAAAGATAATTCACTGAAATGAGTCAAGGTTATTAGGATCAACAAACAGACTGAGGCAATACGACATCAGATGGCTTGAAGTAGTGAAAAGTTTTGATCTCATACTCGTACATATGGGTATATACATACATAAATACCAACATTTGAGCGAGATACGTGTTGACATAATTTAAGGCTTTGTAGGACTATGCGTGAAACTATGTTCGTATGTTTGCTTTGGCTTATTTCCCTTTTTTGTTTGTCAACTTTAGAGCGCATCACTTTTGACTCATTCTAACTAAAGTGCTTTTTATGAGGTGCAAAGTGTTGGAGTTGCTATCCAAGTCAGATAAAATACAATGAAAGTGAGGCAGTGAAGGTGATGTTGAACCCTGCACTGCCACTTATGCAGCACATCAAACTATTGTGAGTGGCAGTGGCGAGCTTGTTTGTTCCATTTGTGACAGTAGTTCTATGTTGCAATGATTTGTAGAGCTAACAAAAAGTTTCATCAAGCTCAACATGCAGAAGCGCCACTTGTTCTTTGTATTAATTTTTGTTGGACTGTCTGTGTTTTTTTAGCCATCTCCGTGTTTTTTTAGCCATCTCCTTGTTTGTTTAGCCTGCCTATTTTTTTTTTGTTTAAAGGAATATAGAGGAATAATGTTACTCTTTTGGCTTGCACTCGACTGACAAGGAAGATTGATATATAGGGTGTTTTTTTTACAGGTTTGTTTTTCGAATAGAGATAAAACTGGCATTTTGTGGTCAACTCTGGCAACTCTAATGTCATTTATGTTCAGTTTGGTTTGCCATTTCATCATGAACAGGTTGACAAAAGCACAACGCTTGCAAATCGTGCAAATTTATTTCGAAAATAATGGTTCAGTTCGCGAAGCTTACCGTGAGCTCCGTCCATTTTATGGTCGACATAATCGTCCATCAGAGCAATTAATTCGGTTAACCATGGATCGTTTTCGCACTACGTTTACTCTATGTGATAATACGCATCCGCAGAGACGTCGAACAGTGCGCACCGAAGAAACAATTGCCGCTGTAGAGCAAAGTGTTGAAGAGGACCCGAATGAATCGATTCGCCACCGTGCACAGCAATTGGAGCTTTGTCCATCAACTTTATGGAAGATTTTGCGCAAAGATCTTGGCTTGCGACCTTACAAGATCCAGCTTGTGCAAGAATTAAAGCCGCGAGACCATGCAATGCGTCGTGATTTTGGTGTATGGGCCGAAAATGAGATTGATTTCGATGCTGATTTTCATCGCAAAATTTTGTTCAGTGATGAGGCTCATTTTTGGTTGAATGGCTACGTCAACAAGCAAAATTGCCGCATTTGGAGTGAAGAGAATCCACATGAGACCCTTGAAACGCCATTACATCCACAAAAACTGACTGTTTGGTGTGCTCTATGGGCTGGTGGAGTCATTGGGCCATACTTCTTCCGCAATAATGCTGGAGAGGCAGCTACCGTTAATGGAGACCGGTATAGAGCCATGATAACCGACTATTTTGTTCCCGAATTGGATGGCATGAATGTGGATGAGTTGTGGTTCCAACAAGACGGCGCTACATGCCACACAGCGCACGTCACAATCGATTTATTGAAGGAAACATTCGATGAGCGCATAATTTCGCGGAATGGACCTGTCAATTGGCCACCAAGGTCGTGTGATTTGACACCATTGGATTATTTTCTTTGGGGATATGTGAAGTCGCTCGTCTACACCAACAAACCAGAAACGTTAGGGGAATTGGAAGCCAACATTCGTGGCGTTATTGCCGACATACGGCCCCATATGCTCGAAAAAGTGGTTGAAAATTGGACCTGTAGAATTGGCTTTATTCGAGCCAGCCGCGGCGGCCACATGCCCGAAATCATATTTAAATATTAATGGCATAAAATTATCCTTCCACTAAAGCCAAATTGATGGACCTTAAAACGATTTTCTTGTGTTTTATTTCAATTCGAAGTTCTATACCCCTAAAAAAAACACCCTTTAGCTGACGGGCAAATCTGCATTTTATAAAAGAAAGCGAAGAAGAGCGTAGCTTATATGTATAAATCGGAGTTGGAAAACGAATTTCTCGAAAGCTAAAATCCATCTTCTCTAATGTTGTATGGACTGTGACATGTATCAAGACAGTTGATCGTTAAAAATTGTATATGATCTTCTATGGAACTCTAGCCGTTTTTAATTTTCTTTAGAAATCAGACCGATTTAATTTATAATTAATATTATAAAGGAAGATAGGTTAGCTTGAGCTGAGACCCGAATACCTCATATATCCAGACCAGAACAAAAAGTCCTATTAAGAACCAGGATCTTCATTAAAGAATAACTCTGTCCTCTTGGCAGACCGAGGTTTTTGCTGTTTCGATATCTGATTGTTGTGAAAATTCTTATCTACGGAGTCTTAATCGTGCAAGCACAAAACAGGCTCAACCGTCTCCTGCTGCACCCTGCAATCCCCTGACGAAACCTAGTTTAATCGCATGCTATGACAAAAAGTGGTGAACTGAAAGTATGCCTATCATGAGCCTGCAGTGTGGACAACAACATTTTATTTAACCTCATATCATAAGCCTTGCACATGAACTTGGAGTCCTTAAGGGATCGCATTTGACTCCACGCCGTTTTTGCTTGACCGCTCACCTGACATGGACCGCTATCGTTTACTTATCAAGTGTCGCGTTTGTCTTAGCCAACACACCCGCAATAACTTGTCCATTAATAACCATAAGCCCGGGGTACCAGAATAGATATCCAAGGTTTGGGGAGTGAGTAGTAATTTATCAGAATGAATCATGTACGCTCCGATGCTAGCACCTTCTAGTACAAGCCTGGCTACCATGGAAGGGATGTCTTTGACAACTTGAACCTTTGGGTCGTAGATTTTTTATAGGAGCAGATGGTAAATGCAGCGATTGAGATGATTATACGGAGGAGTTGGTGGCAAGGAAGACTCTTGTCTCTTCACTTTTGTAACAGACATTAATTTTTGTAGGTTATGGAAATGGACTGGCCAGCGATGCAATCGTCTAAACAATACCTGCAAAATCTGTTTGGTCGAGGGAGAGGAGGCGGAATGGACATATACAATGTTGCGGCGAATGATTCAAATAATCACAATACCATTCCTCTGCTTTTTCTTGGAGTTAGCTGATATGAAAAACAGGTTAAACCATCCAGATTTTCTATAGTACGAGAATGTGCCAATACCTTATTAAATTTGTTTAAAACATCAGGATGACGTTGTTGAGCAAGGGAGACAATCTATTATCCTCCGTTTTCATAACTCACTGATTCATGGGACCCCATTCCTCTTAAGGTAAGACCTCTTCTTTTTTGTCTACCTCTTTCCAACCCCTTCAACAAACTTTTCCGTTTTCTCTCTCAAGTCCCATTCCTTGTTGCCAGACTTTTCAAATCTTGAAACATTTTAATAAATAGGAGAGTTGAAAATAGTCTATAAAAATCTGTACCGAACCTAAGAGCTAACTACATTTTCCCTACAATAGACAGCTCTGGCGTGGAACGCGTATGCTTATCAATTTACAGACAAAAAAAAACGCTGGATACAATTTAAAAGCAAAGCCGGGTTCAATAGTGGGATTTTTATGAACCTTAGCCCATACTGAGAGCCCAGAAATTCACTGCATTATTTCAATAAAAATATAACTATAGTTGGAAAGGTATAACAAAAAAACAACAAAAAAAAAACCCTAAAAGTATGTCTTTTAAAAGCTCTAAGTTGAGGTAGTGATGAGTTTAGGAGTAGGACGTTTACACGCTTACTCAGCTGACTTTAACTTTTTGACTTTTTTAGAACCATTTTTGACCTTTTTTAGGATCATTTAGTTCCTTTTCGGGACCACTTTTGTGTATTTTTCGGGATTAATTCGGAACTGCTTTCAGAACCATTTCTGGATAAATTTGAGATTTTTTCCGGATCATTTTGGAATTACATCGGGAAATTTTCGGCATCAATTCACGATTGTTGGAATCATTTAGAATTATCTTTGGGAGCATTACGAAAATATTTTTTCGGGATAGTTTCTTGATTGTTTACTGTACTTTTTCGAGAAATATTCCCAGCATTTGAACCTGGAACCCTAGTTGTAAAAGGCCAACATACCAGAGCCTATGCTTTATAAGCAATAACCCTTAATGTCTTATTTTTCCAAGATCGACTTAGAATGATATTGCTGATGACCACAGATATATAAAGGGGTTAGTGGCTAACGGATCTAAGTCTGACATTGCTTCGAGATATTCAAGTTTAAATATGATTGCTTATTGTATGAAAATTCTGGGTACTACGTTATCTTATACTTTAAAGGAGATATTCTTGTATATTTGCATGTTTGTATATCCAGACTATTTCGAAAACCGCTCAACCGATTTGGATAAAATTTGGTATGTACAAAGTGTACTATATTCTAAGAATTTTTACCGAGTTGTTTCCATATAGCATGTTTTTACGGGGTTGCCACCTATCTGAAAAGAAATATTAAACATATTTCTATTATCAAGATATGTTTTTAAAGTCGCTTTCTGAAAAGTTCCACTGCTGGTAAGTAAAATTATTCATACAAACAACAAGAATTTTTTTACTGATGGGTATCTAAAGCAAACTAAATTGTATGAGAACCTATGAAAATGATGAGCAAAGTGAGCTCGGTTGCACAGGTACTTATTATATTTAACTGTACAAATATGGGTAAAAAATTCATTTAAATTTAAGAGCTTGGTAACTTCGCAGTAGTTCACTGTTCAACGCTTGAAAATAAGCTGATCAACATGCCCTGCCTGGTCACTGCCTTATATAGTCCGACAGGGTGCTTGCCTACGCACCGAGAACTTTCTTGGTTGTTCGTTCTTCGTGTTCTCGAAGGGTGGGTGTTATTTATTGAGATCTCCTCTTTGCCCTTTATTCGCAAACATCCGCGCCATCTCTCTTCCTCTTCTTAGGTACACGCTTGCATGCATAAGAGTAGCCATCGTTATCTCTGTTGTGTTTAACTAGTGATGGGAGTGTTATTGAGTTAGGGATGGTACATGCTTGAGAATAATCGCCACAATATGTATATTTTTTAATATCGCTTCTCTTCCAAAAATAAGCGGGGAACTTTTTGGAGGCTATAACAATAAGGAGGAAAACAATTGCCACCGCCTTAGATTTCTTGGAGGCGATTGTCCTAAAAAGCTTGATTGGTACTAATGAGCTGTGCAAATGAAAGGCAAGGAAAAGCTTCGTTTTTTAATAAATCAACTTACTTCAGTAAGGGAAATCTATTCTTTCACTCAATTTTTTGTATCACTCCTTTGTGTGAAAATATCACGAAGAAAATGCAGCGGTCTTATTTAAGTCCCATACAAAGCCTTTTGGTTCTATAAATCGCTCACTTTCTAATACCAGCATTAGTGTTATGGCGCTTGCGACTTATAACAACTGACATATTTCTGTACAAGTATGTATGTATGTATGTAGTAATGGAGGCATTGATAAGCATAGGAAAATTAGCAGGATTAATTGTTCTTACAACATTGTTGTCAGGAAAAGAAAGACTAAAGATAGCAAGTATAATATTACTTTGCGTTGCAACTTGGGGCTCTATAACAATACAACAACTCTCCTTTATTTTTGCAGCATGTCCCATATCAGCTGTCAACTGTTGCAAGACGAAACAAGTAAACAAGCAAATAACTGAAAATGCCATTATATTAAGCCACAAGCAAGAAATATATTCAAAACGGATGTGCAACATAACGTCAACAGATAAGATTTGCAGGAGTGTAGGTGTGCGTGTGTGTGTGTGTGTTTGTGGATGACAACACCGTTGCACTTTAACAACAATAAAAATCAATGCTGTCTAGATAGACGTTTATGCGCACAACTGAGACACTGACACTTTGTTGTTATTTTATATGAACGCTAATTCAGCAGCGCTCAAGTCAAGTTTTCATCTCAAAAAATAACAAACAAAAGAGATAATTAAAAATCCCACGGTAACCGTACAATAACAACAACAATGAGATTTTATTTTTAAGCGCTGTGGAAAAACTTGTGTCACAACTTACTAGAGATGTATGTATTTGTGTGCGAACTAGTCTGACATATTTACTATGCCAGCGATGAAAGCTGCTTCAGGCAATAGAAAGCAACAATCAAAAGTTTTGTTAATACATAGCACATACATAACCCTGCCAAAAATGCCATTAGTCTAGAATGCATATGGGATGAGTCGCAAAAGAGGTTGCGCATAAAGCCAGTTCTGATCACTTTGTGTGGGTTGAACTGTTCACATTCGTTTGACCATGTCCTATGGAGAAACCAATTATACCCATTTATACGCAAACAGGTACGAAAAGCATAATACACTTTCTACCCAAACGGGTACTTCGAACTCCTATAAGTATGCTACAAAAACTGACATTTACTTACAACCCTATGAGCTTGCTACACAAATAAAAATTTACTTATGTATATTGAATTTTAGCCAGCTGTTGACTAAAGAGATTAAGTGCGGATCGCTCTATTTAGAGATTAGTCACACGATTTTTTCTGCAATCAAACAAGCTAGTTTTGAACTAACACACAACTAGTCTTAAATACTACTCAACTGTTTTCTTTCCGTATAAGCAACTGTAATTTTTAACAAGTCGATATTCTGTGAGATATCAACTGTCAGGTTTCGGTTGGAAATATACCAGTTTCCAATTAGTTCAAAATATACCGCAAGTCCATTAGTTTATAGTAAGTCAAAATAAAAGAATTTGAAGAGCTCTGCACCTAGTGGATAAAAGTTGTAGATAGTTTTTTCAATTTTGAGTACTCCATTATTCTTCACAACTCATACTTGTTCATACAAATTTTGTTCTTTTTCATATTAGTTTGATACCAGTCAGTGAGCTCTAGTTGTAAACTAGTAATTTTCTGACTTGTTTAGTGCTTCACCGTAATGCGTATATATGGCTAGTTGGCTTCAAGATGAGTTATTGTCATAGTAAAGGGTCTACCGAAAAGGGCTATTCGGTGTTATAGGTTAACAAAAATCGGTCTGGGGCTGGGGTTGACACCTAATTCGAAATTTGATGAGACCAACAACTCTGAGGAGCCAGCTCTGCTAAATTTATTTAAGAAAAACTTAGATTAAACTGCAAATAAGTGTAGGATGGTAGTGATAGTGGTAGTGATAGTCATAGTGAGAGTGATAGTGATAGTGGTAATGGTAGTGGTAGTGATAGTGATAGTGGTATTGAAAGTGGTATTGATAGTCATAGTGAGAGTGATAGTGGTAATGGTAGTGGTAGTGATAGTGATAGTGGTAATGGTAGTGATAGTCATAGTGAGAGTGATAGTGACCATTACCACGTAGTGGTAGTGATGGTGATAGTGGTATTGATAGTGGTATTGATAGTCATAGTAGTGGTAGTGATAGTGATAGTGGTAGTGATACTGTTGGCGATAGTGATACTGATAGTGGAAGTGATAGTGGTAGTAATAGTCATAGTGGGAGTGATAGTGATAGTGGTAATGGTAGTGGTAGTGATAGTGATAGTGGTATTGAAAGTGGTATTGATAGTCATAGTGAGAGTGATAGTGGTAGTGATAGTGATAGTGGTAATGGTAGTGATAGTCATAGTGAGAGTGATAGTGACCATTACTACGTAGTGGTAGTGATGGTGATAGTGGTATTGATAGTCATATTAGTGGTAGTTATAGTGATAGTGGTAATGTTAGTGGTAGTGAAGTGATAGTGGTAGTGATACTGTTGGCGATAGTGATACTGATAGTGGAAGTGAAAGTGATAGTGATAGTGAAAGTGATAGTGATAGTGAAAGTGATAGTGATAGTGATAATGATAGTGGTGGTGATAGTGACAGTCATAGTGATAGTGGTAGAGGTATTGTGAGCGACACTGGGACTGGTATTCATACTGATACTAATACATAGTAATATTGGGAGTGATAGTGATCGTAATGTAAGTCGTCGGTTATGCCGTAGCCGGGCTGCTCAAGTCAGTTTAGTTTTTGTAAGCTCTTCAAATAAGAAATCAGTTTCAGATCACTGTCTAAGCGCGGCCGAAGGTGTCGTAATCGTTTTGTGTATGCATACATATATTTATAAGAACTAAAGCAAAGAAGGATGTGATGGTAAAATTTGGTTCTAAACGAACAAGAATGCCGTCGACCAGTTATGCTCTTTTCCACTATCGATAATATTCTTACCAGAACAGGGTTTTTCGTGTCAACCGAATATTAGATTGGTGGTGAAAATCAGTCAAGGTTTGATGTATATCTAACATGTTGGAAAGAGATCCTTTGTGAGATTGCTTCGGGCAGTGAAAAGGGGTTTTGTGTTGCATGGCAATTCTTTACGCGTAGGGCATGCGTTAACTATTTCACGATTCTGTGTAAGCAAAGTTTTTGATACTTTGAAGTATACAGAACGAAGTTGTTCCAGTGTAAAAAAGGTCTCCTAAGGCAAGCTGCGTTCTTTCTTTTAAAATGTGAGGTGCTTGAGCTCTCACTAAAACATTATATAAGGTAGATGTGACAAAGAAAATTACAGAATTTCGGTTAAAGTATTTTATTAACTTATATGCTGGCAAGGCAGTTCGGTGCAAAGTAAGTAGTCTTACGATCAGGTACTATACTAGAATGACTGATGATACACTAACAGCCGATGAAAAATATGATGAACCGCATAAGCTATGATTGTTAAATGTCGAGTGTAGTAAAAGAAGTTCCGAGCTCCCCAACTGAAACCCCCTCTATGTAGGTTTCCCTTAACCACCGCAGCAGAAACCGCAGTAACAATGAGCTCTGATACTTGCTGATTAGCATGTGGTGTGTACCGCAATGACAGTTATTGTCGTATGAAATAATTCATCTTGTGCGTGCCACACACTGATGTGAGCTGTACTACGCACACATACATACATAAACACGTACATTAAAAAGGCAGGTGCAGAAGTTTCTTTTGGAATGACAATGCTTGGTAAAATAATCTAGTAAGATTTTGTCATTGGCTGCCAGTAAATATATTTGCGTGAAATTTGAGGGAACCACAAAATAGAATGTTATTACAATGTAGCTTCTTGTTTAAACAAAATGTCGGATTTTCTAATTAGATATGATGAGTAAGAGCATACTTCCAGTTAAGTGTCAAGCAAGGATTTTGAACAATGATAAGAGAAATTGTTGGTAGAAATATTATTAGCAAGCGTTTTTGTCGTTGTAGGTTTTAAGCGGAAGCATAATATATAGATTGGAAATGCCGTAGGCCTTTGAAAGTGGCCGAGACTATTCAATGTTCACACATATTGCTTGATAAGCCACGGCAGTCATCCTGTCTTACCGATAAGTGATACACCAAGCCAGACCAAGTAGTTCTTCAGTTTTTTTTCGAAATCAGTGGGGCCTTCCCCTTTTTCTGCCTCAGCGGACCCGAGCCGAAACGCATCGTTGGGCTAAGGGGAAGAAACTTTAATTTTTTGGTAGGACTTTTCACCCGAATGTCAATACTTTTGATAGGGTCCATATTTTCGTGATTGAAAGGAAGACTTAAAGTGGGGAATGTTATCGTTTTCGTTCGTTCAAGGAGTAATCTACTCTTCAGATGCCTACTAAGTCTTACATATTACATATTGATAAACTTGATTTCCGAAATAGTTGTAAATGGCTAAAAAGGATTTCTCCGAAATAGATGAAGTCGTTCACAGTTTGAAATGCACAGTTTGGGCGATTTACTTCTGCTCTTAAGATTATGGACTTCGGCATCATTCATCGCACGACTAAGAGTCAAGTTATCTAAATCCTCGTTTCGTTTCGGAAGGCTTGACGAGGTGCATCCAAGTCCTGATGGGGCCAATTTACATGGCTTTACCCACTCTTGGTTGTAAACTTAGCTGCAGCGGTAAATATTTTATGGGGGCGGCATTTCGAACTTTAATTTCTACCACTTCCTAATTCCCATTTTTATACTCCACTGCAGTAGTAGCTCATTGTGGTGAGTTTGCGCAGAGGAAATTGGGCTCATAAATTCACTTTCTATTTGCTCTCTAACTAATTTATTTGCCGGTTTGCTTATGTGTTTTGATTTTATTTTAATCCCACATGAACAACGTCATTATTTTGCTTATTTCCTGACATTATTAGTGCTGCTGATATAAATATAAACATATGGTGGTCAATTTGTAGTTTTAATTAAATGTATTCTTGATGTAGCGACTTCTAGGAAAAACTTTTTCTTGGCTTTAAACATATAAACAGAATTTACTACAGAAAACTAAATCACTAAATTAAACCATTATTTGGTTATTTTTAATTATATAATTGTTATGTGTTAAAGACGTAATTAAATATTTCTTTAATGTTTCCAAAACAGTCAATAGTTCCAAGAAAGTCACTGTTTCAAACAAAATTCCTGGTTCCAAAAAAGTCTGCTCGTTGGAAATATCCCCTTTCTAAGGAAAAACTCTTGTTAAAGACACATGGTTCTCAATTAACATTAATATTTCCAAAAAGCCACAGGTTACTAAGAAGTCATGGGCATCGAAGTGGGCACATCTCGAAAAATCACTAAGCAAATAAAAGTCACTGGTTCAAACAAAGTCTGAAGTCATGTTGCAGAAACAAAGATTCTTGGTTAAACATGAGTCATTGATTCCTAAATAAATCACTAGTTCGAAAAGGCCACAGGTTTCCAAGAAGTCGTTGGGCCCAAAAATTCTCTCTCTACTTAATAATTCTCAAAAAATTGTTGGTTCCAAAAAAATCACAGGTATCAAAAAAATTGATTTTTTACAATAAAGTCACTGGTTCCAAACAGTAAGTTAGTGAAATTCTTATTTCTAAATAAAGTGAAATCGTTCTCAATACGTTGGTTTTTAAAAGTTACTGTTTGAAAAGAAAAATAGTGGTTTCAAATGTGTCTGTACAGAATAAGTCACATTTCGAAGTAACAATGGTCCACAACAAATCAATTTTTCCTAAAAAGTCACTAGTTCCAAAAAAGTCGTTCCTTACATAAAATCAAAGATGTCCCTGAATAGAAATATTCACTACTTTTAAAATCGTCCCAAACGATAACTGGATTTAAAAAATGAATAGTTTGATCACTCGTGCTAAAAAAATAAAGCTTACCGAAAAAGCTGTTAGTGTCCACAAAAGTCTCTGAGTAGAAAATGGAACTGTTCCCAAAGCAACACTGGTCTTTAAAAATGTCACTAGATCCAAACCAATCACTGCTTCGCAAAAGGGTTTTAGTTCCGAAAGGGTCAGTGATTCAAAAAAATCACTGCTTTGAAAACGTCTTTGAGCGTATTTAAACTAATCACCAGAATAAAGTCACTAGTTTAAAGAAAAAATTATTATTCACACCAACGCCGTTTAGTTGTTACAATGTTCAGCTTTTTTAGTTTTGTTCCAAGAAATTAAATACAATCTCACCACGTCTCCAAAAAAGCGCCTTGCTTTAGTCCAGTGATACCCAAACATTTATTTTAGGTAAGCAGTCTGTTTAAACAGACCCTGTAGGGAAATCAGTTAACTATAAGTCGACTATTAGTTCACTATTTTTCAGCTAGTTTTGTCTTTCCCTCAACTACTTTACAATGCTTTTAGCTGACTACTTTGACATGGCGATGGCGCCGAAAAAGTGAGGAGTTATTCAACTGACTACAAGTTGACTACCTTTAAATAGACTTGTAGCCAGCTCAATAATAGGCAAATTTTGTTCATTTGATTCCTATACTTATTAGTTAATTTACGTGTAATATTTAATTCAATTATGGTTAATGTGTGTTCATGTGTATCATGCATAAATATGTTGATTTCCTGCTCTCAAAACATGGTGAGAAACCAATGTCTTAAGCCATAACCATGTTGTGGCATGCAAATTTTTAATGAATTCGAAATATGAAAGAAAATTTATTAATTCTCATAAAAAAAAATTACACATAAGGATATACAATTGAGTTTTTTTTGTTAGCAAATATTTTTATCTGATATTCCAGAGTTTAAAAAAATTTCAGATACAATTTACTAATATTTAGACACAATAAGACGACTAAAAGTTAGCTAGTATAGTAGTCGGGAACAGAATTCCCCACAGGGAGAGATAAAGTGTCGATTTGTGTAAGTTAATAAGCAAAGATTTGATGGCATACCTATACAGGTAATATAATCTCAACATCTGATTCGATTTTCTTCATTTTAATTTTTTCTAAACCGCCAAACTTGCTTTCAATCGATTTGTTTACATTTGAACTAGTGCTGTTTTGACGTTTTAGAGAAGTGATTTTTATTTATAATTTATATAATTTACTATTTATAAAAACATTTTATTTATAAATGAATTGTGCGAATAAATTTTAAATGTTAGTTTTTCGGGAACAAATTGAGCAAGCGAGCATAGACCTTGGTCATCTTTGATTTAGTTTACTAGCAAAAATGTTACTCATACGCCCTGGTAGACACCTCTTGTACTAAAGGAGTAGTTACAAAATTGCTCTTTAATTCTGCCAAAAAAATTCTTCATTTACTTAAAAACCTTTAAACTGTCACCATGTATTCGACATATATGTGTTAGTACAAGCCTAATGTTATTGATGTAATTTAATGCAGATCATCCTTTTCGATACAAATCTCTTGCGGCTTAGATTACATAATTAGCATTTTCATTTAAAGGTGTTTCAACAAGACATTGTGCTGGGCATTGAACCGTTTGTTGCAATTTTAATCATATGAATTTGCAATTAACTAAAATCACATAAGCTCATATTACAATTACTGTATATATTATCCTTCCTCGCAAATGATAACTACTCTATCCATCGACATGCTCAAGGCTTCGCGCACATACATACAATAGCATAATGATGAATGTACAAGGATTCGCTTCATAAATTTAGGAAAATTGCTGCCTATTCGGTGTATAGTGTGGCTACTCTTCAACCTAAGCTTGCGGTCTACTACCCATTTATAGACCTACACTCGTATATATACATATGGTATGCATGTATATACACTACTACTATAAACTCTATTCGTACTTTTACGATAAATCAAATTGAGTATACTTTCTATACAACGCTATAAACGTATTGGTACTGGTTGTTATTTTGTGGACACTTTTATACCGCAAATTTTGATTAAGCCAATACATGAGTATGACCGAATAAAAGATGTTTTGGAAGTGTGACTTTGTATGCATCATACAAAGGTGGAGAGTACTTTAATTTAGAAATAAGAAGAAAATTCCAAGTAGCACAAATAGTCGCCGTAACGGAGCATCATTTTTACTCCAAAGTGGGTAACAATTTGTTGGTGAGAGCCACGGTAAAGCGAGTTTCGCGGAAGATCTATGGCGACGTTCCACTGAAGTTATAGTTATGTAGCAAATACTGTAGCAGCGTGGTAACTACGACTTTCTGGGAACTTTACGCACAAACGTCTCTTTTTAACTTGTTTCTTGCAACCTATTTTGTTTCATATATTTGTATGGACCCTTGTTCATTACCGTTTAAAACCTAAACGTTCAGTTATAGTAAAATAGCAAAAAAAAAATAATAAAAAAATAATAACTATGAAAATTAAAATTGAAAATTTTTTAAAAGTATTTTTGGAGTTTATTTCTTAGGCGGCGACAACATTTTTTACTGATGCAACGGAAATGCAAAAATTTTAGCAGAGTATTGTAGTAGAATTTAGGTAATATAAAATATAGGTAATAGCTAATAATGGGCAGAGTTCGGATCAGTTGGGTTGGTTTTCTAGACTTTTCATTTCGGAAAAATTTCAAGACTTTTTCGTGATTGTTTTCTTAACCTTTGCAGGACGATTGCGGGACTTTTTCGGAATCATTTCGGAATTGTTTTTTTGACTATTTCGGGAGTTTTTCAGGATCCTTTTGTAATTGTTTAAGGGACTTTTTCTGGACCATTTTTGGAACTTTTCGGTATGTTTTCGGGACCATGTGGTAACTTTTTCGGAATAATTTCGGGATTGTTGTAGCATCATTTCAAGATCATTGCGTTAATATTTTGTGTACTATTTTCTGGACTTTTTAGCTTTAATTTCGGGATATTTTCACCCCCCTTTTTTGGGTCTTTTTAGCTTAAATTCGGGATTTTTGTCGCGATATTTTCAATAACCTTAGCTTGTTATAAGTTTTCGGGACAATTTATCAGCTTTTTCCTAGATAATTCCAGAAAAAATCTCAAACTGATCCCAAAAACAATACCGAAATAATGCTGAAATGGTTTCGAAAAGTCAAGACAACCATCCCGAAATGTTCGCAAAAGACCCCAAATATAAACACGAAATAATCTAGAAAAGGTCCCGTAAAACAAAACGAAAGGAAGAAGCTAACTTCTATCACGTATACTATGCTACACGCAAGTTTTTTATTGATACTTAAATATATATAATAATTATGTATTAATATTTATTCAATGCAGAAATTATGGTAACTTGGATAGATTATTGAAATAATTCAATGGCTGCGTGCGATTTATCTTAAATATATTTGGTATCTGTAAATAAATAACTTTGAAGTCGAATAGCCTAATAGCACAACTTCAAAGTAATTAATACCTGACGTAGTGTCGGCAGCTAAAAATATTTGCTTTAAAGTTTGATGTACTAAAAAACAGAAAATGTTATTGTAGCGTCATATTACAGCTACTTAACAGTGGCTGCAACTTTAAAGTTGCATTTGAGTAACATGAGTTAATCGCCGCTATCATTGTTTATCATCATTCTCCAAGTTTTGACAACTTTTAAAGCGGGCTTACTTGTTACCACGACGTTTTCAATACAGGCCAATGCTATTTAAAATCTATATAATTTCTTAGTAAAAAGTAGAGGTAGAAACTATTACGCAGCGACTGCGAATTTCTTAAATAAAGCTACTTATTCAACAAAGTCGTACATTTTGTGGCAGTTTCATTATACTTCCATGCTGAAGTTTCCCTACTTCGTTACAAATACTTTGATGCTAATTTGGACATATGTTTGGATACATTTTTAAGAAGTTGAATCTATGAAGGTTTTTTTATACTTATTTTTACGAATCGTAGAGTATGTGTGCTTGAACGTTCATGTACGCGAAAATGTGTGAAAAACGGAAATTGTAATTTAAATATTATTGGCGTTCATCCAAGCAATAATTTTTCTCACTTGACGATTGTGCGAAATGCTGCCGGCTTACAGAGATTGTTGGCTTGCCAAATGCATCTTTGAATACTAACAGGGCAAATTTCACCCACACCTACAAATGGAATATATAGGCCCATAAAATGTAGCATACTTTAAAGCGCATACTGATATTGAAATGATTATTTTGCTTTTTAGCATTTTTCTTGCGCCTCTCTTTGTATGCGCTTCCAAGGCTGATATGTCTGGCTGACTGCGCCTTTGATTTGAAGTGCACTGTTGCATGGATAAGCAATATTTTTATTTAACTTGCGTTATTTAAAATAATTCATTGTGTGCTGCTATGCTCTGCTGCCTTCGCTAAGGCAAAGTGTGAATTATACCCGGGTTTCAGGTTAAGCTATCACTAAATTGTATTCCTGGAAATTTCAGCACCTAAATTTATACTTGGCTTCTCTGGTTAAGACTTGTGCGCTAAGGCCCTCTTAAAAAATATTGGAAGCGTTAAAGTATGCTACATTTCTCAATATATCTTCTAAGGGCCATAACTGCCGTACGAGTATATTTCCTACATCTGGAGATATGTGAGTTCTTCCTCTAAAATTTATAATTTTACAGATCTTGATCTATATACTTTTAGCTATACCGATTTCCCGAATCCGCCGCTTTGGTGCCGACGGCAAGAGATATTTTCTTCTTATTTAAGTTTCTTTCTCAGAGTGCTGCATACTTTTGTGCGCGCACTGCCTGCCTTGTCTCAGACTTTGCATTCTTTGCACTTTTTAGCATATCCGTTAAATATTTCACAGCCCAGGGCGTGAATAGTTCAACACTTATGCATGCATACACACACACACACACGTGCCTATTCATATTCATGATTTTGTATGGAGATATCATGTGGAAGCACGGCAAAAGTAATATTCCATCGGCCTTTGGCGCTTACTATAGTGCTTGATTTTTCTTCTTCGGCGGCGGCAGCATCTACCAGTTGCCGTTGATTTTATTGTTATTGCTGTTGTTGTTGGTACAGATTTATTTCTTCGCAGATTGCTCTGAAGTTGTAAATCCTATTAAAATCTGATTTGTTTGCGTTGTGATTTGGCAGGAGGCTGTACGTCGGCTGTATGGTTGTGTTGCCCTCGCATCGGCCTTTTAACTGCTGCATAATTTTTGTTTATTAGAGCGAATAAAGATGCTGTGCAAATTGCATTCGTGCTGAGCTGTGATTTGTGGTATTTGATAGGAGGAGCTCGAGCCAAATTGATTGTGGTGACTGAGATGCAATTTCGTAGATAAAGAAGGCGCATTTTATTGCACTCACTATTATTTGTAGGATACTTTTGCTACGAGTTGCTTTCGTGACCATTTCGGATCTAATACCTAACGTATAAAAAATTAGTCCCTTAACAATCTGCACACCTGTTAAATTTGATTAGTAATTAGTAATCAATTAATTAGATGACTTTTTAATTTGGTAATGATTATCTTAATAGGGTTTCAAGAAAAGGCAACTATTAGTGGATTACGATTGGACAAAAAAAAAAAAAAAAGTTTTAAGCAAAATCAAAAATAATCAAAATAGTGGTTTTGATTACTTTTGATAATTTTTTATTTTTTTTTTATTTTTTTGGATTAAATTTGATTACTTTTGGTTTTGTCCAATATCGCTGATGTGTATATCTATGTGCTTCTACAACAATACTGAAAAAGATAAAAAAAAGTAAAAAAAAAAATTAAAAATAATCAAAAATAATTAGAAGTAATCAAACCACCTGTTTTTTGATTATCTCAGATTTTTTTTGATTATTATACCTTTCATGAACATGAAATGGTATTATAAGTTTGGTGCGATGTTTGTAAGTGTGAGAAGAAGAGATAGACCTACAAATAAGTATACCGAAATGATCAGGGCGATGAGTTGAGTCGATTTAGCCATGTCCGTCTGTGCGTCTGTCTGTTTGTACGCAAACTAATCCCTCAGTTTTTGAGATATCTTGATGAGATTTGGTATGGTGACGCCATTTTGCATGAGATTAATCATTCGTCGGAATCAGCAAGATCGGAGCAATACAACGCATAGCTCCCATACAATCGATAGTTCCGATAAATGGGTCTTGGGCTATAAATTTTGCAATTAAAAAGCTAGGAACACAAAACTTTGCAGGTTTGGTACTTATTATGTATGTAATGTGTGTAGTGAAAATTAGCGAGAGCGGACCAACATAACATGTAGCTCCCATATAATCGATTGTTCCGATAAATCGGGTTTGGGCTATGTATCTTTTAATTAACAGTTTTGCAGAGTTTGTACTAATTTGAAAAGTATCATTAAAAATTAAAGGTAATAGTGGTCAATCGTTAAGTGGATTCTCAAGAAAATAATTAACCAAACCGGTAATCATTTCGATTACTAATCATTATTTAGAAGGTCTGACAATCTGTAAGAGTCAAGAAAATAATACTGAACTGAACTTTTCAGTAGTCCCAAAAATACTCCAAAGTGGTGTCAAAATATTATTATCAGATTACTTTTGTTTCATTTAAATAATATTTCTGGTTAGTTTCAGTATAATTTTATGAGTATTATTTGCACATCTGCGGGCTAGTCGGTACCATCCCAAAATTCGGGGAAATTTCAAAATTATTTTTGCTAGTATTTTTATTTCGAATATATTACTGAACATTTAAAATTAGCCCTAAACAGTCTATAGGGGAAATAATACCGAATTGGGCTTACAAATATTCCCAAAAATTTTCCCAAATGGTCCCAAAATTACTTTCAAAAAAATAAGGTAATCACCGAATCATTTCAGTGCCACTTCTGAGCAGTTTGGGTACAATTGTAGTAGAGTTGAGTGAGTACATTCCGAGGATAGCCGGGTCTCCTTGCCAGATATTCTCTGGTTTTACTAGATTATTTTCCTATTTTTTGTTCGTCATAAAAATTAGCTGGCTCTAGGGACATGGTAATATCGCATTTAGCTGTTACTTGAACTCAGAACTCCCGCTTTCGCAAAATTCCCGGGGAAAATTACTAATTTTGAGGCCAGACTTATCCCTAGCATAGCCCCAGCTTCAACATGCCTCATAGATATTTCCTTGTCGAAGAAGAACTCCAGTAAACAACCGCTTCCCTTTTAATGGCGCAGTCAATTGATTATCGAGCTAAATTGTTAAAGTGTACTATTGCGATATTACGCAATCTTCCATAAAGCTCCAGTCATGCTTTCAAAAATTTATTGTGCTATCAGAACATTTCGAACTTATCACAAATAAATCATAAAATTTCAAATTTTATTAACTTTCATAACAAACAAGTGAGCCATCAAATTTGATGCATCCTGCATGTGGAAGTTAGACCATAAGTTTGCATTCTAAACCACACCATGGACGCGAACCAACGGTGCAGCACAGAGATCAAGTTACAAGCTTTTCTATAAAAATCAGCCATCAATACGTATCATATTTGCTAGCATATAATCACATGCGCATATAGATATGCGAACATAAACATTAGACTGGACAAAAAATAATTGGTTTTTTAAAATTATATTGATATTATCAGACAGTGCGAGAAATACACTGTAAAAGCTTTAGACTTTACTTTTTTTTTCTAAATGAATTTTTGAGTTTGTTACAAATTTCCAAATTCAAAACTAGAAATAACAAACCACCGAAACTGCTGAAAATTTAGAACTTTTTGGTGCTCAATTAAGTTTCCTATAAAACTAAATGTTGCTAGTTTATTTTACTTCAATGATTTGGCAGTTTTAAAGCAAAAATTAGGTCAGTTCTAAAAAATCTAAACCAGTAATGATAGAAGTCTCAAAATTAATATTAAGGTATTTTTTCACCATTCTTAAAAAATTAATATTTTTTGTCCCAGTCTTATAACCATACCCCCAGTGATGGCTCAGTGTTCTGCCTGTCGATTACCGCAACATTGTAATCTGACTGCACTTCGTCATTGCCCATTACAAACCGAGCGCCCAAGTCGGAAGCACAACAACAAAATTTCAAACCATTCCACCTTCATTCAATACTCGCACCAAAAGTTATCTCAGTCGTGGCATGCTTTGCTCGATTAACCCGCAGGTTGTCACCCTATTGCAATTAGCGAAGTTTTGAAGGGTGTCGAAACTGATAATTTTTTTCAGAAATTATTTCTCTCTAAATTTGTTTGAAGAAAGCCCTATTTTAGAACTCGATTGAAGAAAGGTTAGCACAGTACTTGATTGAAAATATCTGTCTCAATATAAATTAAATACCTTTTAAAGTTTCATGAGTAAATTTGGAGATGGTTTGTTTTTGAATAATATCTTGGAACAAGTCGATTTCAAAAGTGAAATGGGAGTTGAAACTGGGAAATTTTTTTTGTTTCAACTGTGGACTAGCCATTATTAACAAAGCTGAAAACTTTCTATGGTTCAGATTCCTGCTTTTCATATTAACACGAAATTATACCGAGGCGGTACCTAAAAAGGTCCCAACTGATAAACTGACTTTTGCATGAAAACATTTCCTGAATTATTCCGAAAACAATCCAGATATATTTTGAAAGTGTTTAAAATCGAAATGACCCTGAAAATTAAATGAAAATGAAATGAAAATGAAATAAAAATGAAAAGAAAATTAAATGAAAATGAAATAAAAATGAAATGAAAATGAAATGAAAATGAAATGAAAATGAAATGAAAATGAAATGAAAATGAAATGAAAATGAAATGAAAATGAAAGTGAAATGAAAATGAAATGAAAATGAAATGAAAATGAAATGAAAATGAAATGAAAATGAAATGAAAATGAAATGAAAATGAAATGAAAATGAAATGAAAATGAAATGAAAATGAAATGAAAATGAAATGAAAATGAAATGAAAATGAAATGAAAATGAAATGAAAATGAAATGAAAATGAAATGAAAATGAAATGAAAATGAAATGAAAATGAAATGAAAATGAAATGAAAATGAAATGAAAATGAAATGAAAATGAAATGAAAATGAAATGAAAATGAAATGAAAATGAAATGAAAATGAAATGAAAATGAAATGAAAATGAAATGAAAATGAAAAGGAAGTGAAATGAAAGTGAAATTAAAATGAAAGTAAAATGAAATTATATGAAATGAAAATGAAATGAAATGAAAATGAAAATGAAAGGAAATGAAAATGGAATGCAAATGAAAGGAAAATGAAAATGAAAGGAAAATGAAAATGAAGTGAACTGAAAGTGAAATTAAAATGAAAGTAAAATGAAACTATATGAAATGAAAATAAAAGGAAAATGAAATAAAAATTAAATAAAAATGAAACAAAATTGAACCGAAATAAAAATGAAATGAAAATGAAATGAAAATGAAATGAAATGAAAATGAAATGAAATGAAAATGAAATGAAAATGAAATGAAAACGAAATGAAAACGAAATGAAAATGAAATGAAAATGAAATGAAAATGAAATGAAAATGAAATGAAAATGAAATGAAAATGAAATGAAAATGAAATGAAAATGAAATGAAAATGAAATGAAAATGAAATGAAAATGAAATGAAAATGAAATGAAAATGAAATGAAAATGAAATGAAAATGAAATGAAAATGAAATGAAAATGAAATGAAAATGAAATGAAAATGAAATGAAAATGAAATGAAAATGAAATGAAAATGAAATGAAAATGAAATGAAAATGAAATGAAAATGAAATGAAAATGAAATGAAAATGAAATGAAAATGAAATGAAAATGAAATGAAAATGAAATGAAAATGAAATGAAAATGAAATGAAAATGAAATGAAAATGAAATGAAAATGAAATGAAAATGAAATGAAAATGAAAAGGAAGTGAAATGAAAGTGAAATTAAAATGAAAGTAAAATGAAATTATATGAAATGAAAATGAAATGAAATGAAAATGAAAATGAAAGGAAATGAAAATGGAATGCAAATGAAAGGAAAATGAAAATGAAAGGAAAATGAAAATGAAGTGAACTGAAAGTGAAATTAAAATGAAAGTAAAATGAAACTATATGAAATGAAAATAAAAGGAAAATGAAATAAAAATTAAATAAAAATGAAACAAAATTGAATCGAAATAAAAATGAAATGAAAATGAAATGAAAATGAAATGAAATGAAAATGAAATGAAATGAAAATGAAATGAAAATGAAATGAAAACGAAATGAAAACGAAATGAAAATGAAATGAAAATGAAATGAAAATGAAATGAAAATGAAATGAAAATGAAATGAAAATGAAATGAAAATGAAATGAAAATGAAATGAAAATGAAATGAAAATGAAATGAAAATGAAATGAAAATGAAATGAAAATGAAATGAAAATGAAATGAAAATGAAATGAAAATGAAATGAAAATGAAATGAAAATGAAATGAAAATGAAATGAAAATGAAATGAAAATGAAATGAAAATGAAATGAAAATGAAATGAAAATGAAATGAAAATGAAATGAAAATGAAATGAAAATGAAATGAAAATGAAATGAAAATGAAATGAAAATGAAATGAAAATGAAATGAAAATGAAATGAAAATGAAATGAAAATGAAATGAAAATGAAATGAAAATGAAATGAAAATGAAATGAAAATGTTTTGAAAATGAAATGAAAATGAAATGAAAATGAAATGAAAATGAAATTAAATCAAAATCAAAATGAAACTAAATCAAAATGAAATTAAAATGAAAGTAAAATGAAAATAAAATGAAATGAAAATAAAATTGACGTTTAATTAATTATTAAAATCGGCAGCTTGCGCCAGAGGTTCAAAGCAATCCAAAACCAGATCAGGCCTAAAAGCGTTCGTAAATAACCCAAAAACAACTTTAAAATAAAACGTTTTTCGCACATAATCCCGTAGTGGTCCCGATAATAATCAATAAATATGCTAGAAGTAATACAAAAAAGAAAAAAAAAATTGTGTGGAAAATAACCTTTAGATAATCTTGAATTTAATTTGAAGTGATCATGAAATAAAATCAAAATCATAACTAAAATTTTGCGAAATTATCGAAGAAAATATTAAAACAAAATTGACGAAACTATCTTCTAGTGGTCTAAAAAAGAGTCCATAAGTAAAAGGTTATCCTAAATTAATAACTTCAACTAATCTCGAGATAGTCCCTCAACAGTCACAAAATGAAATATTAGTTCCAAATTATCCAAACAGTATTTAACAACTTACTAATAATCTCAAGTTTGTATGGAACTAATTCAAAAGCAGTACAGAAGAAGTCTAGAGATAGCACCAAAATAGTATAGAAAGCAGTTCCGAGATAATATTGAAATGTTTCAGAAAATGATTCTGTATTTGTCTGTAAGTGAACACGGAACCAAAAATTGCTCTGGAAAATAAGTCGCACATAATTATGGAGCTGGTATGAAATTACGTAAAAATAAGCCTAAAATTATATTGAAACAATACCGCAAAACCCGAAAATATTTAGCCGTAATCCCCAAAAAAAATTTTGATATGACTTCTTTTTTGTATAATTTGTATTTTTATTTGTATATAATTATTGCGGGATATATCAGTACAATAATCTTTAATGCATGAATCCAAAAGAAAGAGTCCCGGAATTAATTTAAAACTATCAAAAAAAGTATTGACAGAAATAAATCCCGAAATAGTGTCTATACTGTGGGTACCAAACCGCGTACCCGGCATTAAGGTGGACATTCTTGTGTTAGTTTAAAAGAGTACTCAAATCTTAGAACTTGGTTAAAGTTTGTTGTTTTAGGGATAGCAAAGTAGAAATCCAAAACAGACTGCTTGAAAGTATAAAGAGCCTGAGATTGCCTCACCTTTTGTAGTTTTGGGAAAAAACCCGCTGTATAAAAAATACCCCAGCATGTTAGGTGACCTTGAATATACCCACTGTGGTAAGAGGAGACAAATATTTTTTTTGTCTTTATTTGATATTAGAGAAAAATTACAAAACTTTGAACAGCAACAATTGGAATGAAATGCTCTGAGGTATCGTCTTCTCATCAGACTCCTTCTCAGACTAGTAGACTTCTCGGAGCTATATTGCGCCATAGTTAATATTGTTATTATGGGTGCTTCATATACGGGAGTGAAAACAAGGGTTAAGTTCTAGCAAACAAGCGATAGCCGCCTCCACATCCCCATAAGGTCTTGGTCGAAGTATGAAAAATATCGCAGAAGAGCATAAAGAGAATCGAAAGCATTAATTTCATTACCACAGGACACATACCCACACATTATCACACACTTTAGCGTGCGCTCGATATATTAAAAGCTAAAAATGCAACAAAAAAAGTCGAAAGTGACCCAAATGCCCAACTATTTTTGGTTTAGGCGGTTAGTTGAGCGGCCATTTGATCTAAGTTGGCGGCGGTTGTTGGTGCATCGGTGTTATCGGCGTATTTTCAATTGCTCATCAGTGTCAGAGGTTGGTAGTGATACAAGTATATGAGGCATAGGCGCGAATAACGTTGAAAGGCACAAATTCATGATTTTTCAGTAACTGTTACTGGCTGAAATATGTTAGATTTGATTAAAAAGCAAAATGGCCAATTTTTTTTTTTTAACGCTTAGCGACTTATGAATAAAACAGCAAACTGGGATTTTTTTTTCCAAAATGTGAAATTTGCTTTGAAAATCAAATGTGAATCAGTCGTATATATATTTCTTTCTACTTGCTTATTTAGTCGGATCACGTTGAATATGGACCGAGGTCTTAACATGAATGTGGTTGCAAAAGTAGGCGTGGCCCGCCCGTAGACGTGAAATTTCCAGTGAAATATATATTTTCCCTTACAAGTCACATCTGGGCTAAATGTTTCGTGTTAGAAAAGAGAATCGGGAGGCTGGCAAAAGAAGTTTGAAAGTCTTTAAGAGAGGACAAAAAAATGAAGAAACATGGGGTGGAAGTAGCGAACAGAAAAGGTGTGGGGAGAAAGAAATGACGCAGTGAAAAGGATAAGGGTCTGGATTAAAAAAAGAAAGTTTAGACTGGAAAAAGACAAAGATACAGAAAGTACTAGACGAGAAAGGGCATAAGAAAGAGGTTCTGCCTGAAAGAAAGGAAGAGGGGGGTGAGAGAGCAGAAAGAAAAAATAGGTACGATGAAAGTGAAGTATCGACACTAGCCTCATGCTTGATAGGGATGTTTTATATTTTAGAAGATTTTGCAATTGGAAAATACTTCAAAGTAGTTGCGAATTTTCAGAGATAGTTTCGCGATTATATCGCTTATATTTATGGACCATTTTGGATTAATTTCGAGTCGGTGACTTGTAAACTCAAGATTATTTCCAGAATGTTTTGGAATAGTTTCCGAATCATTTCGGGGCAATTTTTTTTGGAATTATTTATCAATAATTATTCTGGAATCTTTTCTGGCACATATCGGGATATAATTTCGGGATCAACTTTGTATTTATTTAGAACATTTTCGAATAATTTATAATCACAGATTTATTTCCGGAACTTTTCGGAATATTTTCCAAATTACGTGAGGAATGCTATTTTAAGAAATATTTTTTAAAAGTGAGTCTGGGATAATTTTGGGAACATCTCAGCAATGCTTCGACATGCTTTCAACTTAATTTTTGTATTTATTTAGAACATTTTGAAAGTATGATTTCAGAATCATTTTTCGATTATCTCGTATTTATTTTCGGTGTTATTTCGGAATATTTTCAGCATAACTTTTTCGTATTTCCAAAATGTAATAAAATAATTTCGAAATAATCACAATATGGCCTAGAAAAATGATTAGACACTTGAGCGGTAAAATCCGAAAAAGATCAAGGTCTATAACTCTTTCATGGTAACTATTCCCGAGAGGGCACATCTTGACTATGCACAGTGGGGAAAGAAGATTGGAAGGCTCTTGGAATATATGAGTTCTTGGTATATTTTTGGTCCTGTAACGATGTAGAAAAGTTGTGTAAAAAATTATAGAATTTTTATTTCAAAACGGTGTGTAAGTAAGTGGGCAATGTAAGCAAAATTTTGGTTATCAAAAAAAAAAAAAAAAAAAAAAAAAAAAAAAAAAAAAAAAAAATCGAAGAACATTTTCCCCGCCTACGTTCAAGTGCATTTGCCTTACCTCTGTAGTAAACACCAGCATCATATCGATTACAATAGATTTCGTATTTGCCGCTGATGATCGCCTCATGGCTACTACGCTGGCCAGTTCGGTTAGCTGCCACGATGCAATGAGGCCACATTAATCTTTAGACATTGTTAAAATTTGATTGCAAATTTCAGCTGCCAACGCTGGCCCTATGTATCTTCCTAGATGCTAAAATACTACTCAAACCTACAGTACGTGAGAGTTATTGTTACCAATACGAATATATGCAGCATTACTACCGCCTCATTTACTTGCTTCCGAAAAGTTAGTCGACTGCAAATCTCTGCAGCCGTGGCGTATCGCTTCACTAACTCACCCTCTACTTCTGTCTCTTAGTTTACACTTCTCTCGCTTTCTATCTCTTTACGACTGTTAGTAGTTGGTTGTAATATTTCTTGATGCCACATCTAACATTGAGTTATTATGGCTGTGGGTTTTCAAAAATTTTAATTGAATAAATGGTGTCCTTTTTCGAGTTAATTTATCTTTGGCTGGGATTGTTCCGGTTTATGTGCTCGCACTATTTTCGCAAAAATTTATTGTAATTGTTCTGCGCATTTAACTGTGCATGGTTATTAATGGCTTTTAGGTTTTTAGGATTTTTAAATGAAATGCAATGCTTTAGGATTGGACGAAGAGGCATAACAACTTTGCCATAAGCCATCGTTCTCTTTTTGCAAATATTTTTCCCCTAACATGTTACATCTCTGTCAATGAAAGACTAGTCTTTGTAGTCTAAAAGCATTGCACTATACTTTCATCGCCAGGAACTTCAAAAAACCAGAAATGATACAAAGAGGACATGATGGGTTGAGGATATAATTGGTTGTGGTGGATTGATAGAGAAGTGAGAAAGAAAACTGAGAAATTTGGTTTCTACTAAAAATTGTGCTGAAAAATTTTCTGACTTCGGGTCAGCTAAAGACTTACTTACTTCAGGACTATTTCGGAATAATTTCAAAACCATATAGGGATTATTTCTTGATCTTTTTAATTATAGTTAGAGACCGGAATGATAGCAATATGATCAGAAAATAATTTCAAAAAAGTTTCACGATGGTATCAAAATACGCACGAATTGGTAAAAAAAGTAGTATCGTCATTATTTCCAAATAATTCAGAAAATTATCCAATTACTAATAATCCAATTGTTTAAAAAAACTACATCTTATTTATATCTAAATACTATAGAAAATAATCCCAAAAATATACCCAAGATAATCGAAAACGATGACAAATTCCGAAAGTATTTCAAAATAATCCAGAAACGATCAAGAAGTGACGCAGAATAGTTGTAGAACTCTTAAAAGAATGAGAAATGGGAAAATAGTTCTTCAAAAAAATATTATATTTGTTGCGATATATATCTCCTGCGGAGATTAAGGTCGGGCTTCTCTACCAATTTGTGGTGTGCTGCTTCTTATTTTTCCTACAAATTGGTGGGACCTACAGTTTTTTGCCGATTCCGAACGGCATCTACAAAGGAGATGCATTTTTGCTGCGAAGCCTTCCATGGCAGAAAGACACTCGGAGAGTTTGCCATACCACTGCCGAGGGGGGACTCCGTTTAGAAAAAACTTTTTCAAACCACTTTTAATGCTACTTGTACCAGGGCTCGCAACTTGTACCTTCGGTGTGGGAGGCCAGCAACACTACCGCCACACCACGGAGGTCCTTACCTTAACAACAGGTTAAAAAAATTACCCCAAAACTGTTCCCAAAGTAATTCGCTTAAAATTACGATATTCCGTTATCCCTTTTTTATTAAAGTTTAAGCAACAATCAGAGAATAATTCAAAAAAGGGATGTAGTCATTATTTCCGAATAACCCCGGAATATACCAAATTTATTCTCAAATGTTTCCGTTATTAAGCTTGCGGTTGGCTTAGAAAGCAATGGTGAAATTATGCAAAAATAGCACTGAAAACAGTCCCGAAAATAAAAAGAAATAATCCCGAAAGTAGAAAAAATAGTCCCACTATTATCCAAATGAATCCAAGAACTTGCGGATTTCATATCAAAACTATTTGGAAATAATAAGCTCTCCAATAATCCAGAAACGGTATGCTCTAATGTCAAAATTGTCCAAAAAAAGAAATATGAAGTGATTCTGGAATCATGTCTTTAACATACTGGAATGAGGCCAAAATGATCTCAGAGTGATAAGAAAATATGTAAAAGAAACAGTCTCAGCATTAATTCTGAAATTATTGGAAATGATTCTCATTTATTAAAAAAACAATCCGTTAACTATTCCTAACAAATACAGATGTGGTGCTCGAAATATTAAAACAAACTGGTTGGAAAATGTTTCAAAACTATTCATTAATGATCACGTAATTGTCACGGAATATTGCAAAATTCTTAATAATATCCGAACAATCCGGGAATAGATTATAGCTAAACGGTCGGAAGTAGTTCCAAGTCTGTCCAAAAAATTACTAAATGATCCCAAAAACATGTCGATTGAGTTAAATGATGACAATATGATATCAGAGAAATCAGAAAATATTGAAAAAGTTTATCGGAAAAATACGAAAATAGTAACATAACAATCCGGAAACATTTCGAATTATTCCTTTCATTATTATAAAACCATATGAACATATTTCTGAAATAAAACATTTCAAAGAACAATAAAAGAGATCGCCGAAAGTACCAGATGTGGCTCCCGAAATAACAAAGAAATGTTTAAGAAGATTACACGAAACATTTTTTTCAAAAATCTTCAAATAATTAGTTATGAAATACTCGTAATCCAAAAGTTATGTTGAAACAATAACAAATAATTTCTAAATGGTCCCAAAAGTTATGACTCAGAAAAAATGCCTATTAGGTAAAAATGTTTTCCTGAAACAACTGTGAAATAATACCAAAACTATTCCCCGACCTCTCATATTACGTATTTCTGGAATTATTGCGAAAACATATGAAAATATTATTAAAAACAATTCGTAAGTGACCCAAAAACACAAGATGTGTTTCGGATAAAACAGAAAGAAATAAAGCTCCAGAATCATTAAAATAATTAGCCCTTTATAATCTTTAGTTTATAAGAAACAGTTACCAAATAATTGAAAATGTTAAAAAAAAACACAATATTTGATCTCGAAAAAAAGTTACTTTGAATAAGGCCAAAACAATTCCAAAGAAATATGAAAATATCACTAAAAAAACTACACAATATGCCCGAAAATAACACAAAAATACACCGAAAACTATAATTTAGGACCCAAGCAAACATATGCCGAAAAGAATCTTATTGAAAAACGCCCGTTTACGAAATTTGTTCACCAACTCCTTATCTAGTTTTGTTTTCAACAATACTTTATATATATATATATATATATATACATATTAAATTTTCGTTTAGATAGAGCATTTTTGAAATGTATACGGAGATGGGGCGTTTTTTAAAAATGTTTCGAAATAGGATGATCTTCTACTAATTCGTAGATATTCATCAATTGTCCAGTGTTAGTGGTATATTATTTTTATTTCGAAATCCTTTTCTAACTTAAAATTATTTGCGAAAAAGCTAAACATTTATGCGTCGCTCAAAATTCTTTAAGAAAGAGTGAACATTTTTCAAGGTTCAGAATTTATTTTATAATTACTAAAAATTCGGTTCTCATTGCTTTTCTCTTAAATACTAATTTTCTCATAACGCCTTCCGTTTCTATGCCCGCATCTACATATATTTCAGTGCAAACGACTCGCAATACCATTTTAATTTTTTTTTTGTGAGTGGAGAGCAACTAATTAACCCATTTCCTCAGCGGAATCATAGTTGAGTGTCCCATTAACTTACGATTTTGTGCTACCACAATCAAGTAATCGTACTTCCTTTTTTTCAATTCCCGCAAGTGCATTACAATGCTTAGTCAATGGTTTTTAAATTAATTTTATTACACTATTTTTTATGTTTTTCTTCCTGTTTTCTATATAATCCGGCCATTTTGGTCATTGTCTATTTTCAGCAGAAGTGGCACTCATTTAACGGTAATTGCTCGAGCACGTATTCAACACCACATTTAATTTTCAGCTTAATTGCTTTAGAGGCATTGAATGGAGTGGTAAATAACAGATTTCGTTTTTGTAAATCTGTAATTTATGTATGTGGCAAATTGTGTGCCATAGAAAGTCATTAAATATATGTTTGGAAAAAAGAGGTTATCAAAAATCTACGCAATGTGGTGAAATGTTGTTGCTTGTTGAGAATGAAGAGGGTCTTTCAATATGACTATCGTATATAGAATCAAGTGCCCTTGAAGATAAGTTGTAGGATAGAGAGATTATGCTATTGCTCCTCCTCATGCGCCGGCAATGCTCAATTATGAAGCATTCTCACTTAAGATAAAAAGAACACTTAAGTCTAATTTGATTTGGTTACGGTTACGGTACGATTTTCGTTGAACTGTTCTTACGGCTGCAGTCACGGTAAAAAGCTCTACGCTTCGTTTACCCTTATAGTTATGGCTACGTTTACGGTTACGATTACGGTTCTGGTTAAGCCGAAAAAAAAGTGAAAAAAGTCTTCAGTACAGATAAGGCTTCTATGAAATACAGGTGAGGTCGTTTACGATTACGGCAAATTTTTATGGTTATCGATCAGTTATCGATTTGGATTTGATTTATTTTGCTGTTAAGTAATTTTTATGGTTACGGTTATCGCCAACGGCCAAGGTTATAATACAATTGTTTCAGTTTCGGTTACAGTCACGGTTTAACTATTCTTCCTGTTACGGGTGGGGTTTAACTATTCTTACTTTTTAAGTTACGGTCATGATTAAACAGTCCTCGGCACGGTTAAGGTCACTTTCATACAATCTTCATTACGGTTACGGTTAGTCTGCTAAATTTTTTTCATCTCAGTTCATTTTGTTTGCTTGTCATCAGAACCTGCAATCAGTCTTAATTTAATGTTGGTTAATTCATTAATTTATTCTTTCATTTGTTTATATTTATTATTTATTCAAGTGCATCAGTTGTAAGCCATAATCTTGGTTCATTATTTACTTTCGTATTTTCTTCGCGAAGTTGGAGGAATAAAACCGTTGCTCTGTTGCTCAATTGCTGGTGTGCTTTTACGTTCAACATTCTGTAAATCCTTTGTTCATGATATAAAAGGTATTTTGGGTCTCAAGCAAAAAATGAGAAAAATTATAAAAATATTTAATAAAGGTAAACGTTGGTATGTAAGTAGGTATTTCAGTGGAATGTTATGGCTATATTTTTAGGAAAGGAAGAAAGAATAAAATTAATCAAGATATTCAACATTAAATGAAGGCCAACAAAATAAATGAGTGGGATCATGTGCTGAGATGAATACGAGCATTTGATTGCTGAATAAATTTCAATGAATGCAGACAAGAATGTCGACTGTTCTATTATGGGTAATAACGAACAAACATTTTCCGAGCAGTCAAAAACAAGTAGTTGGAAGCTACAAAGCTAAAAAATTTGAGCATACATTTTAAACAATTTGTCGGTTTAAGCAATTTTTTAAACTTTGTTGTAATAAATTCCAAACCTTTTAATTACCTACACTAATTTTCAATTTATTGTGGTTTAGCTTTTAAACTGAACTGGAAAAAACGTCTAAGATTTCTTTTCATTTATTTCTGAAAGTTGTTTCAAGTTTTTGAAATTTTCTTTAAACAGTTTTTTGTGCGACATAGCTCAGTGTGTAGAGCAGACGACTCTGATGCGGGAGCGTTGGTTCGAGTCCTTGCAACTGATACAAATGCTTTTTTATGTTTTTTTAATTGTTAAAACATTTCTGGTTTAAAATTGAAACTCTTTTCTTCACGCTTATTTTCTCGAAAAATGGAATTAATTAAATTCTAAACCAAATTTGGATTGGACAAATATGTAGCCCAAAAAGTTTTAAATTTAGGCTCAAATTTTTAGCTGTGTAGGCAAATGTCTTTTTTCATATAAGCAACAGGTCAATTTAACTGATTTCCGACATAATTGTACCAAACTAAAACTACACCTTTTCCAAGTGTACTTCAGAAACCGTAAAAGGTACTTCAGAATAGTCAATTAAACCTCAGAAACCATCAACTGTACTTCAGAAAATTTAAATTCAACTTGAGAAACCGGTAGTTGTACTTCAGAAGCTACAAAATGTAATTTAGAGCTAATAGGAATTTACCACTTCTGGAGTACAATTTACGGTTTCTGAAGTACAATTTACGGCTTCCGAAATACAATTGACTATTTTGAAATACGTTTTACGGTTTCTGAAGAACATTTTACGCTTTCTGAAGTACATTTGGAAAAGATGTAGTCCAATAAAGACCAAAAAAGTTATAGTTAAATTTTTAGATAATTGTTGAGTGAAATTAATTTTTATGCCTCCGGGCAGGTAAGTACTCGGTCCACCCACAAGAGTTCGCAGTAAATTTAAATTTTAAAAATAAGTTCGTCAGTATTTTTCCAACTCTGGACACAGCAGTGTTATCCAAAAATGTAAATTTTCGTTGGTTCAGTTTTTCGTTGTTTTCGGCCTAGATGGAGATGAGTTGCAAAAATTTAGTTGCGAAATAGTATTTTGCTGACTAGTGTGATGATTTATTACAGGGTTGTTGTGTCCGTTATTCTTCGGGTGGAAAATATTAACCCAGACTGTCTAGCTGTATAATAAGTGGATTGAAAAATTTCAATGCGTAAAATATTTTCGACTCAACCTTTTTTTTGTTATTTTTCTGCTAAAACAAATATTTTCCCAGTTTCTAGTTATAATTTTTGATTCAAAATTGCTTGCAGAGTTGAAGCTTGAGAGGGATTTTTATGCTGGAACCAGATATCCTTGTAAGATGTTTCCTCGTGAAGATAAAATTTTCCGACTATACAACCGAAGCAGTCCTCAAAGTCAAAAATCATCCCTCTTTATTTTTGACTTTGAGGACTGCTTCGGTTATAGTGATAGTGACACTAAAAGTAAATATGATGATAGTCAGAGTGATAGTGATGTCAATAGTGATAACGATGATAAAAGTAATTGAAATAGTTACAGTGATAACGATAATTATACGGATAGTGATAGTCATCGTGATAGTAATAGTGATATTGATAGTAATAGTGAAGGCGGCCGCCGTGGTGTGAAGGTAGTGTTGCCGGCCTACCACACCGAAGGTCCATGGTTCGAGCCCTGGTACAGGTAACATCAAAAGTGATTTGAAAAAAAGTTTTTCAAAAACGGGGTCGCCCCTCGGCAGTGGTTTGGCAAACTCTCCGAGTGTATTTCTGCCATGACAGGCTTCTCAGCAAAAATTCGTCTCCTTTGTAGATGCCGTTCGGAGTCGGCAAAAAACTGTAGGTCCCACCAATTTGTAGGGAAAAATTCAAATCGGCACACCACAAATTGGAAGAGAAGCTTGGCGCAAAAATCTCTTAGGAGGTTTATGATGATATACCTGTTGTATATCGCGCCATAGAGAGAGAGAGTGAAGGTTATGGTGCTAGTGAAAGTGATAGCGATAGTTATAGTGATAGTGATAAGGTTTTGAATATGAAGCTTAGTACAACTCTAACAGTACAACTTTTCCGGGTCTGCTTGTATCCTGATTCGTTGTTAAGCGAAGAGGTAAGGTGTTCCTGTAATAAAATGACTGAGACCTGCAGTTCTCAACTACCGATCTAAGAATTTGTTTTAAAAAAGTCCTATCTCAAAATTTGTTTAATGTAGGCCCTTCCTCGGAATAAGTTGCAAAAATGCGCTTTCAGAAAGAAAATTCAATACATATTCAGCTAAGATAGGGCGTTTTGGAATCAAGTGCTCAGATACATTGGTCTTCAACCAAACTCTGTAAGGTGAGCTTTAAAAAAAGTTGTTAAATAAGGGAAACCCCATCGGTATTGAGTTTAGATTTATTGTAGGTAGTGGAAAGCATTGTAAATTTTAAATTATTATATTACCCGCACAATTAAACGTTTCATGTATGTATGTATATTGAATGATTACTGGACTGTCAATCACACCACAACAAAGAATTGTTTGCATTGAAGGTAATGGTAAATAAAAAGTCGCTATGAATAACTGTCGGATTTGTATTTACAGTTATTTATTGTACCGTTTATTTAACTATGAATTTAAAATTTAATTTCAAAAACCGAATGAAAATGTGGACAGCTGAATTCGTGTTAAGATGTTGCAGTTGATGCTTTGAGCTGGCGATGAATTTCAGTTGCATTCAATTACCGCAAAATTTCCATAAAAAGACAGCCTGAAAGTATGCTACAGAAATATATAAATTAATTAATAATTTCAAGCGAATATTACATACGCGAAGGAATACATACGCAATAATGCAGTGTACCTCCTGGCTGGCTGTTTACTGCAATGTGCGCAGTAAATTGAATAAAGATTTAGCAAGTTTGTAATTTTGGGACCAAGTGCTGATCAGGTTGCATAGTTTTTGAATTCCCTTTTCACTTTTCTTCAAAATTTTTAACACTATACATTTCCTTATTTGCTTTGAAAGTTTCCTATTTTCAATTTTTCTGATCTCATTATCTGTACCTGGCTCGAACGCGATCTTGTGGTGGCTTGAATGTTAAACAAATCACAGTTTTACAAGCTCCATCTGCATCGATATTCTGTAAGTGTTCTTCATCGCAGGAATTGTTGCAAGAGTCTTCGCTGGGAGTTTCATCGTCATTGTAGCATGGCATTGGCACTCTACCCACTCCACCCATAGAGTAGTCGGACTGTGATCGTGATTCTGTTGGTTGCGCACTGTACTGCCTATTTCGCCCTGTTCTTGTACAGTCACCTCGTCGAACTTGATCAAATCGGACTGACCTAATTGATTCATCGGAGCTAGTATTTCTTCTGCTACGGCTGCGACTTCTGTTGCGTCTTCTACTTCGGCTTTGCCCAATTCCCATTATGAAATACAGCGATGTGAGGATGCATGTCACAATCAGCGTTAAGGTTTGTTATTCTGATTTTATAATTTTTTTTGTACTATTAATGCAAAATTTCAAACAAAAAGTATACAAAAATATAAATAAATATTGACAGAAAGAAAAGAAATTCAAGAAAAGTAAATTTTTTTTTAATTTAGGGATGGAACAGTCCAAAGCTATGGAAGTGAAATTTCGCATATACTGCATTAAACGGAAAGTCACCAAAGGTGAGTTTTTGAGATGTGAGTTTGAATAAAATTTTCGATGTGACGGGAATTTCAGTACCAATACCATGAATAGGGATAAGAAGACGAATGCGAATATAAATACAAAGAGAATAAATAACTGGAATACGAAAACGAAACCGATTCTGATACCGAAGGGTAAGACGACCACCAATAATAATACGAATGCGAGAATGAATAAGAAAAAGACAAACAAAAAGGAAAAGAAAAGGAAAAGGAAAAAGAAAAAGAAAAAGAGGAAAAGGGTAAGGATAAAAAGGAGAAAAGCATAAGAGTAAGAATAAGACTAATAATAAGAATAAGAATAACATCAAGAATAAGAATGAGAATAAGAATAAGCATAAGATTAGAAATAAGATTATTAATGAGAATAACAATTAGAATGAGAATAAGAATAGTAATAAGAATTAGAATAAGCATAAGAATAAAAACAATAATCAGAATAATAATGAGAATAAGAATTTTAATAAGAATATTAATAAGAATAAGAATAGAAATAAGAATAAGAAAAAGCATACAAATAAGAATAGAAATAAGATTAATAGTAAGATTAAGAATAAGAATAAGAATACGAATTAGAAAAAGCATAAGAATAAAACAAGATTGAGAATAAGAATAGTAATAAGAATTAGAAAAAGCATAAGAATAAAAATAAGATTAAGAATAAGAATACCAATTAGAATGAGAATAAGAATAGTAATAAAAATAGGAATAAGAATCAGCATAAGAATAAGAATTAGAATAAGAGTAAGAATGAGAATAGAATTAAGATTAACAATAAGAATACGAAAAAAAATAAGATTAAGAATAAGAATGATAGGAATAAGAATAAGCATAAAAATAAGAATAAGAAAAACGAACACGACTCACATTTCTACTATTGTTTTGGACAGCATATTATCTAGTACTACTGCGACTATCAAACGAGTTTCTTTTTTGACCTAGTCGATCTTTTGGGTAGTCATTAGCCTCGTCATCATCATCCGTAATTCTACACGCCGGCAAATTACTAGTGATATCCTCTCCTTGTATGTCACAATTATAGCGCCCCGTTATGCCTTGAGATTTTCTAGAATTACTACGTGGTGTCCGTTTACTGCCGCAACAGCACCTTGGGCGCTCTTCTTGAACTTTTTTGCAAGGACATTCCCATGGTAATTTCGTTGCTCGAACGTGTATGGGAGCTGTCTTGTGACTGCAGGATGCTACACATCTACTTTTGCAGGAACATGCTGGCATTGGAGGTGAACAGGAACATCTAACTGATCTACTACATGGACGACAAGCAGGCAGTATGCATGTTTCACAGAGTCTTTGTAGACCATTTGCTTTTGGTGCTACTTGACCACAACACGGACAAAAAATATGTGGCGGTGGATTAAAATTATTTCTTCCAACTGGCGTATAACCACAGCATGGACACGATCCACAGCATTCCGGATACCAATTACAACAAAATGGACACAGTTGACAGGCGACGACGCTCCACGACTCATTAAACATAGGATGACGTGGTTTAAAAGGTAGTGGACAAGAAGTTGTACTCGATTTTTCACTTGCTACGCTTGCGCTGTCGGTGGAAGCGCTGCAACTTGTGGAACATTCTGAAGGTGCGACTACTAAAGTGCCCGACGGTCGACTTTTAACGGTGCCCATTAGTTAAAGGAGCGATGTAAGACATTGCAAACTTGGCAGACTTGACGTTGTGGAGTTCAAGCTTGAAATTTAAACACGAAGAGACCGAAACATATTGAAATAAATAAAAAAAAATATTAAGACTAAATGACGTTTGTTTTTATCACAATTAGTTTTTGAAGTGCTGGAGGGTCTAGATTCTGGGTTTCAGTTGAATATATTTGGAAAATTGTACTACTTTTTGTAAGTAGTAGTAGATCAAGAGGAAACTCATAAAGTTAGTGACTAAAATTTCTGATTCAGAGCTAGAGTTGCAGAGCCAAAGAGGAACTATCGCGCCAAATCTTCATCAATACAAATACCGACCAGTTTTCCCAAAAGCTTTATGTTTGTTTCGAAAACAGTTGAGTAATATTTCGGGATTCTTCCAGGATTGACTTTGGGCTCATATCAGGATTATTTCTTGGACTATTATGGGACCAGTTCGATATCCTTTTAAGAATATTTTCGTAATACTTTCAAGTTATGTAGGCACTATTTCTAAGCGAATTGGGTATAATTTTCGGTTACCTTAATAATTTTCAAGATTTTTTCGGAAGTTGTTTCGGAATTATTTTGGATATGATTCGTTATTTTGCTTTGAAATACTCCTCAAATAAGCGCAAACTGACGTTTAGGTAGTCCCAAAATGGCTCCAAAATTATACCAACGAGGAGTCGAAGCAATTTAATCGGGGACTGTATCAAAGCTGGAGGTTGGTTGATGCGAAAGAATACGCCTAAAAATATGCAATTTTGTTAAGTGGCGGTTTGGCAGTTTTGACGAAACGTCTCAGTGTGAGCTATCATTAAAAAGTTGCTTATAAGAGAACAAATTTGCACATTTCAGATAAGGAAATATAAGGAATATGGAATTAAAATATAATTTATTTAGTAAAATTCAATTGTATTGTATTGTTTTCTTACCTCAAATATGAAAATGTATATATACGGACACTAACTAAAATGAAAGCATTTTATTCTACATAAGATCTATTGAAATAAGCCAGAACAATCATATCAACTCAATGGGAGCTAAGGCCCTTAAAGATCCTTTTCACAAACTATATTTACTTATAAATATGATATTGCATATTTTTAGGGGTTTTCTTATTGGGTATAGCTCGAATTCTAATCTTCGCAGAGTGTATGTGATCGAAAAAACATATATTTTTAGTTATAATATCTTTGAGGAGAGTCCGGTCGCTAAGGTATGTGAACTATTAAATGCTTCTGTTCCTTAGATCGGTTAGAAGGAGAGGCATTCTAGTTCCATTGGACCCATAGAAAGCCTCTAATACTGTTAGCCCCCCTACACTACTCCACTGAAGAGAATTTTTAAACTTTGAAAGCACTGATAGTCTAACTTATGCACCTTTTCGACACACGTGGTTATCTTTCTGGCTTGAAATCAAGACTGTTAAACATTGAGCTCTCTTTTCAAGATGTTATCACAGTCGGACCGCTAATTTGCTCTCTTTAGAAACAGTATAATTAATTAAGAGGTAATCGTCTGTAAGTTCGATGCAAATTTTAGACCTTTAACAACTTTAGAACTTCTTAGGATTTTTGGAAGTATTTCTGAAATCCAATAATAAGTTCCTTATGCCATTTATTCATTAAAAAATAGTATTTAGCTCTTAAAAACTGTGATTAGCCTATGCCACTTTTGATCTCTTTATATGGGTTGAACTGATCTCTTTTGTTTGAGAATATTCTATGGACATACTAATTGTACCTTTGTGTCTGAGCACAACGATCGGACAAGTCAATTTTCTGCGCCTATAAGTATGCAACACAAAACAGAATTGGCATACCCCAACGATGACCGTAACTAACTAGTTAGGATCCATTATAGCCAGACCAAAGGTATTAAGCGTGGGCTCTTCTCTTTTTTGCAGGAGTGCTTTGTTCGCGTTTGATTATTTAAGAAAATCGATAAATGTAAAAATTGCATACATTTAGGCGCAAATAAAATTTATAACAAATTTACTATCCTAATTTAAAGCTAGCAAGACTCACAGCTGGCAGACTACCATGCTTTGCGTGAGACCTTATTTTGGTTCTACTCTAGGGTTCTTAAATTTCATAAGTCTTTCACTTACGTGCTTTTTATCGATAAACTATTTGAGTTCCTGCTTGCTTTTGAGGATATCTCACGTCACTAATACAACTTTTTAATAGCAGTCATCTTCGTCGTCGTCTGACTCTGGTTGAATTGGTATAATTAATTTCTGTTGATAATTGCTAGTGTTTTGTGAATATCTATGACGTCTTATGCTGCTGCTTGTACGACGTTGCCGTTCTCGGCTAATTGAGCGCTTTTCACGTTCCCTGCCATACGATCGTACATCAGGTTGCTGTCTACAACGTTGTGACTCCTGTGGCGGCTGTGCTCCACAACTGCGCGTTGGTTGTCTGGACTGGGGACGACAACATGGTGGTGGCTCAAAAGAACAAGATGGCAGTGATTTTAAACGACATGATGTTCGTGGTGCCTTAGAAGCAAAAGATGGTGGTGGGTTTGAACGACAGCAAGATTGTGGTGGCTCTGGCCTAGGGCATGAAGATTTTGACCGAAAACATGGTTGTGTTTTCGAACGGCAGCAAGGCGACGGTTTTTGTCGGCAACAAAGTGATGGTTTTGGGCGATTACAGGAACAAGGTCTATTCAGAGATATATCCACAGATATTTCTTGCAAGCGTGGACGTTGTTTTTGTTGGCAGCAAGCTGGTGCTTGAAATGCGCTGGTACTAGAACGCAGAGATACCATGTCATACTCGGGATCAGCTTGTTCACAACCACATTTTGGATTCGATACGTCCTGCTCTAATGACGCTCCATTCTCTCTGCAATTAGTGGAGCGGCTGGGTTCATCAGAGCACCGGCTACGTCTGTCAGAGTATCTTCCACGCTCATCAGAGCATCGGCTACGGCCACTACCCATTTCCTATTATTTACGTTAATAGCGCCTACTATCAGCACCATGACGCATTTGAGATGCCGAAAGTTGCAAGCAAATTTTCTATATTGAGTTTTTTTTGTTGTACACAAAGAATTTTTTTGCGATAGAAAAATAAACAAATGAAAAATGAGAAGTAGTATCAGAAATCATTGGTAAGTGTTGGGAAATATAAACTTTTTCATTTAATTTTTTAGGACATACCCATATTAGAAAATTGAAAGAGCTCCACCAAAGTGAATTTTTTATAATCTGGTCAGAGAGTCCGATTGCTGTTTGGCTTTTGTTAATAATAATTAATACGTCCCTCAAGTATCCCACTTTTTCGTAGAAGATTCTCCTTGAACATTACTGTAGCTTTTATAATCTGAGACTTATAGATACCCAATCCTACTTTTTAGGGTGGCTTGTTTCTCCTATCTGTATTGAAAATTAATTTTTTGAAAGCTCAAAAGTCGTCCAATAATTCTGTCTACTGAGGAGGTTTGGCCTTGCCCCTACAGATTTTCAAAAGCCGGGATTATAAAGAGGCCTAATTGCAAATGAGAGTTAATATTTCTAGCAGAGTATTTACTGTAGTCTCTTACAGGTCCAAGTTCACTTAAAATACCGGTGGGAATGAATCCCTCAATCTGAATCTGGTGTCTAAATCATATTTTATCCGCACGCAGCCCCCCAAAAAAGAGCATAATGTAGCGGTGAACAGAGCAGTAGCAGCCTGTAAGAACCCTTCCACAATACTTGAAGTCTAAAAGCATTCGATGGGTTTTTTTTGAAATGAGTTGAAAATCATATATCACTTCCTTTTAGGGCTGATCTTATCATGCAAGCGCATAGTTTGATCTAGATATTTTTATTTGCTTACCCCCACTACTTTATGATTTCCATTTCCAGTTGGAGAAAATATAATGTATATCCAAAAGATTCCCATTTTACAGCTTAAAAATTGTATGCGTCTTCTCCTAGACTGAGGACATACAATCCGTTGTTTTATCATGACATCCGAGCTTAAGTGAGACAAAACAAGCCCCTAATTTGTAACGAGCGTCGTTTAATCTACATAAATTCCATTTTAAGCCGTCCCTATTCGTATGATCCTAACAAGAGCCCAACAATTTATTTCAGCTAATATTGGTTTAAAGTTTTGGATCTCCGCTTTATAGCTTGGTGTAACTTAACAGTGTCGGAGTTTAAGAAAAATTTTGATTTTATGAGCTCCTTCGAACCGCTTTCGGATACAAATTTATTAACTTTGATTTCTCGAATCTTATTTCAAGCGTCTGGTCCCATTAGAGCAATGGATTGAACGCTGTCTAGACCAGACATTTTTTTGACACCGTTGAACCTTCTGGTTGTGTATTCCCGCCGACTGCTAAGTCTATCATACTTTATCACCGGCACATTCTTCTCTTAAGACGCTGTTATTGAGCAAGCTGGTATAGGAATTTCCTCAACTAAAATCCGGCAGTAAGGCGTTCTTCAACCTCTTGCTGAAGTGGATAATACAAAGTACTCAAATACTTGATGCGCCCAATGGAGCTGACCGAACTATGTAAACCTCCCATAGATAACACCCCCTTGAGTAATCTTAAATTTCTAGTTTAACATTTTTTATTACAAAACACTTTCAAATACAATTTACAGTCAAAAACTAAAAATAATCGAACCTTAAGCTCCAAAAATCTTACAAACTCTTTCTCTCTACTCAAATGTGCCTATAATTATGCTCCACTAAAAGTAATAAAACCGCAAAACCATGCAAATCTCTTTCGTTTTGAATATAATCCTATGGCGTGGCATATTTTTAGGCGCAAAACAGTTTTGGCAAACATAACGTTAAGTCTGGATACCCTGCAAAATATCCTGACTAATCTTTTCAATGATGATCTACGATGAATCTCCGCAGCCTAAAATGATTACGATAAGGGCAATCCTCTCTCTGCAAAAAGTGGTGTGCTCTGACTAGTCTTATAACTTCTAAAAGTGTGCTACAAAATTTACTTAACTTGAACTGTATTCAAGTTAAGTAAATTTTGTAGCACACTTTTAGAAGTTATAAGACTAGTCAGAGCACACCACTTTTTGCAGAGAGAGGATTGCCCTTATCGTAATCGTTCGGGTGTAAATGTGTGGGATTGAGCTCTTCCTAAGAGATGCTTTAACAACTTTGAAGAGTTCAACCTATATAATGAGATCGCAACTGGCATAACGCGCACGCTTGTTTTGCGACCCATCCCTGACTGATCTTAGATCAATCGCTCCGTTTGCAAGGCGCTGACTACTACACACAGCGGAAATATTTGCTTTTGCTGATTTCACACTTCTTTACGCTCATTCAGCAAAAACTTGTCACAGAGCTCAATGTGATTTTGAAGCAGACATCCTATCGGGTTTCGTATAACTACAAGTAGCTGTATAACAAAGCGGCATCGTTTGACAACAGCAAGGACACTCGCGATTGTAATCCATTTGTGGCTCACAACAACAAGTGGGCGGCTCACAAAACATGGTTGGCGCTGGTGCTGGCGATGATGGAAAATAGCATGGATTTGTTTGAAAATTACATGGTTGCGGTAGCGAAGCGCCATAACTCTGCTCACAGCAAGTTATGGGTGTATAACAACATGGTTGTTGTGGTGATGGCTCACTATAACAACAACAACAGCGTTGCTTCTGTTTCGCCTGCTGCTGATCTTGCAAACGTTTTTGCAATTCGGTTTGTAGCGCAGCTCGTCGTTGTATACGATTTGCCAGCTCCTCGGCCAGTTTCTGTCGCTGTTTATCTTCTTCGCGTTGACGCTTTGCCGTTACTGACAGCGCTTCCTCATCGTTGCCACGTGTGCAGAGGCAAGATTTGGTTAATGGTACTCGTTTGCGCTTTTTGCATGTGCATTCGGTTTGACATTGTTTTTCATTTCTACTTTGACTACGTGAGCTACCTCGTGAGTGTTCACTGCTGCATCGCGTGTGCTTCGTGGAGTCTTTACGTTTTCCGCAACTGCAACAGCCAGTGCTTCGTGTCTCTTTTTCTTTTTCTCTGGCTGTCGTTTCCAGATAGCCGTCAGACGTTTCTTTACTAGTTCGCTTTCGTGTGAAACAGCAACAACTTTTCTTTTCTTTCTCCTTCTCTTTCGCATCCTTCACCTCCACTTCTATTTCTGCCACTTTTTCTTCCTCATCATAGGCACCTTTGTAGTCATATTCTGTACTCTCTCTTCGCTTTTTACATTCACAGCACGTACATCTTTTGGAGTGTCTTTCTATGGATAAGCTCCCCTCATCCTCTTTATTGCTTGAGTATCTTTTTGCTCGCTGCGAATTTCGACTTTTGGCCAGTGGTTTGTCTGCTTCTATATTACTTGGTCTTTTTCTTTCTGTTTTGGTTTGGTACTCTTGTTCTGTTTCTATACTTTCCTTTCTACTTGTACTTGTGCTTCTTCGCTGGGACCGATTTTCAGCAGAAGATCCACGTGGTAAGTACTTAGTTTCTTGATTTATACTCGCAGTTAATCGACGGTTTGGTGATCGTTCTGTAATGATGTATGTAAGCGATATTAATTAATTTTTTTTTTTTTTTATTTTTTTTTTATTTATTAGACTAAATAAATGAGTGCTCGTTGATTAGAAAAGTAATTAATTGTAGTGAAATCGATATTATTTTCCTTTTATTTGAGATTTTATGATTAATCTATATGCGTTTATTGAAATAAGTTTAGTTTCTTACAATTCAATAGTTAGTCTTATTTGAGTAAATTTTTGAGACTAAGTGATTAATCGATAAACGATCACTGATTTATTAAAGGATTGAATAACATTCCTTAAATTAGTTTTAATAAAAACTTTAACTAATTTTAAGATAATGAATTTGTAGTTTTTTAGTGAGTATTTTTGAAAGGAATAAGTAGTTAAATTATGAATTATGACACGGTTCCTACTTCAAGATGGGCCATATTTGGTTGAAGATTAATTTAAATCCCCGCGGTGCAGTTCAATTTTATAAATTAATCAATTTATTAAGTTGATTGACTAATCAAACAGTCTAATCAGCATTGATTAATCGAAATGATTGATTTACAGATTGACTCAAATTCGAAAAGTTATCTCAGGAAATAATAAATGTATTTCAGATTTGAAAACAACTTTTTCTGAGTAAAGAAAAATTAGTTGGGGTTTGATTAATCAAAATCTGTTCAATCAGTAGAACGTTAAGAAAGGTGTTTGATTAATCGCTCATTCCCAATGTGTAGGATTTTTTTATGTAGTCATAAATTGATACATATGATCAATATTTTTATAAGAGCATTTATGTACTGCTTTATTTGTTAATTAAAAAATGATTAACTAACTAACACAACTAATTTATTATTGCCATACTCGAAAGATCCTTTAGTGATTATATAATTGCTTAGCTGGGGAGCTATTTTAATTGTTAATGGTTTTGAAAAGTTGTTGATTGTGGCTTATGATTTCAAGTCTAATTAGCTAACAAATTATTAAAAATATTTATCCGTCATTTTATTCCCCATTTATCATTGCACTGATCCAACTGATTTTGACTTATAAACTAATTGGCTGATAAACTTTTTTATTTCTTAAATTGCTGCTTCCTTATCCGACAAACTCTTTTACCAGTTGATGATATAGCTCAATTAATTAAGTTAATGAGGCAGAAATGATTTGTTTAGTTACAAACTAATTACTTGCTGCACTAATTAAATCATTCATTTTTTGTCTTTTCATTTATGTGATTACACGACGGAAGAATTAAACGTTTATAAAGAAAATTTAAGCAGATTTGTAAACATATTTATAAAAACAATGATTTATCATTCTATTAGTCTTTAATCCTTTTGCTAGTCTAATTTGTTTTTTAATATTTTATAAACTAATGGACTGATCAACTTTGTTAGTCATAAGGTTTTAATCATTTCTCAAGTTTTACTGATTTAATATTGATATTTTATGAATTAATTGAATGATTAACTTTTTTTTTAGAAAAAATAATTTGTGAACTGCCACACTTTTTTAGCTACTAATTAACTTCTGACGATACTATTTCATAAATTCGCTAACTAAACTGGATATTAAGTAACGAATTTTTTTAATTTTAAACTATGATTAATCGATCAATGATTAAAATAAATTAACTAAAAAAGAAAAAATATATAGTTAATCACAAAAAACGTATCCCTTCATTAATTAGTTGGTTAGGTCAATTGATTATCCATCAAAAATAACGGCGACTAATTCAGTTTTTTGGTTTGTAGTATTATTATTTGAGGAAATATTAAGTTACACTAATCTTAGTTCTTCTTCTTTAAATGGTCATCTAACCGCCTGGGCGATTTTGACCGTTCAACATAGCTCGCCAGTCGTTTCTTCGTTGCGCCAACTGGCGCCAATTAGAAACACCGCGGGATCGCAAATCGGTCTCCACTTGGTCCTTCCATCGGAGTGGTGGTCTCCCTCTTCCTCTGCTCCCACCGGCGGGTGCCGATAAGAATACCTTCTGGGCTGGAGCATCTTCGCTCATTCGCACTACGTGGCCTAGCCAGCGAAGCCGCTGTGGTTTAATTCGCTGAACTATGTCGGCGTCTGCGTAAAGTTCATACAGCTCATCATTAAATCTTCTTCGGTAGTCGCCGTCGCCAACGCGTAGAGGTCCACAAATCTTTCGAAGAACCTTTCTCTCGAATACTCCCAGAGCTGCCTCATCAGATGTTGTTAGTGTCCACGCTTCTGCACCATATAGCAGGACGGGTGCGATGAGTGACTTGTAGAGTGTTATTTTCGTTCGTCGAGAGAGGACTTTACTTTTCAATTGCCTACTCAGTCCGAAGTAGCATTTGTTTGCAAGAGTGATTCTTCGTCGAATTTCTAGGCTAACATTATTGTTGGTATTAATGCTGGTTCCCAGGTAAACGAAGTCCTTTACTATTTCGAAATGATTGCTGCCAACAGTGGCTTGGTTGCCAAGGCGCGAATGCGCTGACTCTTTGCATGATGACAGAGGGTACTTCGTTTTGCCCTCGTTCACCACCAATCCCATTTTCTCCGCTTCTTTTTCTAATTTGGAGTAAGCAGAAGTTACGGCGCGGTTGTTAAGGGCAATGATATCAATATCGTCAGCATATGCCAACAGTTGCACACTTTTATAAAATATTGTTCCAGCGCGGTTAAGTTCTGCAGCTTGTATTATTTTCTCCAGCATTAAATTAAAGAAATCGCACGATAGGGGGTCACCCTGTCTGAAACCTCGTTTAGTTTCGAACGGCTCGGAGAGGTACTTCCCAATTCTGACCGAGCTGGCGGTTACCAACTGATTAATTCGGTAGGTCACTAATTCATAAATAGCCGAACTATTGGGGCATTATAAAAATGATTAGTTTACTTTTTCAACTTTCAAATTGTGTGACTAATTGATTGAGAAATGAAAGATTATAAGGATAAAATAAATAAATTGAACAAGTTTAATTAATTAGCTAATCACAAAAATCTGAATTTGAACAGAAGACTGAGATCATTTTCTTTTATATTTACAATTGATTATTTATTTGCTTTATTGATCTGTTTGTTAGAATATGTTATGAATGAAAATTATGATTAATTTATTTTTGTTATCTTAAAAATTTGTTGTTTAGTTGGTTAAATATAATGTATAATTCAATTAATGAATTAGTTACTATCCACTGCATTTAGTTTGACATTAGTTCATAAAGCCTTCAACTAAATTGAGCATTGATTGCTAAATTTTCGGCTACAATATAAAATGATTAATCTATTAATAAATTAGTTGTTAAAAAAAGTTACTTAAATAATGTATTAATCACTAAAACTCGCTTGCTTATTTTCATTATATTTATTTACTTACCTTCCGGTATGTACACTGCAGTCTGACTTCTTGTTTCTGACGCCTTTTTACACTGACAACATCTACAGCCTTTCACATGAGGTCCATCCTCACTTTTGTCTTCTTGACTCATTCTAGTTCTGCGTTCCTTCGCTGCTAGTGTGTAAGCGCTTTCTTCATCCCCAGATGCTTCTGACAAGTTGGTCTTTTTCATAAAAACTTCCTTCTCATGCAGTACTTCCACCTCCATTTCTTGCACTTCACTAACTGTTTGTTGAGTTCGTACACTGTTATTTTGACGTTGAGCTTGAGCTTGTAAGCTTGTCTTGCTTCTTCGTGTTGCTCTGTGTGCTTGATTTTCGGGCAGTGCCTCTAACTCAATATCATCAACTGAAATGAGGGCTTCATTCATGGAGGTTCTGGAAGCTGTTTTTTGTTGTTTTTTACAATCACAGCAGGTGCAACCTCTTGCATGTTTCTGCGCTTGTTGTTGATCTTCTTCGAAGCTTTCGGTTGTGTGTTCATCTAATCCTTTGCTGGCTATGTTTTCGTTTACATCTTCCTTTTCATTGGTGGTTATATCCACTTCTGCCTCGTCGGTATCTTCAAATTCCTCAGCTTGCTTTATGCTACTTCTTGTTGTTGCTGCGCATTTGCTACAGTTATCGTTTTGTTTCGGGTACTCCTTAAACTGCGAGCAACAGCAGCCATATTCCATATCAACTTCCAAATCCCAATCTTCATCGGTCTCTTCGTCTGATACTGGCTCTGCTTTCTCCCCATCAATCTTTGCATTGCACATGCAACATCTATGCATCTTCTGTCCTTTTCTTTCTTTTCTTATCAACTCAATCGCTCTTTTGCGCTCTCTGGCACAATATTCCTGTATTGCATCTGCTATTGCTTGTGCCTCGGAAAGTTGGTTCATTTGCCCCCTACAAAAGCAACACTGGCACTTCTTTTTGGTTTCGGTTAGCTTTTGCAGTCCATTTCTCTTTTCCATACGCCGTATCGCTCTCGCACACGCGTAGCATGTTTTCCCATCACTCTTTTCGGAATCTCTTCGCCGGTTGGCTGACTTTTCTCCTGCCTTTTCGCTCTCCTTCTCCTTGAACACCACCTCTACCTCATCGAGCTGTTCGGAGGGGGTCAGTGGCTGTAATGAGTATTTGCACTCACAAGATTTTGCGCCTGGTGCTCGCATTTTCGGTTTCTTTCTTTTAGTCGTTAAATAATCAAGATCTCTAGTTTTATTAGCGATGGTTTTACTTTTTTCTTTACTAAATAATTCTACCAATTTGCTATTGAAGTCATCGCCATCGCTGCTATTAGAAGCACTAGGTTTGTTGTTGGGTTTATTAATGCGCCCCTTTAGCTCTTCCTCATTTTTTAAGCTCATACACGAGCATTGCGCTGAAACCATTCGGCTCTTTCCGTTGCCCATTGTGCTCGCACTCAAAATTCAGCGACTGCTGACTACACCGGTCAACACATTAAAGGCATTAATAAGCGCTGAACTGGGGGAGAGCGGATATGGGGGTTTACAAAATTTTTTAAATTTATACAATTTTTTTTTTCAACACTAAACAATTTGAAAACAACATAATAAATTCAATTTTTTGAAGACTTTGAAAAATTCCCAGAAACACTTTGAACACGGAACAGTGAGATCTCAAAGGCAGTAAAAATAAATAAAATTTTTTTTTTATAAAAAGAAAATAGTTTTTCCGAACTTCCACAAAGAAGTATATCCGTGCCTAACATTCCATATATATTATGCTCGGGCCTACTTGGAACACATATTCCATTTCAAAATCTTTTTCTTATCTTATCAACATTTTTTTATATCCCATCACTAAAACAATTTAAGTCCTTGAGCGCACAGATTCTGTACACTGTTTTGTGAACTGTCCGGCAAACGTGGTAGAAAAAGTGGAGCGCGAGTTATCTAGTGAGACTCGAGCCACTCTGGTTAAACTTGGAACATATTACTGTAAGAAGTTCAAGTCTTACATATCGATACTAAAGCTTGACTTACCTGATGTATGTTCGGTATGTGGAGTGCATCATAGGACATCAACCATCTTTTCGCAATGCAAGAAGCTCGTCCAAGAACAAGATCATTGTAGGTCAACAATAATGAGCAGTAAGTTCCCTCAAGTTTTTCTTAGACAATAGTTTTAAAAAACCCATGAATAAGCATGCAGACGAATCAGTACGAAGTCACAATAACAACAACAACTGCAGTTTCTGTATAATTCAGAAGCTAGCTGAACCTCTCCGTCCGCCGTTGAAAGAGCTGCGGCGTAAGTTATTATGTTTCAATCTCACCCTTGCAGATAGTATCAATATCCAAGGGCTCAGTGAATACCGAAGTTAGCATGCTAAGTATAACATCCGACCTTATTTTGTTCTGTCAAAGCTACAGACTTCTACAGACCCTGCAATCTTTTCAACCTCTCACTAGCTACAGTGCTGAGAGAAAGTTTAGTTGTGTGGACGTACGAGCTGCCTTCTGCCAAATGTTACTGCTGTTGAAACGTCAAAAATAGTCTACAAAGAGTTGAGGTGTGTTGCCGAAATGATCAGGCGTTTGGGGGAATTATTCTGGTACGCAATTGCTGGTACCAGTCCGACTAGGGCGGACACTATTTGTTTGGGCCCTTGAATGTTGAAGTCGTAGATTTTAGTTGGCTCTTACGCTAGGTATGCCTTACTGCGGGTATATTCTAAGCAAGGAAAACCGCTGGAGTTGCTCTCTTTGGTTTACTCGCTCGAGTTGGTGGGAGTTGAAGTTAAGCATAATAAGTCTGGGACCATTTGCAGGCTCCATCTCTAGCTCTCGCACTTAAGGAGCACCAAATGCTGTCCTAGTCTCTATAAAATGATCAATGGGCGGGATGTCGCTTAGCACGCTTACAGCCTTAGGGGCACACGACCTCACAGTAATCGCAAGGATCTCTTTGAATTAGTCCCAGCAGATTAATTGATAAGTCACGAAGCTCACATGGACTTCTTATCACCACAGCAATGATGCGTAGATCACAAAGAAGATCCGGCCCGGAAGGTTTTCCTATCGCTAGACGAACTCGGCAGAAAAGGAACAGGGGACCTCGACTGAGATGGAAAAATAGATGAGCGATGATTTGCACTCCGTTGATGTTTTAATTTGGTGTGACTTGTCACTAAAAAGCGATCACTGGCGCAGTTAGATACGCAACGCCAAAAATGTTTTGGGCGGTTAGCCACCATGGCTCAATTAGTTTGTTAAGTGCCAATAGAGGATGAAGATGAATGATACCTAGACTGAACTCTCTCCAATAATCTCTACATATAATAAAATTATAACTGGTCGATGTAGGAACATTGCAGGTATTAATTAATTGAAGGAATCATTACTAAGCCAATAGAATCCAAAGCAAAAGCTTTTAGAATTTTTGTTTGTCTGTCTCTATGTTTGTGCGCATATCACTCCAAAACAGCGGAATAGAACTGATTGTAACTTTCACTGTTGCAATACTAGCGGCCCAACTTAAAGTATAAGATATCCCTTATTTCAATAACTCAACCAAGCTGACCCGAAATGTGTTAGTGCAACATGAGTATCAAACGAAAAGTGCTTATGAATGCGATGTGAATTAGTTCCAAATTTCAAACGGCTTAAAAAGATATAGTGATTTAAAAAAAAGTTTTATAAATCGAAAATTATATGTTATGAGACGCAGTGAAGTGTGGTCGGGATTTTTATACAATCGGCAAATATGCACTCAGTGGACTTTATTTTGAATAGTTTATATTTAACAAAGAGAAGAAATTTGGGGATCATTGAATGGGCTATGTCCGGTGCTTAGTTTTTACATTCTGCTTCTTAAGCTTCTCAAATTCACTCCTATCTGTCTACCGTTTCGTCCTTCGCTGTTCTTTTTCTTTTCTTTACTGAATTCACCAGAAGTGGCTCCTAACAGCGCTCTCTGGTGAGTAATGCACTCGACTCCATCAGAAAGCCTTTCAAAACCATGCGCAGGCTACCGAAAATGTACCTAGTGCGCAATTTATGTTTTGGTTTTTTAAGTATAACACTTTTCAAGTTTGCTCGCCGAAAAACCTAATTAAACTAAAGAAAACTATTAAATTACCTTCATGCTGCGCGTGTCATACGAAATCAGGTATCAAAGCGCCTCTCCGACATGGACGCTTCTATGAACCTGCCGCTTTACGAAGGCGTAATTATGTGACTGGCATAATCTTCTCGCTTATTAACAGGCAAAATTATGTGCACGCCATCATCACCATAAACATTCAAGAGAATTATAAAAGTGACATAAAGGAAAACATGCCAATGCAGCAAAGGAGAGGCCAGGGAATGTGATATTTTAATCAGCATGCCGCATGCTGCATGTTTACCGCATACCAAAATTATTTTCTTCGCGTATTTGTGGGCTCTGCGACAACAACAATGTAAACAAGTTTGCCTCATAATTTCTAATAACATTAAAATATTTATGTATATAATTGTAGGGTATGTGAGCAACAAGACAGAGAAATATGGAAGCATATGCTGCTGCCTGCGATGCGCTGAAATCGCCAGTTACTACGATGCACCACTGTTATTGAGGTTATTTGCTTTTCTGGTGCATGCTGCATAGGCAAGCTGCGGAAGAGTTGAAAAAAAAAACCATACATAACAATCGGTTTAAGTTGTAAAGGATGTTTCGTTGAGGGCAATATTTGACATATTAGTGCCACACAAGAACAAAGTGGTAATTTTGGGTAAAACTTATAATATCAACTATGTTTAATTCAAGTTTTAAACTTCCTCTTTGCTTACCGCTCCATTCGCCTATTTTTCTCCATGACAACACTTATTTTCATCCATAGATGGTGCTCAAATTCAAAATGACGTCGCACTAGTTCCGGATTTCTTTCATGGTTGGTGAGTAATAAACAATTTTTGAAAACTTGAAACGGTTCTTTAGGTTATTGACTCGATTATTTTTGGCTTCATTATTCGATATTTGATAGATTCATCATGCGCATATATTTTGGTGTATGTCAACAAGTACTAACCATCCCTAACTGAATTATAGTCCAACAATTGAACAGCACAACAGAGATAGCGATGGCTACACTAATGCATGCATGTGGGGGTAAGAGAGATAGCACGATTGTTTACGAACATCAGCCGAAGAGAAGATGGCGTGTTCACCCACCCTGCTAGAGCACGATGAGCGTACAACCTTGAAACTTCTTGGTGAGTAAGAGTAGCATCCTGTCGGACCATTGAAGGCAGTAATCAAGCAAGGAGCGTTCGTTTATTTTCAGGTGTTGTACAGTGAACTCAATGTGGAGTTACCTAACTCGTGAAATTGTACTGTTGCGTTGAGGAATCCTCGAACTCGTCGCAATATGAATACCTTGGCACCCAATATTTATTTTCTTACTACTTTGTGATTAAGATATATCAGAAGATATTAAGATAAACAAAGATAGATGTAAAGGATAGAAGTACCAGAAGGTGAGAGAGATAAAGAGATAGTTATAATGAAGCATGAAAAGAGATAGCAAATAGATAAGATGACTAGATATAAGTCAAGAGGAAGATGGCGTATCAAAAAAGAAGAGATAGGTAGAGGGAAGAACATATTAAGGGTAAGGGTGCGAACAAATGAGTCAATGAGGTATGTAACTAAATATTAGTATAGAAAGGTTACAAACTCAGAGTAAGTTTTCGAGCGAGAGGTGAAATAACCTGAGCCGGTGAAGATTAAGCGTTACTGGGAGTTACACCCAAGGAGATAAAGGGAGATGGAGTATATACCGACGGCTGAGTGGAAGATTACCCTATTTTAAAATATTTTTCAAAAACGCGTTATATCAAAATTTTTTTGAATAAAACTCTATTTCAGGAAGTGATTCGAAAACGCCCTATCTTAAAATTTTTTTCAACAACACCCTGTCTGAGAATTTGATTCAAAAACGCGCTATCTCAGCAAAAATTTATTGAATATTCGTTCAGATAGAGCGTTTTTGAAATTTGTTCTGAGACCCAATTTTAAAATGGGCCATTACTGCAAAAAGTTTTGAGCTGGGGCGTTCTTGAAAGAAATTCGATATAGGGCGTTTTTAAAATATATTTCGAAGTAGGGTGATTTTCCACTCAGCCATCGATATATGATTGATCTAACCGGTGCTTGGCGAAAGAACGACGTAAACAAGGATCTCTTAATTTGTTTTATTTGTAAAGCAGTCGCTACATGGTTAGTATCAATTCATTGAAGACTTCATCAATGACTACTTTTTAACATAAGTTATTTGGTAGATATGTATATGCTATGTCTCTATTGAGAAATTTAAGATTTGTGCCTGTTCGAAATACTAAGTAGTAAATCTCAAAAAATTCCTCATACCAAGGAAAGATTTTTGTGATCTCTGTCGACTTCATCGAAATTCACTGCCAAATTCCGATTAAACCGCTCGAATTCCCTCATGATCTGTTACATTTTTCCCGTCGGCAGTTACGACGAAAAGCTGATAGACCCCCAAATTAAACCTCAAACGTAATAAGATTTATATTTAGATTGCATACATTTTTAATAATATTGCACAATATCAAGCAATAAATCTATTTAAATTCAAAATATAATAGCAAATTTTTAATTGATTTAAATTTTTTTTTTAAATGTGTTACTTCTTTCATTGATTTACTTAATTAAAATTATTAAATACAAAACTTTTGGGGGTATCTTTAGTAATACCAATTCAACAAAATGAGTACTGATACAATAACAATTAACAAAAAAAAAAGAATTGTAGTTAGTTTGAGCTTTGTACCTATGCGGAGACTAACAATGATATATTATTGTCTTCATTGAGAGAATTTAATAAGATTTACACCTCTCAAAATATTTATATAACAAAAAATTCAGATAAGAAAATCAATCTTGAATAATATTGTGCAATAAATACAAGACTTGTTCGTCTTCAATCAACAAAAAATATCCTTAAATAAAATATTGAAACTGCAAATTAAGTATAATCTAAAAGAAATGCTCATTTTGTGACACCCTCTATTTATTAACACATGAACGCTTCAAAGCATGCATCTCTGCGTAACAGACAATATTTATTGTTGTTGGTTTTCTCGCTTTCAACGATATCACCACAACATCGCGCTAATGCCTCGGTCACCAAAAGTATTAAACTTGTGCGCATGTTAATAATATTAACAAAATATGTTGTTGGCCAGATTCAATATTTGCTTATGTTAGTTTGGCGATTTTTTGTTTCTCTGTTGTTGTTTGTATGTTTTAGATTGTCCACATTTACAACTGAATTTATGGCGTTATTTCCGTATCCTGTTTCCGTTGAACGCATGTTTTACGCGCCATATCCGCTTTTGTACATTGTGTCAACAGCACCCGACGACAAAAACAAAAAACCAAATGGATACCAACTACAAATACCTAACAATGCATAATATTTAATTTAAAAATTATTTATACTCATCATATTAAATGTCAGCGTAATTTCTGCCAAGAGTGAATAAAGTGCACTAGGAATAAAAACATATATGGCCATTAGACGGTGTCAGGGTTTAATTGTCACAATTTTGTGGTACTAAAAGTTGAAGAACTTTCGGAACTGAAGATTTCAGGTGTGGCTCCTAAACTCGAAAATATTCAAATACTAGAAAATCCGTCTACGCTTCACTGCGCCTCATAACTTGTAATAGACTAAGTCTGATTTTATTGATTAGTTATTTTCGAAACAAGACGACTTGGAATGCAACAGTGAAAGTGCCGTTCGATTCCATTTAGCAGTTTTTGAATGATGCGTGCACAAACATACAGACAGACAGACAAAAATTCTAAAAACTGCTGATCACTCTTATACATTTTTTTTGAATATCTGCAATGTACAGACATCGACCTGTTATAATTTTATAATATGTTGAGATATTTATCATTTGTTGGAACTAACAATTTGATCCAAATAGGCCCCACAAAACCGATTGCTTCGATATAAGAAGTTACAGCTATACCGATTTCAAATAAATAGGTAAGAAGGTGCATTTTCGCACAGTTTGTGCACATTTCTAATAAAGATTGCACAATAAAAATCGTGATGTGTTTACACGAAAGATAAAAAAAAAACAGCCGAAGACAGCGCTTTCCTTACTTGTTTTTATTTAAGTTTTCTCAAATTTCTAGCGTTGTGCCCCATGCGCTCAATTTGTACGATTAATTCCAGCAAATCTTATACATTCTAAGTGCCCATTTGTTAAAGCTTTTATGCTACTTTTATCTACTTTTCCACTTTCAATATGTCTAAAACATCCCTCGATTTCAAGGCCAAGCACTAAAAGTTTCAAGCGAGAGAAAAAGAAAACAGAAACTTGAGAAGACTAAACGAGCAAACTTTTTAATTTAAATCGAATTTTAATATGCCCAACAGCCGCTGACATTGGTTGAGTAAAATAAAGTTTTCTTGACTGTTAAATTGATATCAGCGTAAATATTTTTATGGGCATTCAGGTCAAAGTTATGCAGATTTTACACAACTTACTTTTCAATAAAATAAGAAATGTAGGAGAATAAAAAAATATTTTATAAGAATGACACTACATGAGTTAGGTCAAGGTAAGAGGGGCATGCAATTGAAGAGCAGTTTTGATATATTGATTTTGAAATTGATTGCTGATGAAATTCAACTGGAACTCTTTCTTAAAACAATATATTAAAATATTAAAGTAGTTTATACAATTTTTAATTTTTTTAAATTTATGTTTGCTCCTTGTATCTTTCATTTTTACTCCGATAATAAAACTATTTTCGAACGATTTTTCTTTCTTCTTTGCCAATTTTCGTTTTAAGGCAAACCGGTTTCGGCCATCTTCAGTGTCAACTTTTAAAATAATAATTCATTGTGTCACCTTGTCTTAAACATCAACATTCAAAAATAGTTTCTATAATAAGAAGATAAGTACGAATTTATGGTATTTTCGAATTTTCTAAAATATTTTGTTCCCGGCGGCACCGGGCAGCAATTTATTTTGCAAATATATATATTTTTTTTAATTTCACTAAATAGGGACTATCCGTAATTTATGAATAAAGCATTCAATTTTGCACTTCAACTGATTTGTAATTTATCTAAAAGTTAGTTCGATTAAATTATTACACGAATATATATGCATTCGTATGAATTTATTAGCTGTGTATGCATGCTTCTAGGTATTTCATATCAGAAAATTAGTAACATAATTTAATTGAAGGTGACACAAAGTGTAACCACAATACGCAACACATCTAATATAAATAGATACTAATATATAGATATATACCTGCATTAGACTGGTCAAAACAATTTTTTTTATTAAATTATACTGATATTATTTTTCAGAAAGGTAAAAAAAAAAAATGCTGTAAAATAATTAATATTTATTTTTAAAGGCACGTGAAATCAGATACAAATACCAATGTTTAAATCTTGATTATTCTGGTACAACCCACCTGAAAAAATTTTACATTCACAACTATTTTGTGTGGAATTCAAATTTCTACAAAACCATATACCACTTAATTTGAATTAATTAATAGTTTGACCGTTTTCATGAAAAAATTTAACCGGTCTTAAAAAATTTACAGTATTTTTTTAACATTCTGAAAAGCAATTTCCAAATAATTTTCGAAACTAAAAACCTTTTTTGGCCCAGTCTAACCTCAATACACATAAATATGTATGTCTGTACCAGACCTCTTAAATTTGATTAGTAATTAGTTATCAATTGATTAGATTTGATGGTCAATGATTATTTAAATTTTTTTCAAGTAAAAATCCAAAAATAATCATGATTTTTTACGATTATTAAAAAAAAATTTAGAAAATCATAAATTTACAAAACAAGTTGTTTTGATTATTTTTTGATTATTTATTATTTTTTAATAATTGGAAAAAAATATGATTTTTTTTGATTATTTTGTAATTAATTGGAAAATAATCAATCATTACATGGATTCTCCCGAAAATATTTAATCAAATCGATAATCATTACAATTAGTAATCATTATTTTACAGGTCTGGTTTTGTGCCCCGCAGTGCCATATACGAAGTAGTGCATTAGTAACTACATTTTTACTAGTTCAAAATCGATAGTTCAGTAAACACACATTGCACTTTGTATTTTAAATAAAATAGTTTTTAAAGATTTCAAAATTCAATAGTAGCATGGAAATGGTATTTTTTTAAAGCTTTTTAACCTTTTTTTTATGAATTTGTGAGGAAATGTTTTAATTCGAATTTTTATTTTTATTTTACATATATTTTATATGAATATCTTCGAGGAGGATAAATATTTCTTGAGAAGCCATTTATAGATAAATAACTTTTGTTCTTCATTTGTAATTATTATTTCATAATCGATTTTAAATTCAAGAGTAATGATTTTTTTTGGATAATTACATGTTTCTTGTTATGACAAAAAAATTAGAACAGTTAAAAATACTACATTTTATTAGTTTTTATTTTTCTTAATGGTCGCTTTTATTTGTAATTCTTTGTAATGGTAATACATTTTCTTTATGACAACAATTGAAATACTCATTATTAATTGAAAGAAGCATCGAATCAATCTATGAATAATAATAATTTCATTTTAAAAGATGTTGTTCTATCTAAAGGAGACTTCGGAATTGGGTGCTGAAATCTTAAAAAAAAAAGTATTTCGGAGGTTTTACGAACTCAAGACCTTTTTTTTACATTACATGACCTAACCAGCGTAGTCGCTTAACTTTTTAAAGCTGAAGTATTTCCGCGGCTGCATAAAGCTCTTGCAGGCAATCATCTGGCAATACCACCATTTTTGTTAACCGGTTCATTGTAAAAGTGTCGCAATCTCTGATAGTATCCACATCCTATCTACAGGGTGGCTGATGAAAGCCGCTACCAAAAAAAAATTAAATAACTTTTTTTCTATTTAATGAATCTGGTTAATTTTTTTTTTATTTTGCAGATTGACTTTTACATTTAACAAAAATGGATAACTGGGACACTGAAACAAGGATTTGGATTGTCCGCCGCTATCACGCACTGGAGTCCGTAGTGTCGGTTCAAAGAGAGTATAGGCGCACGTTTGGCGGCAATCCTCCGAACAGATGGACCATAATAAGACTTGTAAACAATTTTGCCGAGCATGAGACAGTCAACAGAAGACCTTACCATCGAAACCCTTCAGTTCGAACGGAGGAAACAATCGCTGCTGTAGCTGCTGCCATAGAAAACAATCCACGTGTTTCGACAAGAAGCTTATCTGCTCAAATGGGTGTAAGCAGACAGTCATTACAGTCAATTATGCACAAAGATTTGGACTTATTCCCATATAAAATTCAAATGGCCAACAAACTGAACGCTGCATACTTGCCGATTCGCTTGGAATTTTGCCAGAAGATGCTTCAAATGGTGGAAGAGGATGGAAACATGTTGAACTGTCTTTTCATGTCTGACGAGGCCCATTTCGATTTAAACGGCAACATAAACAAACAAAATTGTCGAATATGGAGTGCTTCCAACCCACAGATACTCCATGAGACGGAATTGCATCCACTTCAGCCACCCTGTATATGGCGGTGAGGATAGCCTTTGCATTTGCGAGGACATACATTTACCTAGTAGCTGTACCAGTTGCTTATAATCAGAGTCCTTTGAATGCATGTCTAAATCGTCCGCATAAATGAGCATTATGATTGGAGAATCTAGGCTTTTTTTAATTGGAAGTGGTTTTTATGTCGTTAGTCCAAATCAAGCGTACTGCCTTGCTCCGTGATGAGGAAATAATTACACATTTTTATAGCACCTTGCTATCTCCAAGTCTGGTGAACGGATGCCATAAACCTCTGAGCCAAAGTGTTTCAGTCGATTATGCCAGAGTGGCTTGGACGAGCCCTCCTCTCTTTCTTCAGTGAATACCACACATGCTCCCGTTGTCAGAGTAAGCTCACCGAAGCTTAAGAAAGTGTTATTGGTTTTGGTTAAAGGCCTTAGTGTTAAATGAATGTCATTGGCGTACTAGCTCGACTGTTGTGCTTTTTATTTTATTTAAAAACGCGCTGCCTTCCTTTGTCTCACATCCGATATCGATCATTCGAAAACCACTTACCCGCTAATATCAACTTCAAGCTCACTGACTAAATTAAGTCTTTACTTTAACATTTTGCTTTTTTTTAATACATCGTTTTTGTTGTTTTAGAGTAAATACACTACTTAACTTGCGATTTCTTGATGACTTTTCGTATGTGACTAGTAGCTAAGATGCCTCTGAATTTAGTCTGTTTATTCCAATTGCAGTTGTTAACCTTCCTGTGCCAATTTCAAATGTGCCACGTACCACACTAAAAAGGCCCTGTTGAGGTCGCCCCAAAATAGTCGTCAAAACTGGTGGGTTTCTTTTGCCTCACTTTTTTTTTGGCGGCACGTTATCTTTGAAGAAGCCATTCACATTGCCGGGTGGATCATAATTTGCCACGACCCAACATTTCTCGCCACTAAAAGTTGAAACTTTGTATTAACAAAAAAAATCATAAAAATATTGGGTTCACTTACTTCAGCGCATATGCCACGCCCACCTGCTTGCTGTCACGCCATATCAATTGTGTAAAATGGCCTGTGTACGGATTAAATATGGATTTGGCGAAGTCATATTTGGCAATTTCGTCGTACCACATTTTCACAGGCATTTCAGGCGTCACCTGTTGACCGCTGCTATAGTAAATATTTTCGCCAAATTTACCATCGGGACTGTGCTCCATTTTTTGACGACTCGCAAGGCTCTTAACGAAGATGATTAGATATAAAAACTCAGTAGAAGAAGAAATTAAAGTTCTTACCTGCGCCCATTTCGCTGCCGTCGCCGTCAGTTGCGGATTAATAGCGAGTGGCGGTGTTCCATGCATGGCTCTGAATTTATTATGCGATTCTACACAAGCTTTCTCATAATCAGCTTGTGCCATTGTTATGGGTTTGGGTGGTGGTTGATTGGGATTACGACCAGGTGGTATTTGTTTCACAATAACGGTGCGTTTTACAGTGGCCATGATGTTGCATTAAACGCCAGCAGCAAGCCTTACAGCGCACAGCGTACTCAATCTGTGAGAAATACTAAGAATTTTAATTATTTGGAAATTGTTGCTGAAAATTGTTTTGAAAATGAAAAACCAAACAATGAAAAAAAATATGACAACATATTTTGAGTGAGTTGTAACAGTATTCGACTTTTTATGAAGTACTACAAATAAAAAAGTTTACTGGGCTGCAAAGTTACTAGAAAAAGCGTACTTAAGTTAATTAAACTAATAAAAGTTTCACTCTACTCCACACTTAGCACATGGAGAATTTTACTTAGTTTAATGTCAACTGTGAACATGTGTTGCACTTACTCTGTAACAAAAATTTTTAGTTTTAAACTGTTGAGCTTCTAGCGCATTCCAAAGCACTACTAAACAGTTGACTTTATTTCTCTTCCAAATATTTTATTTGCATCTTGTGTATGAATTTAAAATAAATATTATAACTTTCTAAATTATTTAAAAAAGCACCGCAATCAAAAATTTTAAATAAAAATGACGTTATTTCCATTAGCGATGCGAAATAAAGTCAATTGACGTTATTTCCATTTATCTTGTTACCTCTCATCTTTTGCGCCCAATCTGTTTTACGTGCAATAAACTGGCGAATTTCACATGGCGAAGTCCTAGGCTCTGGAATTTTGATATCATTCGCTTTTTGGTGCTATTTCATTGCTTTCGAACTAGACCAGAACTCTACATATTGCGAAAGTCGCTAATCTTTCCACAGATAGTAGTGTGTTCAGGCTCAGGCTTTGAGAAAGCAGTACAAAAAAAAGTAATTCAAAATCAACGAATAATACTAATTCATTACTATAAATTTATAAATACTAGCGATCGCCCAGTGGTTGAGATTCAATCACAAAAACTAATTTCATTTTAAACACTTTCTACTAATTTCATTAGCTTTCTTTCATTTCCTTTCTATGCTGTTCCTTTCCTTTAATATATTTTCATTTTCTTTGATTTCCTCTTCTCTCTGGAGTCTCTATTTGTATTTTTTTGTTGTTTTCTATTTTATTGTTTCCTTTTCTTGCTTATCACTTCCCACTTTCCCTCCTTGCCTTTCCTCCCCTAACCCTTTACTTTACTTTCCCTTTCGTTCTTTTCCTTTCCTTTCCTTTCATTTCCTTTCATTTTATTTCCTTTCCTTTCCTTTCCTTTCATTTCCTTTCATTTCACTTCCTTTCCTTTCCTTTCCTGTATTTTCTTTCCTTTCCTTATCGTATTTTACTTTGTTTCAATTCTCAAAAACTTAACCACAAAAAATACAAAAACAAAACTACGATGTTGAATACCCTTTGTGGTTAATCAATTATTTTGTTTTCGTAAATACGGTTTGTATTATCAATGAAGTTTAGATATTTGCTCAAGTTTTTGCTTCCTTAATCACTGAAAAAGACGGCATACTCCGTAGGAGTATCAAAGTACTCCAACACTTATCCTCCTTCATATAAAAGAGATGGTCCAATTTAGGATTGGATTACCTACTCCCTCTCGGAGTATTTCATTTCTTTGCTTCTGAATACTCCTTTGAGGACCTATGCGAGTATATTCTCAAAATGCTCCCAAAAGATTACTCCATAGAGTATTCAACAACAAAGCAAGAGAGGCAGCAGGGGTGCTTTTGCTTTTACTTACATAAACTCTGTGGAAGTGCAGTCTTTTGCATCCCTTATTGACCTCGTAAAAAATTGTTAAAAGATAAAGCTCTTTGCTATCTAAAGCCGACTCAAATAGCTGAGCTCATTTGTTCTATTCTTCCATCCAGATAAAACAAACACTATCTCGAAAAGGTAGGTGACTGACTATTTTGCTACAATGTTTAACCGTAGCAGATGATATCATTGCTCTACCGAGAGCTTAAAGACCAAGCCCACTTTGTTGTCCAATAATTTAGATATCTTGCTAAGAGCATTATCTGCATATCTCCTGCATAGCAAACACTTTGCATTGTAAGACGTTCACTGAATCCGTAAGCTGCATAGATATACACATTACTAGGACCTTTAAAAGTTTCCGGCTCCTACTGTACAGAATCACTTATTGTTGTTGTATCGCTGCTTTTTCCTGCCTAACCGCCAGTCTTCTTGCCCATCATTATCTTCACTACCTTTTAACGGAAGTCCTAGGAAACTGGCAATTTGCAGTGAATCCACCACCTTCCCACGTGGTCTGTTCAGTTTTTTATATACGAAATAGTGACAATGAGCGGAATACTGTTGTGCACATTTGTATGCTCACACCTGATACTTCACCAGTCTTAGCCCACCTAGACTGTTTTTCATAACACCAGTGACTTCTAGGCTCAAATCTTATATGCAGGACGAATCACTGATGGGCTGTCAAAAGGCCTCCTGCATATACGGCACTACCCGACTGAATTTATTCCAAGCTTCGCTAAGTCTAATAAGTTATAATAGACAGAATTAAATTTTAATAATTATAATTCTGAAATCAGTTGAAGTATGGAACTTAATCACATCGCTTATTGAAAAACAACAAGTGCTACAGTAAGAAATGCCGCCCTACCTGCTGCATACAAGGCCAAGCTTCGTGTTGATCCTGACTTGACATGAAAAACCATTTTATTTACCATTTCATGAAACTCCATGCATATTTTCAAAGCTTCTCGCTCTAGTGCGTAAGATCTTTCATTGAACCAACTATGTAGTCTCAATTATTGTGGTCCTGTGGCAATTAAAATGTAAATAAGTACAGTTGTGTTCACAAAAATAGTAGTGAAATTTAATTGGATATCGGTCGACGAAATAAGAAGAAGCCCTGATTTAAATAATTTTCATTTAAAATATAATGAATTTCATAACTACATAAAAAGAAATTTCCAAACAAAATTCAGGAAAGTTAATTAAACTTTAAAAAATGGCCATCAAAATCTTAAATTTATTTTGCAGAATTTCTAGAAAATTTTTTGAGTATACAGTTTTCTAGCCCAATCAATTTAAGTATAACATTCTGCAGGTAAGGACGCGCTCAAACATTTTCTTTGGCTTTCAGAATTTTTTTCGTCGAGGGTGTTGAGTGATTTCTTCCATACACCGCAAGAAGAAAATTAATTTTTTTGTATGGAAAAAATACCCAACATCCTTGACAAAAAAAAATTTTTTAATTCAGCTGAAATTTTGAGGTACTACTAATTTGCACATTGTTATGTTAAAATCGAATGAGCTGTAAAACTGCATACTCAAACATTTTCTGTCCAAAAATATTGAAATATTTACAAAGTCTATTTTTGTTTATGCGTTGTATGGAAGAAATCACTCAGCACCCTCGACGAAAAAAATGCTGAAAACTAAGGCAAGCTATTGAGCAAGTCCTTACCTGCAGAATCGTATACTTAAATTGATTGGGCTACAAAACTACATACTCAAAAATATTCTAGAAATTCTGCCAAAAAATTTGAAGATTTTAATAGCCAATTTTTTTTAGTTTAATTAACTTTCCTGAACTTTGCGTAAATTTTGTAATTTTCTTTTATGTGGTTTCTGTTATGGAATTCGCTATATTTGAATGAAAGTTATTTGAATCACAGCTCCTTCTTATTGCATCGAACGACATCCGTTTTAATTATACTACTATTATATTGAACACAGCTGTACCTCCCCTAGCACAGCGGCACTGATGAATGAATGCTAATGACCAGGCATTGGTTTACATTTCATCGCATCCAACTTTCCCCCGGACTCATTTGCTGTACGAAATTTGATAGGCTCATTTGTGTACCTAAATAAATATGGATATTTGTTTTTGAAAATCTGTGTGTGTGCGTATTTGAGAGCTTATAGTAATTTGCAATAAAAACTGAGAGTTTGGGTGACTACGAATTTGTGCGTTATCAGGCAAGTCAATGTGCTGGGTGCTTGTGTGGGTGTTTGCGTGAGTGATTGTGTGTGTGCTTCGGTTGAGTAAGCATCACTAGCTGTGGCATCAAATCAGCTTTCTCATCAAAACTTGTAATAACATCAACACTCGCTAGCCAATGGTTTACACCACACCAGCCACATAAAATAGGAAGCTTGGTATTTTGCTGGTTTCAGTTATTTGCACTCTTTCTCCATCAAGCAATTTGCAATGGTAAAAGCAGTGGGAATGACCATTTAATGATCAAATAAACTATGTTAATGCCTATTTACGCTATAACGAAAATCAAAATGATATACAATATACAAATACATTAGGGTGGTTCTTAAGTTTGTGTAGAAAATTTTTACGTCGTGATAATTATAACCGAAGACCTCAGATATGAATTTTGATCACAATTGGATACAGCTTAGGCGTTTAGTCATATGCTGCATATGTGTATTAAGGTAGGCATGTGACCTCGAGTCAGAAAAATTTATTTCTCAACGATCTTTGTTTTTTGTTTGGAAATGAGAGAAATTTGTGAAAAATCGATTTTAAAAGAAAATAATCGACCGTATGACACTACGTATTTTTCTTGTATTTTTTTATGTATTTTGTGTGAAAGAAACTGTCTTATACAATTTTCATATTGGTGCAAACGGGCGAGCTATGTTAAAAAAACTAAAGAAATACAACCAAAATACAATCTAGGCTGTTAAAAACAAACGAAAAAGTTTGTATTTCGTTAGCTTTTTTCGACAGTTGACTGTTTTTCGTTAGTTTTTTCTGACAAATATTTTTGCCATTTAAGCTTTATTTTTAGTTCGAGCACAAAAAAAATCAAAATCAAATCTTTCAGTTAAATTTTTTATTTGTTTATTCTTAAATTTGTTTTTCGTTCAGATTTCAACTAAACGTCGACCCAATTGACATTACAGGCACTGTTTGTCCTCCTTCAGCTACCGCGAAATTGTTTTTGCAATTTGAATTTCGGTAGGCTATCGTCAGTATTTCAAAAAAAAAATACAAAAAAAAAAAAATACGTAGTGTCATACGGGCATTATGAATTTATTTTTTATACGAAAAATTGTTTTTTTAATTTTTAGTGGAAACTTTTTGTTACTAATTAATTCAAGTGAAAATATTACATACATATATTTTAACGATGGACGGTTTTTTTATTTTATCAATTTATATACACATTTTCAATACCCTTAAATATTTTATTACATTAAAAATAATGTAAAACAATACTGGTTTATTTTGCTTTGTTGATTTTCCGACAGGGTGGAAAGTTGATGTATATTGGAACAAAGCGCAACACTGAGGATGGCGGAACTCAGAAACCGTTTGTTACAAAACCAAATTTGACAAAGGATGACGGAAAATCGTTCCAATATACATAACACAATACTAGTAAAAAATATAAATATATTAAAACAATGAAATAAAACGCTTTTTATCACATTTGACTAGCTCAAAACAAATATTAATTGATCAATATTAAAATAAATTAAAAAGAAATCATTTGGTCTTAAAACCAAAAAGTACAGTAAGTTTTCCCTCAACTTTAAATGAAAAGCCTACAAAACATAATTGCTGCAAATCCATTAAAAACGTGTCATTATTATAATCGAATTATTAAAAATCGTTTTTTACTATTATTAAAATCGCTAAAGAAATATATAATTAAAAACATAATTGTTGAAAGCAAAAATCAGTATTGTATTCAAACCTCTACATTACGGTGGTCCTTAAAATTTTGAAATAAAACATGTATGGCGCGATATACAACAGGAATATCATCATAAACCTCCTAAGAGGTTTTAGCGATGAGCTTCCATTTTGTGGTGTGCTGCTTAGAATTTTCTTTCCTACAAATTGGCGGGACATTCCGATTTTTTGCCGACTCCGAGCGTCATCTGCAAATCAGATGAATTCCGCGGCAGAAATACACTCGGAGAGTTTGCCAAACCACTGCAGAAGGGCGATCCCCTTTTAGAAACTTTTTAAAAACTTAAACAGTTAAAGCAGGGTTATTTCTCAATGGCCCCGCCTGGAGATGGTTAAGTAGTGTTCCACAGCGGTCAAAGTCCAAATAACCATGTAAAAAACTAGCGGTCCTTTAGTTTTTTTTTAAGCACCATTCTAATGTATATACAGTGGCTCGAATTAATAATCATGACGTACAATTCTCAACAATATCCATGGTTTTTCTCGACGTAAAATGTTTAGAGATCTCAGTGCTTGCATTTGCTACACTCGAAAGCAGTAGTAACAATGAAGAGCAGGCACTAACCCCTGTAGGTTAGGGGTTTAGAATATGCCCGCGGTAGGCATACCGGTTGTAAAAGGCGATCTCTCCTCCCTTACAGAGGCAGGGGTGACATGACCTAGAAGGTTACACTGGTCATACAAAATCGCTACCACGATAGTCCGACAACACTACCGAAAACCTTCGGGGAGTATTTTTTTCGTTACAAACAACAACAGCAACAAGAGCAGACACTGTTCCTGCTCCGTCTTCAGATATGATTAGAGCTTAGAACATAACCAAAAACAAAGCGAAGAGAATAAAATGACGCACATTGTGGGCTGTGCTATCAGCTACGCCGCTTTGGTATATGGTTAAGGTTACCTGAATTCCGCGGGCGGGCAAGAGCTCTCATATATCACTCAATGACTTCAGAGCAATAATCCTCTCGGAGATTATTTTAAACGGATTGATCTTTGCATAAGGAGTAGCATTCTTCGGTGGTTATTATCGGCAACACAGAATGTCTACTGCAAGGGCAGGTCGACAGAAACTGGTCCTCATTCTATGATAAAACTATTAAGAGCTCGCAAGTACATAAGGAGCTTGTTCTAGGTCTGGATATCCAGGGGCGTTTAAGAACTGCTTGCTTGGGGCTATCGAATGTAGTCTGATTTATTTAGGATTCAAGGGAGCTGCTGTTCATTTTATTGGAAAGCTCTTATGCGATTAAAACTGTTAGAATGAAATGGGATAAAACTTCAGGTTAAGAGTGTGCAGAGGAATGTCATAGGGCCGATTTTAGCGATATTATGAGTTGTGGTAGTAAGCGATTTTTAACTCGACCTTGAAGCCAGTGATTTGTTCTATTAACGAAAAGAAATCAAAACTCGGTTAGCTTATACTGCCCTCGGCAAGAGCTGGGAGCTAAAATCAGGCCTGATAATAACTGCAGGCTCGAGAATAACAGACACTCCAGTATTCATGCCGGCTTATATTCGATCGATCTCCAATCCGCTGTGTGCCCTTAATTTCCGCTCAATTGGGACAGAGGACTAGGGGACATCGATTTACCAAGGTTTGAAGTTACTCTTGGCGAAGTAACGGTATGCTATCTATTGCAACTTCTTCTTTCTTTAAATGGTCATCTAACCGCCTGGGCAGTTTTGACCGTCCAACATAGCTCGCCAGTCGCTTCTTCGTTGCGCCAACTGTCGCCAATTGGAAAACACCGCGGGATCGCAAATCGGTCTCCACTTGGTCCTTCCATCGGAGTGGTGGTCTCCCTCTTCCTCTGCTTTCACCGCCGGGTAGGTATTGCAACTACGGTTAGGAAATTCAATATTAAGTAGGACAACTAATCTTCTATTAAGGTTCAGCGCTTAGCACTGGTGCAGTCGAAGGTGGTGAAAGAAAGGCAGATCTCTTATCTTGATTGTGTACGGGGCTGTAGAGGGCTGATTTTGAACAGATCCGCCACGAGATAGTTGAGCAAGTGCGGGCTGACGGTTCACCTTGTAGGATAGTGCAACCCTTCTGGATTGTAGGGGATCCTCAACATATTGGAAAACTGTTTCTGCTGCGGTAAAATGGGAATGGATGACGAAGCAGTATTATCAAAAAGTGGGTTTGGATATCATCCGATGAAGTAACATTTCATTATTTTTTTCTTGGCAGTCAGTGTACGTATCTAAAAATAAATAGAGCTTGCGATAGCAGGTCGGTCTAACTTTAACGTTCTGTTTAATGCCTTTTGAACATACACAATTTCATACAAAAAAACGATACCAATACTGCAACAGCCATTAAATGATCCTTCAACCAGTCAACCTTTGTTGGTCTTCTCGTTCGCCCAACGTGTTTCGTATGTCCTGCCATTTACGGAGCAAATATTTATTGCCATTTTGGGATTACTTTTTCGGGTTTAATTGCGTTACAGGAATACCAAGCAAATTTTATGCTCAACAAATATGTTTGTGTGGATGTATGTGTAAGTATATGTGCACAGGACTACCCTGGAGTCAAACCAACTAGTTGTTTACTACTTCAAAACTGGTGCAGCACTAAGCTAACACAACTAATTAGCCAACTGTCTTTGTTCCGAAGAAGCTGCTGGTATTTTCAACAGGGCGATGTCCTGCGAGACTAACATCAAACTACGCCTGTTTCAAATGAATTTCAGAAAAAGCCAAATGTTCACAGAAACAGCAAAATGTATTTCAGAAAAGCCAACTCGTTTTTATAAAATGTCGAATGTATTTTAAAAATAGCCAAATGTGTTTCCGAAAACCTCAATTTTATTCCCGAAATATTCAAATGTTTTCAGAAAAGGCCAAATGATTACAGAAACAGCCAAATATTTTTTAGACAATGTCAAATGTATTTCAAAAATAGTCAAATGTGTTTCGGAAACCCCCAGTTTTATTGTAGAGATCTTCAAATGTTTTCAGAAAAGGCCAAATGTTTTCAGAAGAAGAAAAATGTATTTTAGAAACAGACAAACATTTTTTATAAAACGTCAAATGTATTTCAAAACTAGCCATATGTGTTTCACAAATCTTCAAATGTTTTTCAGACAAAGCCAAATAGTTTTTAGCAAATGTCAAATGTGTTTGAAAAATAGCCAAGTGTGTTTCCGAAAACCTAAATTTTACTCCAGAAACCTTCAAATGTTTTTCAGCATATAGACTAACTATGGTCATGGTTGATAAGTACTCGGGCCACATGTAGTTGGATTGGTTACAACTTCGAGCACTGGTGTTAGAAGTATCATGTTTAAAAAACGTTCTTGAATTCTTTGAACTCTGGAAACACGTTTGAGCTTTTGAAATAAAATTGGGAAGTTAAAAAAACAATTGTAATATCTGAATTACGTTTGATATATTCGGAAATACAGTTGGAAAAGCTGCAAATTTTAATTTTTCTTTATACGGCTTTCTTCTTTTTTGGACTAGTTTGAGATGAGTTAGAAAATGCCTGATGTAAACTGCCTATTCTGGTGTTTCACTACTAGGGATATGTGTGTAGAGCTATGTAGCAATATTCTTTAGTCTCTCTTGTTTAGTTTAATTGTTGCTGTTATTACTACAACGATTACTTGGTGCGAAGTTTAGTTATTAGGTTTTGCGTCTACGCCTGCGCGCCTTCTCTTTGTCATTGCGCATTTGCCTTTTGGCTGCGTCCCTCGTTGACTCTGATTATTTTGCCAAAAGTAATTTAAACTTGTGGCCAATAAAAATAGTTGTAAAATTTATGTTACTGAAACGCACACACACACACGCACACGCACATGTTGTACATGAAACATCTCTATATTTGTAACTAAATATTTCAAAGGCTTTACTTAGTAAATATTTAAGTCTCTCAAAGTTTCAACACTCGCTGCCTGCCACTTCGCTTGTATGAGGCGTACGTGCGTAAGACCAAGTTTTGGTACAAAATTCTTCATGCTAAAGTTTTGGCATCTATTCTCAGTCACACATAGACACACACACACACACACATATGCACATGCACAAAACTCTATTTGCCTATGTATAGGAATATATTTACAGTTGTCACACACCAGCGCCTTGAATATGCAAATAAAATTGAATTGGGGATTTCAACCGCACCAAGCAGTTTGATGGACGTTTGTGTTTATAAATTCAATTGTAATTATAACTTAAATTGAAGTTAGCAACAGTAGGACAAGTGAATAAAATGTGGGCAGGCAACATTTGACATTTGGTAGGAGCGTGGTACACAAACAAGTTTATTATTATGTTTTATTTAAATTTATTGTATGGCTGTTCCTTGCAGGGCTCCAAAATGAGTATAACAAAAAAATTATTTTGGCTTCTCACTCAGATTCCTTAAAGCAATAAGAGGGCTTAATAAAAAGTAAAAGAAAAGAAGTAAGGAAAGGGCTGTCTTCGACTGTGCCGACGACTTATAGGCCAAAACCCGTTTATCGGAACAATCGATTGTAAGCTTTACAAAATGGCTGCCTCTTACGAAATTTCATCGAGATATCTCTAAAACTGAGGGACTAGTTTTTATTCAAACAGACAGACGGACGGACAGACGGACATGGCTAAATGAACGAAGCTCATCGCCCTGATAATTTCAGTGCGAAAATTGCAAGTCTGTCAAAACACCGCCATCAGAACTGCTACGGGATGTCTGCTTATGTCATCTGAGTCTCACCTCCATCAAGAGGCAAAATTGCTCAATGTTCAAGAGCACGCGGAACTTTTGAGTAGACAGTTCCTTCTGAACTGTCATAAACCCAGTCATCCAAACCGAGATCTATTAGAAGTAGCCCCGCCCCCCAGAGACATAAGGAAACATCTTCGTAGGCACTACGATGAGATCCGGCACCACATCTTTTTGCCGTTTGATTTGCGGAACCACAGACAGGCTCTTAACGACTTCCACGCCGAGCCGGTGGACAGATCCCTTAGATCTCGGCCTGTGCATCCCGTCATCGATACTCAGCCACCTGAATTGGCTGAAGACGAGCGTGTTCTTCCGAGGGAGACTAGAGTTATGCTAGCACAACTTCGCTCTGAATATTGTAATAGGTTAAACTCTTACTGATCCAGACTGAACCCCAACATACCAAACACATGCCCTGAATGTGGTATATCCCCTCATGATACCAAATATCTCTTCTCCTGTTCAGTCGAACCCACTCTTCTAACACCTACATCACTCTGGTCCAACCCTGTGGAAACTGCGCGTTTCCTCAGACTTCCGTTAGAAGAGCCTGATGACAATTTAGAGTGATCGAGCCCATTGGGCAGGGCGAAGCACTGTTAACAACAACAACAACATCATTTCAGTGAACTTATTGGTGGGTCTATCTCTTCTTCTTCTCATACTTACAAACATCGAACCAAAGTTATAATACCATTTCATGTTCATGAAAGGTATAGTGAGTATTTAGAGACCAACGTCTTAGCTTTGCGTATAAATCCATTTTCGAAGCTGCTAAATTTTTTTACCAGAGAAATTTTGGCACGTTCTGTAAACCATTCGGTTATCAGAACGATGGTTTATTTGTTAGATAAACCACGCATTATCATTGCTAATGTTGGGATTTTTAATGTCTCGGTTTTTGACACTCCAAAAGGCTCTCGGTTTATTCTTCTTCTTCTTTAAATGGTCATCTAACCGCCTGGGCGATTTTGACCGTCCAACATAGCTCGCTTGGTTTATTCATTGTACGAATAAGTAACTTGAATTGATGGTTCATAAAATTATTATTCTTGGCCTTCAGCACGGTTATAGTTATGAATACAATTAACTTTTTGCGAAAATAGAGTAAGGTTTTCTGAAACTTTTAGTGCAATTTAAACTTAAGATCTTATTAATTTTTTTTATTGTTGTAGTTACTTTAAGTCTCTTTTACTAGTATATTTCAGTTTGAGTTCTTAAAGTCTTAATATCAAAAAATCAGTATAGCTCAAACTTTCTTGTACAACTTAGGCTGTTCTTTCAAAGCAATATTGAGTTTAGTTATTACTAAACTTTTAAGGACCGACTTAAGGGAACATTTGGGTGTTGGAAAGGAGAACTTATACTTGCTTAAAATTTTATACCGCGCATCTAAGAACTTATTTTATTGGTCCAATTTTCGACCGCCGGCGATACTAGTTTAAATAAATCAGCAGGACTATCACGTACTGCAGAACATAATCGTAGAAGCCAATCACCATTCGATCACTGCCAGATAACGTGGTTCCCATTCTTTATCTTAGGAAACCTATCAGAATATAACTAAAATTTTCTCGGACCTAACTTGTTCCTATAAAAAATACAGCTGAAATCTATAGTTAGGAAAATCCGATTAGAGATTTTTTTTTTAATTTCGGGCACCACATCATTAAAATTAATTTCCGACTACTATTATTGAACTAAAATTTTTTTTGTCTATTTTGTACTAATTGGAGATTGGTATATATTTTGTCCGACGTCGCCTTGTTAAGAAACCCAGTTTATTATATAGAAAAGAGACACTTGGCCGATTCGTCATACCAATCTTGAAGTAGTTTGCAACTAGTTGCATTGAGTGCCGGAGAATCAATGAGAAATTGATCCGTATTTCAACAAAGCAAAATAAATCAATCCGCATTTAGTCGACTGTGGAGTGCTACTCTCCATCTCAAATATTTTTTCAGAGGTTTGGATAATCTTTATACTGAAAGAGTTATGGGAATTGAGTTCAAATACTGCTCTCTTTAGATATGTAAGTATAGGTATGGAAGTAGAGGACAGTGAAACAGTAACAAAACTTGGCAAGGTTTGATGGTGGAAGCTGTTAAAGCGATTCACAATGCAGGAGTGCGGGTTCGAATCCCTCTACCAGGAAAACCCTTTCAAGAGATATAACTGTTGTTGGAGCAGCGCTCGAATTTTTATGTTTGTTTGTTGATTGATATAAGAGAAGAATTATAACCATATGCGCAGCGATGGTATGGGATGATATGGGATGACATGTTTCGAAGTCACCCTTCTCGGACACTGGGATACGAACCCAAATACCTGCACCAAAGCCGCTGTTAGAGATGTAACATGGTTTGTCCAGTTTTATACCCAGCGTGTACTAGTACACAGGGTGTTATAGTATTGCTCATATAACGGTGGTTTGTAACGGTAAAAAATAAATTCCGTCCGTCGGTCCTTCCGTGGGCATGATAAATTTAATAAAATTGAGATATTTGAATGAAATTAGGTACACGGTTTCTTTCTGGCCAAGTTAGGTTGCTATTTAAAATGGGCGAAATAGACGCATAACCACGCCCCCTTTTTTCATAACGAAAATTTCGAAAAACGTTTAAAAGGAGATAATTGAGTAATAAAAGCAGCTACAATAATGAAATTTGGTAGATTTATTTAGTTGGTCGTCCTATTGAAAATTGTACCAAATTTTTGGTAAAGGGGGTTGTCACCGGCCACATATGAGTGAAGGAATTTTCAAACTTCGACTTTTAATAACTACAGAACCGTTTATGCTAAAATAACGAATTTTGGTAGCAGGTATACTATAGTTACCTACTTTTTAATTAAAGTTAACTGCGAAGAAGGTAGAAATGCGGAATTGCCCATATCTCATTGACTGATACAGGTAGAATGATATAGTTTGGCAGTTACATCAATTTTCTTATTCTTCATACGATTTTTGCAAGGAGGTAGGAAAACAGAACTATAATAAATAGAAGTTATATCTCCTTCACTGACGCAGATAGAGTGCTAGAATTGGGTAGTTTAAAAACCCTGATGAACTTATTACTAATTTCTGGCACCGCCCACATATAAATGAACATTTAGTAGCGCTCACTTTTCCAAAGTTTTTTTTTTTATTTATATAAGACACGTTTATAGAAAAACTATCATTATCTGGAATAATATAAATTCTAGTTATGCTGAATTCCAACTTTATATAGCGTCGCAAGTAGAGGCCCACTGAACGTACTGTGAAAGTATCATAAGGATCCTCCGCCCACTTTTCAAAAATTGTGTAAATATTGATTAAAGGACACATATATCCAAATATCATTAATTTAGACCAAATACGTTCAGAGTTATGACCTCAAACTTTTCTAAAATTTTATATAGCCTATAACCCGAAAATCTACTGTGAAAGGTTTATAAAAATCTGTTGAGTACTTTGGAAGCCAGACACAGAGACACACATTCATTTTTATTTATAGGATTTAAATTTAGCTAAACAGAATAAGCCTGGTATTACCCACATATTAGTAGAAAAAGTTTAAAATCTCTAGTGGTCATAACTTCCACAACAATTTACACGACTGCTTTTACACCGCTAGGTATTTAATGTTCGGTTCCACCACAACATAGACTTCCATACTTGTTTGTTGTAATTTTTCTTGCAACAAATTTATTACACAAAATTAAACAAAACAGTTATTTCTACTATGTAATGGTCCTTTTTTTCGTAAGCACTTCGCGACTTATGAAAAAAATATCAAAATAATATCCTTTTCAAACTTTGAAATTACCTTTGAAAATCAAATGTACGAGTTGCCGTTATTTATTCGTCAATTCTGGATACAATTTATTCGAGTTGCTTAAAAAATTTTGGAATTAAAATAACACAGAAAAGAAGCAAGCAGAAAAATTTAAACAGCTCACAATTTTGATTGCTATCTTACAAGGGACAAGCTAACATTTTATTTTGACAGTACTTTTGAAATTAAAAAAAAAAAGTTTTGTTATTTTATTGGTACAATTGGTACACATTTTTTTTGCCTGCTTATATTTTTGTTACTTCCAGTTGAAAAGTTTTTTTTAGGCAAATAGAAAAAATGACTAATATAAACAACAATTTTTGGAATATTTTGCTACAAATTGTATAATTATTTTATTTAACTAATATTTAAGCGATGGCTGAACGCAAGATCACCCTATCTAGGCGGATACATCAAAAATACACTATCTCTGCAAACTTTTTATGAACGTTCTATCTAATCGTTCCGCTGACTACCGTTTTACATAAAATTTGTCGTTTTGGGCGTTCTTAAAGTGCTCGTAAATCCAGTGATTCCCGTTTTGAAATCGAGCGCCCGGATAGCTGATATTTCACGCCAACGATGTGCAAAACTATTTTATTTGTTATACTTTTATTTGATAGATACTTTCGGTAATACGTTTCTCTGATATTCACCAGCATAATTACCCGGTGGATCGTAATTGGCAACCACGAAAGTTGTATTCTCACTGTAAATTGTTAACAACAAAAAAAAAAAAACCAATAAAAAAATTCATAAAATCATAATTTTCCCCTTTTAATATTCCATCAATCCAATTCATTTTACCTTCTCGCCACGCCCACACCCAAGCGTTTACTAGCTTTCCAGACAACTTGTGTGAAGTGTCCCGTACTCCCACCTGAACCGCCATTTTTGAAATTGTAACCACGCACTTCCTCATACCAACGCTGAACGACGTCTTGGCCAGCCACGTTTCCACTGCCCATCGTCATGTAAATATTTTCACCAAAAGAATTCACCGAACGATGTTGCAGCATATTACGGTTTGCCAAATTCTTAGCCCATTCTGCTGCATAACGGCAAATATCTTTATCCAGTACCAAAGGCGGGCTACCATGTTTGGCGCGATATTTGTTATGCGCCTCGAGGCAATTCAATTCGAATTCACTGAAGTTCATTGTTCGTGGTTCTAATTGATTTATGCGAAAGTAATGGCTTTTTATGCTCAAGGAATTCTATCAGTTAGTTCAAATGAGCGCGCATGTATTAAATATGCTTCTGATAAAATGTAGACAAAGATGAGTACATACAGTTGTGTTCAATATAATAGTAGTGAAATTAAGTTGGATATCGTTCGACGAAATAACAAAATATTGTGTTTTTAATCATTTTCATTCAAACTAAAGCGAATTCCATAATAGAAACCACATAAAAAGAAATTTCAAAGCTTACACACTGTTCTGGGCAGTTAATTAAACTTTTCAAAATTTTTATTAAAATTTCAATATTTTTGGGCAGAACTTTTACAAAATTCGCGAGTACGTACTTTTATAGCGCATATAATGTGCAAGTTAGGAGGACGTCAAAATTTTCCCTGATTTTTGAGAATTTTTTTGTCAGGAATGTTGGATATTTTTTTCCATACAAAATTAATTTTTTTTCATTGAAGAAATCACTCAAAATTCAGAGAAATTTTTGTGCTAGTTCTAACTTGCACAATGTTATACTAAAATTTATTGGTCTACAGAAATGCATACCCAATAATTTTCTAAAAATTCTGCCAAAAATTTTGATATAAATTTTTAAAAGTTTAATTAACTTTTCTGAACTTTGTGTAAGCTTTGATATTTTTTTTTATTTGGTTTTGTTATGGAGCTCGCTATATTTAGAATGAAAATTGTTAAAATCACGGCTTCTTCTTATTTCGATAAACGCTATGCATTTCAATTCCACTACTATCATATTGAACACAGCTGTATGTAGGTAGATATTTATGTACATATGTATGTGTGATATAAATATTCTAAGCATAACGGTTTATTTTTGATGTTGACACATCGACATATATACCTGCGATAGTTAGTAAGTCAAATGGTATTAAGATAATTTAGAAAAATGTAAACAAAATTCTTGGTTTTTTTGCGTCTTTGCGATATGTAATATTTTATTTATTTGATTGAAATATAATTATAAATAATTATATTACATAAAAAGGCTACTAGCAACATGGGCTATCGGCCTACAGATATGTACTCGTAATATGATTCCAAAGTAGTGAGGAAGTCTATGATCGATATAAATTTCACCATTTATACCTAGTTGTGAATGGATTATGGAATCTTAAGAAACCTGGCATACATATTAATCCTGGATATACTGAAACAACAGCCATTGTTTGGGAAAGACCCTTGTTCCTGCACATAGGCCCAGCTTTGGTTGCAAACATTTACTTTTCAAGCTTTGGTGATACATTTTATTTACTCTTTGAATTATCAATTTGATACAAAATAGGTGAGAAGTAGGGATGCTAATTTTTTGAATTTAACAGTGCCACTATTTTCGGGGCTAAATTTTGAAATCCCGAAAGTAGAGTTTTAGCCGTTATTGTTGTATTAACGATACGGGAGACCTAGGAAACTGCCAGTTTCAATAGTGTTGGACCGTAGTGAAATTGGTGCTATAAGAGCAGGTAAACACATGGTTAGCATTGACTGTTAGCTGTTGTTGTTTGTAACGAAAAAAACACTACAACAGTTTAAGTTGAAAAAAGTATAGAAATTAAGTAAGAAACTATAGACCCCGCTAACTTTGTCCCGCTATAATAAATAGGTTAGAAATAATTGAAATACTTTTCAAACTCTGTTGTATAAATATGAATTATCTAAAAGTATTATCGAAATGTTCTGCATTAAAAATCATTTATTTTATGTGCAAAATCTCCCAACTCGTCGCCTTATATGTTTTCAACGATGTTGGTACTCACACAACGGTTCGGCTAAGGCTTCAGACTTTTAACCTAATTAAGATGTGAAGGTATGAATTCCTAATATTCACTATCACTAAGATACATTGATCTTTTTTGGTTGTATTTTTGGCACTAATATCATGACGGAGCACAACATCTGGCAACGGTGTGTCAATTTCTTTGCAACTAGCAAGGCCGTATGCGAAAAGAAGTTAGAATTTGTAATTGACAGCTATCTATCCTTGCTGTTCAAATTCATACATTATCATGAATCTTTATTCCACACATCTACTGCTCAAAACTATCACTTGGGCTTAAAATGACATCTAACTCGATTTCACTGATTCCAAATTTTCGCCTTTGACGCTTTTTCAATTTTAAATGAAAAACCATTCGCGGGCTTCATTTCCTTTCCAAAAGGGTAAAGGCCTATTTAAAAAGGAAATAAAGCTTGGGGGCATTATTTCTGTGTGCGTTATTGCACTGCACCGGCTATATAGACTAGCGCAACGACATCAAACATACAATTTTTCCAGAACTGCCAGTTCATTTTTATTCCACTGCCGCAGATTTTTTTCTTTCATCCTTTTCACAAAAATTTAAATAAAATCGAATATTGAATTAAGAAATCGAAAAACTTTTAGCGTGGGTTAATTGCTATAAAATATTGAAAAATATTGCACATCACCAAAACGAATTAGAATATCTGTTCATAAATAAATCACAAATATTGAGATTTTAGTAACATATTTGCAAATATCGAAATTACCGGCACTTTAAAAAGCATAAGATACCGGGACTGGCATCCCTAATGAGTAGGTATAACATTGCGACACACATCAGTCACACAAGCGTTTTGGGAATAGTAATGCAATGTATCAATTTAAAACGCTAGCCTATTTCAAAATATTTTTCAAATGACTCCCTTCCTCAGAATTTGTTTGAAGGAGGACCTATGACAGATTTGTATTCAATAATGTCCCGCTTCAGAATTATAATGAGTTCAAAAAATCTTTTATCTCTACAAAAATTCGATATATTTTTAATTGGTAAAGGATCTTGAATTAAATTCTCAAATTAGGCATTTTTCGAAAAAAATTTCGTTCTTTAAATCTATTTTGAAATATACACGGCTAAAAATTGTAGCCTAAATTTTAAACTTTTCTAGGCTACATATGTGTCCAAACCGAATTTGGTTTAGAATTTAAATTATTCCAGTTTTGGAGAAAATAAGCATGAAGAAAAGAGTTTAAATTTTAAACCAGAAATTTCTTAACAATTAAAAAACATAAAAAACATTTGTTTCAGTTGGCAGGATTCGAACCGATGCTCGCCGCATCTGTATCGTCTGCTCTACCCACTGAGCTACGGCGCACATAAAACTGTTTAGAGAATAATTCAATGACTTAAAAAAGCTTTTAGAAATAAATAAAAATAAATTTACAAAAATTTAGACGTTTTTCTCAATTACGTTTTAAATCTAAATCACAATTAATTAATTAAAAATTTGGTGTAGGTAATTGAAAGGTTTGGAATTTCCTATAAAAAATAGTTTTCAAATTTAAGCCCAAATTTTTAGCCTTGTGCTGATCTTCCACTCAGCCATCGATATATACACTAATGATCCAGTTAGAAAGTTTCGCCAACTTATATGCTTTTGAAAGCTTGTTTTCGATGTTCCCATAATTACGAGGTATTTTCGAGTTCGAATAAATCGAATTACTATCTTTGGCAGTTAAACTGTATGCAACACAAGCTCACAAGTTTCGGTATATAACAGCTAAACTGTACATATCTACTCTATGTATATATAGTTAAGTAAATATGTTCCATTAAAATGCTCGTTACCTTTGACCCGTTAGCTCAATTAAGCCTCAATGATTTTATTCAATAAATCGCATTTCGCTTCAAGAATCACTCATTATATCCAAACTCAATTAAGACTTTTGTGCCTTGCGCGCAAAACTATTTTCAACAATGGCATTAATGAACTGGAGCAATAAAGCGATTTCTTATAATTCATGAATTCTTTTGATTTTTGACACACCCACCCATTGCCGAATAATGGCGCAGCAAAAGAGTAAAAGTAAATTGAGAGCAGTAAGCTTCTTTGGTATACTTAAAAATAATGAAAAGGAAATGTATTACTTGAAAATAATTTCAATCGAAAATAAGAAAACTATATAATTGCTCAAGTGAATAGTAGAACCTCTATAAAGTGAACAACTCAAAAGTCGTTTTTACAGTTTTTTTTTATGAAATACAATTGTAACAGATAATTGTCTGTAGAATATAGATATTAAAGCAAAAATAATACCGGGGTCTTCATTATGCACCAAAAGCAGCTGATTTTCGAATATATATCTGCCTGTGCATATGTTTGTTTGCGCATCACTCAAAAACTGCTGCCTAAAATTAAATAAAGTTTTCACCAATTTATTGCTAGTTATCGTATTTAAATTTTACAGCACCTTTTATTGCGGGAATATAGTTTTCTCCCGCATTATACAGTAATGGCAACAGAAACAGTTTTTTATTCATTTATTGAGCATGTAATAGGCCCATTTCTGCATGTAATTATTATTATGTAAAAATGCAACTAGTCAGGGGATCTCTATTAGAGCAAAATATGTAAAATCGTCAATTCAGAGAATGTATGTATGTATGTTTGTTTGTTTGTAGGTTAATCACTCAAAAAATATTGCATATAATTGAATACTGTTTTCACCGCCTTCTTCCACAACAACTATTTTGAAGTATTGGGTACATTTGACAAACTATAACACTTTATTCTCAACACCTCTTTGGCTTATGTCGCACGTTATTACTAAAAAAAGTTGTTTCATTCAAGTAAGCTATTCATTATGATATTTTCTGTTCACTGATTCGCTCTAGCCAGGCCTCACTGTATCTACACATTTGCACAGTTCAATATTTCCGAAGACACCAACCTCCATAGCGTATATAACTATTTACTATGGAGAGTACAAGACAAGGCGAAGTTTAAATATGCAAAATTTATTTAAGCGGAAAATGAGAATTTTCAATTGAGGCATCATAAAATGTGTCATATTTGCTGAAGCATAAACAGAGCTTCGCAATGCACAAAGGCTGATACATATTTCACAAAGAGTACAAACTGAAGACAGAAATTCAAAATACAATAATTAACTTCATGCACTTTAAGGCCCATTTACATATATCTTACGCTTTGGTATGGCGTTTGCTGAGTTGGACAAAAGTCTCATTAAAACATTGCTTACTTGGATCAATGAAACACAAGTAAGGAAGTCTAAGTTTGGATGGAACCCGAACATTATTTATATACCTATTATGACATCCCAATTTATGCAGGTCTATTTTAATACTTTTTAGTTTGTTTTATAAAGCCAGCTGATTGTTTTTAATTAAAACCTTCTGTTATGAGTTTTGAGCGATAAATTAATCTATTTGTGTATAAATAGCTTCCCTACCAACCACTGCTAACCACATTTTCTCAAACTACCAATACATGCCTATTTTATGTTTGGAAAAAATTGGAAATAGTGGAGCTACTTTCAAAAATTAATTTAAATTAATAAATTAAAAAAAAGGAAAATATCGAATGTAAATCAACAATAACAACTTGCCCGAATATTTTACTTGAGTGTTATCCGATTTGTCTAATTTGGCAAGAGTGTACTATAAACTATTGAGAAGCCGCTGACCAATTTTGATTGAAATATCTAGTTCAAACTACAAGCAATCGCCTTTGAAAATAGTAGAATGTTTATGCTTTACTACTTTCCCAAAATCCACAAGATTTTTTTGCGGTCTAGTTTTGCTTAAAAAGCTTATTATGTGTGCAAGATCTTATTGATTGTACAGTTATAGAAATAACGCCTTTTACATTTTCCAAAAAAAAATTTAAGAGCTATGTTAAAAAACTGGGCGTGGCCCTTAACCCATTTTGCCCATTTTTATACTAACTGTTACCTTTATACATTCAACATTTTCGCCAAACTTCGTTTCGACAGATCAATTTTTGCCGAAGTTATGGCACAAAAAGTTTTGTGGAATAGTCCACTATAAAAGGGATGGGGCCACACTCATTTTCGAAATTTTTTTTTTCGAATTTCTTCGTTCACGGACACTTTGAAAGTGAAATAGGAATGATATAAAACTATTTTATGCAAAGTTATTGCCTATTAAATATATATACGATCCTCTTCAAAATCTTTCATATAAAGGTGAGACTTCGCCCATTGTTCCCCGAAACATTCCTCGTATTCATGGAAATCTTTGTGTTGAATTTCGTTTTGATATATGGAATGGTTTTTGATTTATGATTACTAATATTTTTATAATTGACTTAACTAAAAGTGGGCGATGCCACTCCCATTTTCAAACATTTCTTTAAAAATGTATTTGCATACCAAATTTCATTAAGATATCTCCAAATATACTCAAGTTATTGTGTTCACAGACGGATGGACGAACATGGCTTAATCAATTTCTCTTTTCCTTCTGAACATTTTAATATATATATGTCAATATCTATCTCGATACGTTTATGCCGTTACATACTACCGTTAAGCGAATTAAGTCGAATTTTCCAAGAAAAAAACTATAAAAATGAAATTGACTTCCATTATGCTTTAGCGAGTAGTATACTTACCTTTTATATTTGGGTTCGATTCTAGGTGTTCGAAAATCTGTAGCTGCCACCCTTAGTTTTAAACGAGTTTGACAGGACTATTCATGTAAAGTGAACACATCAGTTCTGTTAAATAAATATTAGATTTAAACGCTTACCCTACACTTAAATTTACTTAACATGACTTCCGGTACGCCAATTACCGTGGTACCGATTTCGTTGACCTCGCAACCGGGGTTGATGTGCAGTTTAGTAGCCTTTTACGACAGGCATGTTTACCTCGGGCATATTCTAGCCACCTAACTCTAAGGGTCTTTTTTATTTGCTGTCTCTTTTTCTCTAATTTTTAAATTATTTGTTGTTTCATATTTAAGTTCTATGAATTGAAAGTTTGAAACAATGCAAGCAAATTTTTCTTTGGAAATCAAATAATAAAGCCCACTACTAAAGCCCATCTCAAAAGTTTGATTTAAGGTGACGCTTTCAACTTTCAAAACGCTCTTTTGTAGAGTTGTAAAAGTTGACTTTGGATATAAGCTGTTCTTAGAGATTTGTTAATAAATTTTTTTTTGAAATTTAAAAAATAAATTTTATATTGTGCACCCTGTGCTTAAAGTATTCAATACTATATTAGTAAAACTATTGCATACTCTTAGGCAGTATTTAGCTCTTTCTTCTTGATTGGGTAATTTCTTAACCAATCAGAAAAGTTGATGTAACTCAAATTATATAGTATGAACTAATTTTATTGGTCAACTAAGATAGAAAAAGTATTAGACAAATTTCCTTTTTTATTGAGGATATCTATTAGGCCTCTATAGCTTTAGGGAAAAATGAATTACACCAGTAAGGAATTACTCCGTTTGTGATGTTCAGTAAGAAACCCTGCATATATAAAAATCTTTAATATGCTATTATAATCTAATGTTACTAAGGTTGCGGTGAAAATAATAATAATATGACGATGCGACGATGCGTTAACTCTTCTTGATTCAAAAGTGACTTTGTCCCCTTTGGACAAGATTAAATATTTTTCAAGTGAAAACTTATTTACCATAAAGTACACTTCTCAATTTATGGCATTTATTTGAATTTAAAATGTGAAAATATGAAACTGCTTTGCTCGTGGATGAGTATTATGATATTACTTTAATAAATGAGTTGCCATCTCTTCAAAAATGCATTTAATTTACGATTTCTTTAGAAGTAGTTCGGATATTTTGGGAAAAGGTTTGGCTGTTATTTTTGATCATGAAGATTTTATATTTCTAGTATTTTTATAACGTTTCCGATGTCATTATGATACCTTTTTGGAATTAGTTCAGTATCATTTTGTAATTGCTAAATTGGGTTTGGACTGACTCTAGTGATATTTAAGAGATCATTGAAGGATTATTTTGGTAAAGAGACAAGAATACATACAAACTTGAACAAGAAAAAAAGAGAATTTTTAATCATCCAGCGAATAAATACCTACATTTAGCATTAGTCTAATGGAAGCTTGTTGCCATTATAAATCAAAAGATCTCCGATACGACTCGCTATTCGATAGTCGAACGAGAGTTCGTGTCTGGTTTCGATTTATTAATAAAGCCATTGCCGTAAATGTTGCATTTTAATTATTTCATTAAATAAAAGTAATAATTGAACTTAAGCTTGATAATGTCTTAGACAATTTTGATGAGTTTTTGTTTTTGAAATCGTTATCTTTGGTAATGAAATATATAATATTCATGAAAAGGGTTGCCAACTTACTGTTCCAAAATTCCTTTTTAAGCTTATATATCTTTGATTTTTAAATCGGAGCTGTTGTATGAAAGGCATTGGATGATCATGGATTCAAAATTATATATTACTTTTATAAAGAGAGTTGCCACCTGTATAAAAATGTTTAGTGTAAATTCAGTATACTTTTCAAAGTTGCGGTGTTATAAGAAAGATCATAGTTCTTAGATGAGAAACAAGATACAATTTTTATAAAAAGATTTTCAAGACTAAACAAGTTTCAAATTTGTTGGGCACTCCCGGTGTTACACCGGTTTTTGTATTTTTATTTATTAAATTTATTTTAGTCCTAAAAAAGACTAAAGTAAATTCTAAATAATTATAAAACTGAGATTATAAAAAAAAAACATTACTTAATACGACATACGAGCATACAAAATATTATGAACTAAAGTTTCTTAGTAAAATATCACATGATGCACTAGCTTAAAGCTTAAAATAATTATTTCGCCTTTGCATAGCCTAATGATTTTGTACTTATTTCATAAACATACTAAACCCCAAAGTTTATTTCCCCTCCTCCGTCCAGTTCTTGCCCATAGCGAACGGTGAGCTTGTTCTTGTTTTCACATAGAACATTCCTGATTTCTTCAGCGCCGGCTCACCACCCATACGATAAAGCTCACTAGGCGCTGCTTGCTCATTACACTCCCATTCCGGTTCACGACGTACGCAACGCGTACCCCAGAAACCCAACTCTGTGGTAATAGACTCAGCAAACATTTTGTAAGCGCGTATATGCGAACAGCCAACATAGTAACAACTCCGTTGATAGACACCATAATTGGGATAGAAGGTAGCATTGCCCGTAGGCTCGTAGAAACCCAAATAACCGCTCGTCTGTATCGATTCAACATATTTCGCATCCGTCGGATCAATGCGAAATTCAGCGCTAAGATCACGAAACTTTGGACCAGCTGGATCTAAGGCAAATATTGTATTGTAACGCGCCGGCTTGATAAGTTTGCCAGCAGCGCCAGCAATTTGTGCACCCAACGAATGACCAATCAAATAGATGTCATCATAATCAACGTTCACCGTGCGTTTCAGATGTTGTGTGAAACGTGCCAGTTGTGCACCGAAACCTTCAATCATTGTGACGACAGCAAAGTAATTGACATTTGTCGCAGTGGCGCTCCAATCGACTACAATCACATTGTAATTGCCACGTTTGAGGTAGCCATTTTTGACATCACGATTAAAGGAACCACGCGATTGACTCATCCAACCGTGAATGATGATGCTGTTGGTAAAAAGGAAAGGAAAACAAAAGGTGTCTTTAATTAAAGTATGTGTGTTTGAAAGTCGCTCATCAACTTACCGCTTGGGGTGCTTGGCATTAAAACCAGCTTCTAATATATCTTTACGTTTATCGGTTATGCGTAACTCACGTCCACATTCGGGGAATTCCCGTTTGAAAAGGTAGAAGTTCATAGTCATGTTCGTTGTACCGAAAGGATTCAGATTACGGAAGAATTTCATTAGAAATGAGTAATCAAAATATTTTCCCCAGCCACGGGGTTCACTCAAATCGTTGTCACATTTATGCCACACGCAGAACTCATCATCGGCATTTTCATCATCCATCTCTTCATCCATGTTAAACACTTCATTCATGTCTGGTAGCTGTTGTCGCTTTGTAGAGGCTTCAAGTTTAAGTTTGTGGAGTGTATTGGTGCCTGTAGCTTCAGACGTTGTGACGTCACGAAATGGTGCAAGAATCGCAGCTGAAGCTGGTAAATAAGCAGTAAAAGGTATTTAGTTTATTAAAGTCATGCAATATGATCATGTGTGATCAACTGTCAAATTCATAAAGTAATTTGTAATAGTTTTTAAAATAAATGAAAAAATTTGGATGAAAAATCTTAGAATCGGCAATGTGATGTCAACTGATGATAACAAGATGTGATGTATAACCTTGCCTATCAGCTTGTTATAAGGTAGTGTAATTTCACGTGATGTCGTGTGTGTTTTATTCGGAATAATATGTCGCGCTTTGTGATGTGGTGAGATTACTTGAGTATCAATAAAAGTCATGTGATCTGCTGCGATGTGTTCAAAAGTCGCGTTTTGTATTGTCTGATAATAAGTCATATGATGAGATGTGTTGATATGATTTGCGATGTCATTTGATGTGGTTAAATGGCTTGTGATGTCATCGATGTGATGTCTGAAGATGTTGTCATAGAGCATAATTATGCGTTAATGTTTAGATCCCCTGTGAGAACTATACAACAACACTTGATCTCACACAAAATATATTACTGCGAACTGTGATGATATTGATATGATTTGGTATAGCGAGATAATTTTGTAAACTTCTTTGGTGATTTTTTATCATATCGCATTAAAATTTAGCTGGAGTGACTTGACATGATGAAATGTAATGTGATAAGATTTCATGTGATTTGATGTTCTATGGTGTGGTGGACGCGACTTAATGTCATGAGATGCTAACTAGGTCAATGTGGTATGACGTGATATCATGTGCTTAGATTTAAAGATGGACGATACACAAATCTTTTTTAAATAAATTTAAAAAAAAATCTTGCTTTAAAAAAATTGGTGTGTGATACTTACAAGCATATGATACCATGTCGCCTGATGATTTTGATATGATGTGAAACGATAGGGCGCAACAATATATAGGTAGCGGTGTGCAGTGCTTTGATGTCATGTTTTGGAAAGTAGTTTCACAGTGTAATTTGAATGAGTTTATACTGTAAGGTGGTATGGTGTGTGTCATAATGTGAAGTGATGTAATGTGATGAGATGCAATGCGATGTCATGCGCTGTCAATGGATGTATAGCTTTGCTGCAAAGAGATATTTATGTCATTTGATTGTTATTAACATTTTGTGAGCATGAGTTAATTTGAAGAAGTAAAGTTTAGTGAAACTGATAGCTATTTGATGACTAAGACATTTGTGGTGATGTAATATCATGTCATGTTAGGTATGAATTTGAAGGAAAGCTATAGAAGGTCATGTGATGTCACTTAGTTTCTTTTCTTAAAAGCACTGCAGAAAATGTGGATTTTAAATTTTAAATAGTGAAAATTGGAATTCCACTGTATACATACTTTGCATCTTGAGATTTTAGTTGTAAATTTGAAATTTGAAATTTGAGCTTTGCAATTCGAATCCTAAATTTGAGATTCTGAATTCCTAATTTTGATTTTGAATGCCAAATAATTAGTTTTAAGTTGTTAACTTGAAATGTTTTAATTCGAATTTTACAAAGACTTCTTAATATTGAACTTCGAACTTCGAATTTGAATTTAGGATTTGAACTATAGATATGGAATATACAACCTTGTGTTCTGAATTCTGTATTTTGAATTGTAAATACATATTGGTTTGCTAACTCGATTTCGTATTTCGAATTTTCGATTTTACATTTTGAATATTTTTTGTGATTTTCTATTTTTTATATGCAATCTGAATTTTGAAACTTAAATAAAAGTTTGAGTTTTGGAATTCGAAATTAAAATTTTTTGTGTTGCATTCTAAATTTCGAGCCCAGTTTTTTTAATTTAAATTTTCAACTAAGAACTTTGACTTTGAATTTGGAATTTGAACTTCGAACATTGAATTTCGAATATTCGACTTTGAGTTTCAAATATAGAATTTTACGTTAAATTTTTAATATTGAACTTTATTTGAATTATTATTTTTTATTTTTAGTTTGTGTAATAATTTGTATTATTATGTAAGATTTTATAAAATAAAAATAAATAATTTTGGAACTTTTAATTTTAAATTTGAGTTCTGAATTTTTAATCCAGAAATGTATGTTTTGAATTCGAACTATGAACACCGAATTTCAAATATTGAATTTTTAAATACAAATTGTAAATTCTGAATTTTGATTTTCAAATTTGAATTTTAAATTTTCTATTTTCAATCTTAAGTTTTGAGCGTTGGTTTCTGAACTTGAAATTTTCATATTTTCAATTCAAATTTTTTTTACTTTTATTGCGTTTACTATTAAACCTTCTTCCTTGATTATGGTTGTTAGTCGCCGTATCTTTTGTTTCTAATATTTTGTCGATCTACTGTAATGTCTCACACATTTGCAATGCCTTTTCTTAAATTAAACGAACTTGACCTTGAGCAGAGACGAATCATCTCCATAGAGTTGTTAACTCACCCTGCTTATTAGTGTACGCTGCCAACCTGCACAACAACAACATCATCATATAAACATTTTTATTGCTATTAACACACATTTTAAATGGAATCTCGAGTCACAGATTAGAATAATTTTATTTCAGTTCTCAGTCCAACAATTAAAACTACAAATAGGTTTTTTTAGTTAGACCGCCACTTCTAATTTAAAGCTTTGTTAAGAATTTCTAGTTATTGTTCTATTCCACCTGCGCCACTTGTTGTGTGGTTAAATTTTTTGCATCTGCAATAGTGTAATTGATGTGCTTATTGTTGCAAGTTGTTCAAATTTTTAGAATTTTAATTTGATCCTAAAGCTTTCCAACTGTCAACCGTAGCTTCTTCTCACTTTAGCACCACTCGCTGGTAATATAGGGACAACAATAATATTTATGCAGAGTAACCGTTGATATGTATTAACACCGAAACTACAACAACACTAACAATAACCCTCTTTCTCGTATTTATTTCGTTCTCAAACGTGCGGAGCTGTTGTTCTGTATGTTGATCTCAGCAGCAGCTGCTTTTGAACTCTGTTGACCAGCACTATTCTCGTAGCAGTTTTATACTTCGTTTGCTTTGAATGCACAAATACGGGAATAAACGCAAACAAGTAAAATTTGTCTGTGATTTGCTAGTGTGTGAATTGGATGTTATTACCCACTTAACAACAGAAAGAATGTTCTTAGAGGTTTGAAAAGTTTTTATGAAAGTTTGAAATATTTAAACGAACTATTCGTTTATATTAGTATATCCACACTATCTCGGAAATGGATTAACCGAAATGTATACTTAAGTATGTTGATAGTGTACTACATTGTAATAATTTCTACGCAGGTGTTGCCATTCAAAATGATGTTATAAAGTTGCCACCTATCAGATTTTTTGTATGGTTTCAAATGAGATATGAAAATATGGATATAGAAGGAAAGGTATTGTGCATCATATTTCAAAAATGATATTTCTAGGTAAAGTTACCAACAGGGGTTGCCACCTAATCAAATTATATTTATTTTTTTTGGCATATAAGCGATTATCTCGAACACAACTTGACTTATTTGGATGCACTTTTAAGTAAAGATATATAGTATGGTACATTTTAAGCTCACCTACCAAAGCGTTGCCACAATGATATTTTTACGGGGTTGCCACCTATTTGATTTTTTTCTAATTAAATGAGATATGTTAATATGGGTCTCAAGCGAAAGATATTTTACTTTTAGAAGAATAGGTTTGAAATGGCTTGAAGCTCGGATGGACTTGAAATATATCCGTTTAATAGTTTGACCATAAATATTGCGCCTAGCATTTTCCTACGGCTCGCAAGGGTTAGGAGATCGATAAGTTTTAACCGCCTAGGATAAGGTAGAAGACTATACAACGAATCCCATTGAAAATTTCTCAGGGAAAAAATTAGGAATTGTTTTTGCATTGATTGTAGCTTATCTACATAAACTTGGTAACGCTGATTCCATACAATCGAGCCATATTCTAATATCGGTGTTGAGATAAAAAATGTTAGGTGATTAGTAACGATAGCTTCAAATAATTTGGGAACAGCGGAGAGCTTGGCTATTCCACGATGGTTTTCTATAGATGACTTACTTCCGTTTTTGTACAGAGGTGTGAGAAAACCCTTCGGGTTAGGGGTTTAGAATATGCCCGAGGTAGGCATACCGGTCGTAAGAGGCGACTTATATGCACCGAGGAGGTAATGATGTGTAACTCGATGGTTGATCTAAGGATATGATGCTTCTCACCTCTCATTACCCATCTCTCCTGACGGAAGGAGGGGTGACATGACCTAGAAGGTTCCACTGGTCATAACAAATCGCTACCAAGACAGTGGGGAAGTACCGCAAGGGAGTACCGGAGCTTACCGGATTCATATCCGGCCAAGGACTGTCAGTTCGACAGCACTCCCCAAAACCTTTGGGGAGTGTTTTTGTCGTTACAACAACAACAACAACAACAACAACAACAACTCTTTCCATGAAGTCGGGAAAATGCCACACTGTAAAGAAAGACTAAATAAATCGGTCAGAAGTTGGAATATGTGTTCAGCACACTTTTTAAGAAAGCATGTCGGTACTTAATCAGGTCTGTATTTGAATGACTTCTTCAAGGTCTTAAGATGTAATAGACCACCCTCCGGCTTTAAATTCGGAACATGGATTGAATTACTTGGATGTGGTTGAGACGGGTAGTTGGTAGGTGATGAATTGATTGCAGAAGAGTTATTAGTCTTGAAGAATTGAGCAAAGAAATTAGCAATTTCTAGATTGTCGCTAGAGATGTTATCCCTAAATTTCAATGTCCTGATACAGTAAGTACTTTTACAGTAGACTTGTATATTTTGATAAAGAAGGTAGCTCTTTTCCTTTCTAAACTTAGTCATATGGATCTTGCGACTTCGCCATCATTCCAGTTAGCCTTCATGAATTTTTCGCGCTATAACCCGTTAATCTTCTTCTTTAAATGGTCATCTAACCGCCTGGGCGATTTTGACCGTCCAATATAGTTCGCTAGTCGTTTCTTCGTTGCGCCAACTGGCGCCAATTGGAAACACCGCGGGATCGCAAATCGTTCTCCACTCCCAGAGCCGCCTCATCAGATGTTGTTGGTGTGCACGCTTCTGCACCATATAGCAGGACGGGTGCGATGAGTGACTTGTAGAGTGTTATTTTCGTTCGTCGAGAGAGGACTTTACTTTTCAATTGCCTACTCAGTCCGAAGTAGCATTTATTTGCAAGAGTAATTCTTCGTCGGATTTCTAGGCTAACATTTTTGTTGGTGTTAATGCTGGTTCCCAGGTAAACGAAGTCCTTTACTATTTCAAAATTATTGCTGCCAACAGTGGCTTGGTTGCCCAGGCACGAATGCGCTGACTCTTTGCATGATGACAGAAGGTACTTCGTTTTGCCCTCGGTCACCACCAAACCCACTTTTTTCCGCTTCTTTTTCTAATTTGGAGAAAGCAGAAGTAGAACCCGTTAATACAGATAATAATATTTCGAATCGCGGCGAAGTCTATCAGATGTGATTGTCCCAAATTTTACCTCTAAGGAGAGTGGATTACATTCTTCTGTTTTTGTAAGTTTGAGTAGAAAGTGCCAGCTATTATGGACTGTATGAAGTGATCACTTTTGAATAAAACTTGTACTTAGTAAACTATGTTGAGTAAAGCGAGGATTGTCTTCGTTACTTCATTTTCTATTTCTTCTATTTGCTTCTAGTCCAAATCCGGTAAAAGACTGTCGATTCATCCCAAAAATTTATCCCTCAATTTTTCTTAAATTTTGGTGTATATCAATTCATATGCCCACCGCTTTGTCATCCTCATAGGTATATTTGTATATATGCATGTGTATTTGAGTTCAATGTTCTGTAATTGGCATGTAATCCAAGGAGTTCCGCAAGTTTTTTTTATTTTATGTTCGAATGCCCCATTCACGGTAGCCTTTTTATAAGCAAACCTGTCTTAACCATGTTTCTTTATACATTTCTATATATATATATAAATACATCACTCAATAAATATATAATCGAAATACATAAACAACTCACACAGAACCTAAAAACGGAAATACTCCAAACAAAAAAAAAAAAAAAATCTCTCTGAAACATCAGAGGCAAATCGAAATAAATAAGTTGCTACTTCAGAGCTTAAATTGATGTATTCATGGGAATCCCGCGCGTGCCATTGATTTCGTTTTTTCTTTTTTTTTTATTTTAAAATTTTTCATGTTGAATTGAGTGAATGATGCGGGAAAAATTACGGGGTCTAAAACAAGAGGCACAAAGTAAGTAAGCAAGTAATATGTATACAGTTGTGTTCAATATAATAGAAGTCAAATTAAATTGGATATCGCCCGAGGAAATATGAAAAATCTGTGCTTTTTACAATTTTTAATTTAAAATATAGCGAATTCCATAACAGAAACCACATAAAAGAAAATTCCAAAGTTTACACAAAGTTCAGGAAAGTTAAATTAACTTTTCAAAATTTACATCAAAATTTCAATATTTTTAAGAAAAATTTTTAGAAAACTTTTGAGTACGCAGTTTTATAACGCATTAAATTTTAGCATAATAATGTGCAAGTTAGATGCACCTTAAAATGTCTCCTGAATTTTTAGAATTTTTTTGTCAAGGATGTTGGGTACTTCTTTCCATACAAAATAATTTTTCTTCATGCGTTGTTTGGAAAAAATCACTCAACATCCTTGACACAAAAATTTTTTAAAATTCAGCGAAATTTTTGAACGAATTCTTACTTGTAGAAAGTTATACTAAAATTGATTTGGCTACAAGAGCACGTACTCAAAACTTTTCCAGAAATTCTGCCAAAAAATTTGAAGATTTCGACGGCCAATTTTTAAAGTTTAATTAACTTTCCTGAACTTTTTGTATACTCACAATATATATACAGGGTGTTTTTTAGGGGTATAGAACTTCGAATTGAAATAAAACACAAAAAAATCGTTTTAGGGTCCATCAATTTGGCTTTATTGGAAGGATAATTTTATGCCATTAATGTTTAAATATGATTTCGGGCATGTGGCCGCCGCGGCTGGGTCGAATAAAGCCAATTCTACAGGTCCAATTTTCAACCACTTTTTCGAGCATATGGGGCCGTATGTCGGCAATAACGCCACGAATGTTGGCTTCCAATTCCCCTAACGTTTCTGGTTTGTTGGTGTAGACGAGCGACTTCACATATCCCCAAAGAAAATAATCCAATGGTGTCAAATCACACGACCTTGGTGGCCAATTGACAGGTCCATTCCGCGAAATTATGCGCTCATCGAATGTTTCCTTCAATAAATCGATTGTGACGTGCGCTGTGTGGCATGTAGCGCCGTCTTGTTGGAACCACAACTCATCCACATTCATGCCATCCAATTCGGGAACAAAATAGTCGGTTATCATGGCTCTATACCGGTCTCCATTAACGGTAGCTGCCTCTCCAGCATTATTGCGGAAGAAGTATGGCCCAATGACTCCACCAGCCCATAGAGCACACCAAACAGTCAGTTTTTGTGGATGTAATGGCGTTTCAAGGGTCTCATGTGGATTCTCTTCACTCCAAATGCGGCAATTTTGCTTGTTGACGTAGCCATTCAACCAAAAATGAGCCTCATCACTGAACAAAATTTTGCGATGAAAATCAGCATCGAAATCAATCTCATTTTCGGCCCATACACCAAAATCACGACGCATTGCATGGTCTCGCGGCTTTAATTCTTGCACAAGCTGGATCTTGTAAGGTCGCAAGCCAAGATCTTTGCGCAAAATCTTCCATAAAGTTGATGGACAAAGCTCCAATTGCTGTGCACGGTGGCGAATCGATTCATTCGGGTCCTCTTCAACACTTTGCTCTACAGCGGCAATTGTTTCTTCGGTGCGCACTGTTCGACGTCTCTGCGGATGCGTATTATCACATAGAGTAAACGTAGTGCGAAAACGATCCATGGTTAACCGAATTAATTGCTCTGATGGACGATTATGTCGAACATAAAATGGACGGAGCTCACGGTAAACTTCGCGAACTGAACCATTATTTTCGAAATAAATTTGCACGATTTGCAAGCGTTGTTCTTTTGTCAACCTGTTCATGATGAAATGGCAAACCAAACTGAACATAAATGACATTAGAGTTGCCAGATTTGACCACAAAATGCCAGTTTTATCTCTATTCGAAAAACAAACCTGTAAAAAAACACCCTGTATATCACAACTTCTTCTTATTTCGTCGAACGATAAGCATTTTAATTTCACTACTATTATATTGAACACAGCTGTATAGTTAGTTATATTTGCGTGCATCACAGCAATGTGCAAAAAAGTAGTAGCATGGCATGCTGGCATTTTTTGTAGATATTTTTTTATTTTAATATAACTAAAAATAATTTTTACAACAAACTGTAATCTGTAAAATTAAAAAAGTAAACAGTCTACCTTATACAAGGTGGCGCAAAAGTAAGCTTCCGATGTTCAGCATATCGGTTGTGGCACGTGCAGTGTGTGCTGTTGCACCGTCTTGTTGGAACCACATGTTTTCCAATCCCAATTCATCAAGTTGCGGCAAAAAGAACTCGTTGATCATTGCTCTGTAGCGCTCACCATTCACAGTAACCGTTTGTCCCCGACCGATTATTGGTCAAATGAATAGTCAGCAATATTCCGCGTTCTGGAGCAGTGTAGCGTAACATTGTTTATTAACGTGTATTTCGCATGTGTTTACTACATAAATGTCAAAACAGAACTGACTTTAGGGGCCAATCGCAAAATTTATAGCATTTTCTGATAGGAGGATTACTTTTGCGCCACCCTGTAGTTATCTTTTACTTTTAAATATCGCTTTATTCGGCGTTAATTCTTATAACTTTTTCATTTCATGGGTAAATCGCATATTCCCATCTTTTAGCATGAAGCTGTGTAAATATATTCATACCTATATGAATGACAGTATGTTTGAAAGCAAAGTAAGGACTATTCAGAACAGTTGCCTATACGTACAGCAAAAGAATAAAATTGCTCCTTGTATAAGGCTTATTGCAATTGCACATCAGGTTTAGTGTAATTATACCGTTCATAAACAAGAAATGGTGTATTAACTTTTGTGCTATGTTTGTAAATACCACAAGAAAAATATAGAACGATGTGCGAATATGGGTAGCGATACCGTAAGGGGGGGATGAGTTGATAGGAACTTCAAATGCTATCAATTTCCTATGACTGCTAATTTTTGCATCGTCAAAAACCTTGCGATGTACATAGAACCGTCAGAACATTTACTATATGTCCCTTAACTTTTGCTACTTAGGACGGATTGTTTCGTCGAGGCATTTAAAGTGGTACTTAAAAAAAAAATTCTAGAGAGTGTTACCTAATAAAACTTTTTTTTTCATATTCTATATTATCTCTTAAACGAGTTACGTAAACAATTTGTATGAACATTCGAAAATCGGCAAAAAGTTACATTTAAATGTTTCCTATTTAAGTGCTGCTACCCGGGATGCTTTTTTGTGGCCACCAGTGGCTCAATCAGTAGTAATCGATACCGAACAAACCTTAAATAAATCTTTGAGTTTTAGTGTATTAGTTAGAGCTATCAGCAGCAAATAAGTCCAACTATTAGCATAAGCAAACAAAACTTAATTCTTTTTCTTAAAATGTAATAATGTTTACCTTCGAGTTATATCCCTTCATACGCTACGAGATATTAATTAATTATATTTAGTTAATGATAATGATAATAGTCCTTATTTATTTACTTATATGCTAATGAAGAAATAAATGCGTCAATATTTTGACAGTGTTGGTTCAAACCAGACCTGTTAAATTTGATTGCTAATTAGTAATCAATTAATTATAAGGTTTTTTAATTGGTAATGATTAGTTTAACTGTGTTTTAAGAAAAAGCTATTATTAATTGAATACGATTAGAAAACATCAAAAAAAAAAATTAAAATTTAAAAAAAATAAAAACTAATCTAAAATTATTTAAAAATATCTTTTCCTGATTTCTTTAAAATTTTTTTTTTTATTTTTTCAGTATTGTTGAAAAAATAATCAAAAAAATCTAAAATTATCAAAAGTATTGAAAAAAACTTTTTTTGATTATTTAAGATATTTTTTAATTATCTTTAAAAGCCATGATTTTTTTGATTATTTTTTTAGTTATTTGGAAAATAATCATTAAAAATTTAAAGTAATGGTAATCATTAAATAAATTCTCAAAAAAATAATTAATCAAACCGGTAATCATTACGATTAGTAAGAATTATTTAACGGGTCTGGTTCAAACTCTTTATGCCAAATGCAGCATTTATTATTATTCATTTCACGCCCGTTCTGATGGTAAATAGAAATGTTTGTTTGGCTTTAAAATGAAATATCGCAAACCCCCAACAAATGACACACTTGGTTGTAACCAATTTATTTTCTCATACTGGTCACAACCGTCCCAGTGCTTAGAGTTTATATAACTTAATAAGATAAACATATTTTTATACCTTTCATGAACATGAAATGGTATATTAACTTTGGTCCGATGTTTGTAACGTTTAGAAATATAAGAGATAGACCCAACATTAAGTATACCAAATTGATCAGGACGATGAACTGAGTTGATACAGCCATCCGTCCGTCCGTCTGTCCGTCTGTCCGTCCGTCCGTCCGTCTGTTTGAACGCAAACTAGTCCCTCAATTTTTGAGATATCTCGATGAAATTTGGCACACGGATGTATTTTTGTATTATATTAGACATTTGTCGGATCCGGTATAATCGGGTCACTATAGCATATATCTCCCATACAACCGATCGTTCAGATAAGAGGATTATGGCCATTGATCCTTAATTTTGGAAGATGTAAACTTGAAACTTGGTGAGATATTTTCTTATGGATATTAGAAGATTTCGTAAAAAAAAATAAAAGAAAATTAAATGTATTGCTGACAAAGTTTTAGAGAACTTTAAACAATGCGTATTCTAACAGCGCCGTCCTTACTTGTTTTTATTTTGAGCTTTTGCTGAATAGACATTAATGTTACATGAATAAGTCGTTGCTACGGATTTTCTGTTATAGTTTAGAAGTAAAACTTTAACCTGTAAATTGAAATGTCACAAATGTCTCCGGGTATTGAGCCTTGTTTGAAATTAAAAAAAAAATCACCTGGCATGTGCTATTATGATTATCAAACGGCCGGTATTTTATGTCTTATTTAAATCAAAATATTACTAGGCAAGATTACCAGCTAGGTTCGAAACCAATTTATATTTTATATTTTTGCATATCCTTTATAATCTCCGAAAGGACATGGACCCATTTGGATGAAATTTTGATATAGTTAACATGATGATGAGTATCTGAAATAATCTCAATTAAACGTCAACCCTGAAAAAACATGCTAACTAGCTGCATCTCAGTCACCACATTTCTTATTATTGCTTACGTAATTTTTTGCTGGGTATGCATGTATGTATTTATATGTCAGCACATTCACTTGAATGCGAATTAAAATTGTGCGAATAGTGGTGAGGATTCGTATTTGCCTGCGGCTGCATCAGCTCAAATGCGCGTTTATCTGCAATTTTGGCGTGAGTGCGAAATCCAAATTTAAATCGCTTTTTACGCACTACTTTTTCCCAAATGTGGACATGAATATGTATAGATATTTGTATTCAGGAACATATTATGTAAGCATGTTCTAGCTTTGACTTTTTCTAGTCAAAAAAATAAGAGCTGCGGGTTAGGGTTTTAGAATATGCCCGAGGTAGGCATACCGGTCGTAAGAGGCGACTAATATGCACAAAGGAAATGACGTGCAACTCAATGGTTGATCTACGGATATGATGCCTCTCACCTCTCATTGCCCATCTTTTTATTCCTTACGGAGGGAGAGGTGACATGACCTACAAGATTGAACTGATCATACCAAATCGCTACCACGACAGTCGGGTAGTACCGTAAGGGAGCACCGGTTCATATCCGGCAAAGTACTGTCACTTTGGACAACACACCCCAAAACCTTTGGCGTGTTTGCTGTCCATAAAAAAGGCATTTCTACGATATCCTAATCGATTACGCTTACATCCTAATATCATGCTGTAATTTTTGGACGAACTAAAAATACTAGGCAAAGATGAATGAGTGATAAATGAACAACCCGAATATTCGATAGACGTGCACAAGCTTCCAGGTAGGTAATTTATACCGACATAATATGAATACTGAAATATAAATGAAACTTTTTGAAGTTAAAAAATGTGTAATGTAATTTTGATACTGTTTAGTCTTACTCAATTAAAATAAGGAAAACTCTTAAAAAAGAATTATAGACATATATCGCAGCTGGAAAAATTATATTTTCAATTTCGCGCCACCCTAATACACATAAAATGAAGATTTACCGCCAAATGTGTATATCTCTGTTATTTAATTTCTTTCATTTACAATGAAAGCTCTTACCAGACATTAAAGTAAGTGAGTAATTTGAAATGACGTCGTTACTAGTTTTTACCTATCCAGGTATGTGTATATTCCAATTAAATCGTTGTAAATGGAAAAGCAATTATCGCTACGAAATACTTTGTAGTACCTGTATACATACTTACAGATGTTTAAATATGTTTGTAAGTAAATATGTGTTCAATGCACATACGTTTAACACAATTTTAATTGCTCTTCAATGATTCGGTTGATATGAAGCAACAATAATTCTTAATAAAATCATTTTTTATTGATTAATTTACTATCCTGGTATTTTCGTTTGAATATTCATTTCTTTAGCTGATTTGATTTCCGATTATTTGCTAATATGAAATGGTTTCGTGCATTTCCAAACTGATTGCATAACGTTTCTTGGTTGAACAGATTAAATGCTAAGTAGCGCTTACAATTTTTTATGGTGAATTTAATGTTAAGAACGTTTCGATATAGTTTTATTACTGTTTACTAGAATTTGGAATTAATTTTGTTGCTTGTTTTAAAAAATGTAAGTCTAAAAGCACCTTAAAGGGAAACTGATAAAGGGTGTTTTTTTCAGGGGTATAGAACTTCGAATTGAAATAAAACACAAGAAAATCGTTTTAAGGTCCATCAATTTGGCTTTATTGGAAGGATAATTTTATGCCATTAATGTTTAAATATGATTTCGGGCATGTGGCCGCCGCGGCTGGCTCGAATAAAGCCAATTCTACAGGTCCAATTTTCAACCACTTTTTCGAGCATATGGGGCCGTATGTCGGCAATAACGCCACGAATGTTGGCTTCCAATTCCCCTAACGTTTCTGGTTTGTTGGTGTAGACGAGCGACTTCACATATCCCCACAGAAAATAATCCAATGGTGTCAAATCACACGACCTTGGTGGCCAATTGACAGGTCCATTCCGCGAAATTATGCGCTCATCGAATGTTTCCTTCAATAAATCGATTGTGACGTGCGCTGTGTGGCATGTAGCGCCGTCTTGTTGGAACCACAACTCATCCACATTCATGCCATCCAATTCGGGAACAAAATAGTCGGTTATCATGGCTCTATACCGGTCTCCATTAACGGTAGCTGCCTCTCCAGCATTATTGCGGAAGAAGTATGGCCCAATGACTCCACCAGCCCATAGAGCACACCAAACAATCAGTTTTTGTGGATGTAATGGCGTTTCAAGGGTCTCATGTGGATTCTCTTCACTCCAAATGCGGCAATTTTGCTTGTTGACGTAGCCATTCAACCAAAAATGAGCCTCATCACTGAACAAAATTTTGCGATGAAAATCAGCATCGAAATCAATCTCATTTTCGGCCCATACACCAAAATCACGACGCATTGCATGGTCTCGCGGCTTTAATTCTTGCACAAACTGGATCTTGTAAGGTCGCAAGCCAAGATCTTTGCGCAAAATCTTCCATAAAGTTGATGGACAAAGCTCCAATTGCTGTGCACGGTGGCGAATCGATTCATTCGGGTCCTCTTCAACACTTTGCTCTACAGCGGCAATTGTTTCTTCGGTGCGCACTGTTCGACGTCTCTGCGGATGCGTATTATCACATAGAGTAAACGTAGTGCGAAAACGATCCATGGTTAACCGAATTAATTGCTCTGATGGACGATTATGTCGACCATAAAATGGACGGAGCTCACGGTAAACTTCGCGAACTGAACCATTATTTTCGAAATAAATTTGCACGATTTTCAAGCGTTGTTCTTTTGTCAACCTGTTCATGATGAAATGGCAAACCAAACTGAACATAAATGACATTAGAGTTGCCAGATTTGACCACAAAATGCCAGTTTTATCTCTATTCGAAAAACAAACCTGTAAAAAAAACACCCTGTACATAACAGTTTGCCGTAGAACGTAAATTTATTCATACGGGTAGAAAATGTTACCATAACTGTAGACGCAACCATAACGGAAACCTCTAGTGTTACCGTTACTAAAAACCAGACCTGTTAAATAATGTTTACTGATGATTAACGGTTTGATTAATTATTTTCTTGAAATCCAAGTTTCAATTATTTAAAAAATAATAAAAAATCATGATTTTTTACGATTATTTAAAAAAATAAAAACAATCCAATTTTTGGTTTTTTTCTTGTTTTTTTTTGCCCCTTTTTAGCTGAAACCTTAGAGACCGTAACTGTTACTTTAAAAAGAAATTTGACCCTTAAGGCGCTCAAATGCAGCGTAAATGGAACTGAATCAAAAAAAAATTATAATAATTCGCGCTATATATACCTCCTAAGGAGATTAAGGCCGAGCTTCTCTACCAATTTGTGGTGTACTGCTTCTAATTTTTCCTTCAAATTGGTGGGAACTACAGTTTTTTGCCGATTCCGAACGGCATATGCAAATCAGATGAATTTTTTCTGAGAAGCCTTCCTTTTTCAAACCACCACCGCACCACACCACGGCGGCTGCCAAATGAAAACGTAGTTATATCTTTACTACTACCGTAACCGTAACTGAAAGTTTATATATACTGCAAATGTAAGCGTAACTAAAATCGTAACGTCAACCGTAACCTTAAGTAACCGTAAATGCATCACAAATGTCACCTTGACTGAATTTCAGGTTTAACTGCAACTGGAGACTTAACTGTAACCGTAACTGAACCCCTTTGTAACTTTAATTAAATTGCCAACGATAATCCGAAAGTGTTTACCTAATCGTACAAATTTTGAACTTGAAAAATTGGAATTTAAGCGCAGAATAAATTATCGGCACCTGAAAACGGAGCCTCGCTATTGTAGCTCTGGAAATTATGGCGCACACAAGGGAATACGAGAACATTAAAAGGGGATCAACTGAATAAATAAATATTAAGGGACCCACACGTTTAAAGAGTAGACAATACAGGTGACATTTCCCATTTTGCAGTTTGCTTACTCTATAATTCGCTTAGTCTCCGCTTCCTGTGAACACAGATATTCATCACATTTAGATCGTCCCAACGAGAGCATATGCACGTACTCTGACTGACCAGTCTGAGAGGCAGTCGACATAAGAAAAAAGTTCTAAACGATTCCTTTTACTTCGAAAGGTCCTGAACTACCACTTAGGAAGTTCTTACAAGGTTGCCACTTATTTTAAATTTCTCAAAAATTAAATTAATAATGCTGATGCGGTTTACATAGTAAACTCATTTTACCATTATTTTTAGTTAAACTGTTTTCTTTTAGGGCTGCCACTTAATCTAATGATAGCATTTCTGTGGTCTCAAACAAGCTTGTACTACAGCAACTGCCGTCCCTTTATGAGTGAGACGATGTAGTCGTTCTAAGCTCGTTTATCTCATTTTACACAAAGTTTAAAATAACAAATTTTGTTGTATGGAGTTGCCACTTAGCATTGAATATATATTTGTATGTTCGTATATTATATGCATCTCGGATAAGGATAGAATTTTCTATGTAAATGATATGCTGTGTGCTAAGAGAAATTCCTACAGTGTTGCCACTCATTTTCATTTATCTCAAAATTAAAAGAAATTGTACCATGTGGGCAAAACTGAAGGCATTTTAAATAGTATTTCAGTATAATCAAATTTGCTTAGGAAAATTTTAGTATATATTCCCTTAAATTTATTATGTACAGCAGTTTGGCGACCGATCTTGGCTCGGCATTTTTTGTGGCTGCCGTATAATTTAGTTTGTTCAAGATCCTTATCAGTAAAGAACATCCAAAATAGCAAAATTTAAAAAGAAAAGATTTAAATAAAGAAAATTACCTGTATTGATTGATAGGCAAAGCTGTTTTGAATATGAAGGCGATACATGCAAAAAAAGTTAATATTATAGTATAAGGAGGCAAGCCTTGATGGTAACCCTAACTAGAAACCGTTTTGTTAGAGGGAAAATACCTTTTGTTTGGTGCAAATCTTACAATATTTTTTTATAAATATGTCAAATACGTGGCAACATTGGGCAAATCCTCAGTGGCAGCAACTTACTCTGAATTCTTTTTTATCCAATCTAAATTCTGTAATTGTTGAATTAGGTAGGTGTTTATAAAAAAAAATTATTTATAAAAAAAACCTTCAAAACATTTTTTAACAAAAAATTAAGTATTGAATTTAACAACAAACAATAGTACTAAACTAATTGTAATTGAAACCAGCTGTACCCAAAACAGCAGAAAAATCAATAAAACCAAATTATCTAAACAGTAAAATACAAAATAGTTAGTGAAATATATTTAATTGCAACAACATTTATTAGCTATATCGTATGTTTTATTTAATATTATTAAAACAACGCTCACCTTTTGCTTTTGTTTTTAGTTATTTCGCGGCGTAATTGGGGCCATTCACACACATAGCACGAAATGCGAAAAGGCGCGACTTAATTAACTCATTACATATCGAGCTAATTGGCGTTGATTTGTTGCAAAGTGCAACTACAACAACATTTACGTGGACACAAATGTGATTGTAAGTGGAGTGAGGGCAAACATTAGTATGTATATATATTATATAGCTAGTACATAACGGTGTATATTAATGTGCATGATTGCATCTAATAAATGTAGCGGTTTTGAAATAATTAAATTTGGTATTAAGCTGATTGAATTTAAGGCAATATGTGTAAATTTCAGTTGGTATGTGGGAGTATTATATAAATAGTATCTGAGCGAACGAACTTTGGTAAGCATTTTTCGAGTTTACTGCAGATATCTAAAGTTTTCGCGAAAACAGCAGCTATTCCAAAAAAATATATGTAACAGAATTAGATGGCAACCCTACGTTATAACCCTACTTAGTAGTATTTTTGTTGAAATACGACATAAAATACCCTTCATTTAACACCCATGTTGACAAATAATTTTTTTTCTAATGACAGATAGGTGGCAACCCCATAAAAACATTCTCTGTGGAAACATTCAAGTAAAAGAACTGAAATTGTAGCAGATAACCTATAAATAAATATCATAAAAATGTGTGAAGCCGTTCTTGATATAATAGAGGGTATACAAAAGAATAAATAAAATATCGTTAGGTGGTAACCCTAAGTGCTAGCAAAATCTAGATATATTTTTTATAAAAATGTGGCTTGATATACGTTTTATTTGATTCTCAAAAAGGCCTAACTTTGCTTATGGTAAACCAAGATTGTAATACGTGGCAGGCCTGCATAAACATCCAAAGTGGCAACACTACAAAAGAAAACCTTGAAATGTAGAAAAATACTCATTATGAAAAGTCCATGCGATATCCAAATGGATCAAGTCGTGTTTCAAATAATAATGGATACACGAAATAATAAATTAATAGCATTAGTTGGCAACCCTAGATGGTAACACCGCATACATATTTTTATTTATTTTAAATATGACATGAAATAAACTTCGTTTTGGGCCTATATCGATGGCTGAGTGGAAACTCATCCCATTTAAAAATATTATTAAAAAACGCCCTACTACAGAATTTTTTTTAAACACTTTGGCCGATTTTCTCAAAACATAATTCAGTTTGGCTGTTGGTTTTAAGCCATTAAAATCTTAAATTTCGAATCAAAAGTTATGCGAGTTGGTGTGCTAGATCGGTATCTATCGTCTTAGCTATGGGCTAGAGGAGCGATATCGGTCAATATGACTCCGAATAGCTAGCAGGTTTCCGAATTTTCAGGACTATTTGCACTACTTCCATAAGAACGTGCATAGAGACAATTTTTTAAATAACCGTCAGGAAACTAACTTCAAGACAGCCATCATCAGCTTGGAGATACATTTAGAGCCTAAGGTTAAAAACTTTACTCTACTACTGGCGTAAGGTAAATGACTTTAAATTAACAACTCAAATTTCTAACAGTGATGCAGTTTATCTCCAAGTTATGGCAATTTAAAACATTTATTGCAATTTGTTTTCAAATTATCTACTTTATTCTCATTATTACAGTTAAGCACTTTTCTGCGTCCCAAAGGACTCGAAATCGGTTGCATGAGACTAAATTAAATGTGTGTATGTATTTATGTATGCTACAAGCATTTGAAAGGTACACATGTAATTGCTAAAATTACGAGAATGCAAGAAAAATGTTTTTGTAATTGCACAAACTATCAACTTAATTACTCTATGTATTACATGCAACAACAATGAAAATATTATGGACTTTCAATTTATATATAAGCATTACCCATTCAACCAAGTGCGGAGTGCGGACTCCAAAAATACACCCTCGACGGAGCGCTCCAAAAGCTGAGTGTAAAAGGAGTCCGAAACAGCTCCCAAAACGAGTGTTGGAGGATGATGCATTTTTCTACTCAGTTAGAAACTTAGAATTTTATAAGTCACAAATGTTTTTTATCTTCAAAAAAAAAAAAAAATATTAAGAATTTTTTCAATTTAGTATAAAAAAGTAATTATAATCAATTCCCCAGTCAATTCGCTTAATATCGCTGTATAATCGGTGAATATTATAATCTATAAAACGCCAAAACGAAAGCTCGTAGCAAAACAGGCCGAAAGAATTATAGCTTCGTTAACGGAAGGGTACCCCACCAAAAAAAAACAATAGACGTAAGGAATACTCGTACATCAAGAAATAAAAATACTTTCGAGGTGGGTGTGTGTATTGTTTTTCCTATTACATAATTGTTTTTGGCAAAGGCATATTTTGGTTCAAGAAAATCTGGCAATTTTTGGAAGTATCAAATTTTATACTTCAGGCATTACAGGTCACATAAAATCGCCTTCTTCTTTGCTTATAATATGTTTAGCAGCTAGTTTGCAATGGCATTGCTTCGTTGATCGTTTTGGTGATGAAAATGAGTAGTTTGACATTTATTTCAAAGATATGTATAAAATATGAAGCCGGAAGAGATCGAAGAATTTTTGAGACAGCTGGAAAATGGTAAAATTTCTGAAGATAAAGCCAAAAGATGCTGGAACAGAGCTTGATGATGCAGATGAAGATGCTACAGAAAACTCAGACACTGATCGTGGGTTATAGGCAGATCCATCTCCACCACTTCAATTTTCTCATATTCAAAATTCAGAGAACAAAGCTCAGTTTCTCCCGAGAATAATTACACTTGTAACTGTCGAAACATGGTCTGGAGGGTAAGAAATGTGCAGATTGTCCTCGAGCAGTCGTACAGTTCTTACCTTGAACTGCCGTTCGGTATGACTGAGAAGGACATGAAAAAGAATTTATGAATTCAAGAAATAAATGTAAATACAACAATTGTAAGAAGCTTTTTCCTGGGTTTGTAAGAAATGTAAGGTTTCTTTATCCGATAACAAAAATAACCAATGCTTTGCTTTATTTCATAACACAGAATATTAAAATTTACTAAGAATTATGTGAGGCCTCAATGCCCAAAGTAGCAGAATTGATACCTCTCTTATTTTGCTCAATAAATATATAAAATTTAAGATTTGAGTTTTATTATTATAAAGTTGCTTTGAATTCGACAAAGGGATGGTGTGTGTCGACTCTTTACTATAAGTCTTTTCCCATATTTGGCGTATCGGGTCGATGTATTCCATAGTAAACTTACCAGGTCCATATAGTTTTTAATAACGGGGTATAGATCTTACTGGACAAAACCCTATATGTGATGTTAAGAAGATGTTCTGCGGTAGCTGGAACAATCGTCACTATTGCCTTTAAATAGTCATCTATGTGGTTTAGCGTGAATGAATGATGGTGATTATGAAATAATGCAAGGAAATATTTCAATAAATGCAAATCGGAAATATGCTTTCAATGAAAAAACGTACTTCCATTACAATGGCGCCAATCAGACGCATTAGTTTCTTTACATTCAAAACACAGAATAAAATCACAAAATAAAATAGAAAACACACGTGAGTGAGCTTGAGATAATTGAACGGGCTTAGCTTTTCATTTCAAAGAGTATTTGTGCCTTGGAAAATTGAACGTAAAAGTGGGCAGGTTAGTTCAATACGTATAAGAAAGGGATGATGATTTTTCAGATTTCAACAATACCGGGATTTTCTTGATCTGGTTTAACAATGAAGGGATTAGTTCTGGGTAGACCTGTTAAATTTGATTAGTAATTAGTAATCAATTAATAAGACGCCTTTTTTTATTGGTAATGCTTATTTTAATTGTTTTTCAAGAAAAGTCAATTATTAATTTTAGATTATTATTAGAAAAAAAAAAATTTTAATTATCAAAAATAATCAAAAAAAGTTGTTTTGATTACTTTTGTTTATTTTTGATTTTTTTTTTCATTATTTATGATTTTTTTCAGTGTTGTTGATGTGGATATTTATGTACTTCTAAAACAATACTGAAAAAATCAAAAATAATAAGAAAATCGAAAATAATCAAAAGTAATCAAAACAATTTTTTGATTTTTTTTAATAATCTTAAAAACCAGATTCATTTTGATTATTTTTTTAATTAATATTTAAAAAAATTTAAAATTCATTAGAAATTGAATGTAATTGGTAATCAATCATGAAATGGATTCTCAAGTAAATAATGAATCAAACTGCTAATCATTACGATTAGTAATATTATTTAACAGGTCTGATTCCGGGACTTAAGCAGCCTCTATTCTTTAGCAGTTCAGGCTGAAAGAAGTGTTTTAAAAATTGTGAATTTTTAATTAGGATCGTCGCATTGTTAAGCAGTTTTTTATACAATTTTTGATTTGATAAACAAAATTTTTGTGGAAGCTAGTCCAACTCTATATAGTTTAAAGTGCGTCTGTTTTTGTTATATAAATGTTACATTTAAATAAAAAATAGGGAATTCGTGACCATAAATGGTCTCATAAATATAATAAGTTTTATAAAATTTCTAAGAAAATTATTCTTCTTTATATTTTTTAATAAAATTTTGCACATTACCCTAGAATTTTAGATAATTTCAATTGATAAATTACTTACATTTTGATTTTAATAACATATTTTCAATCCCGAAAATCCCGGGATTGTAAGAAAGAAATTTCAATACTAACGGCGTCTTAAAGCCATGGCATCCCTACTTTTTACATATGTACCTTTGCATATTGAAACACTAAGCTAGTCACATAGAATTAGCTGACTGTTACTGAACTAGCCGGAAAATGGTCAATTATGTGCCAACTACAAAACCAGATTTAGAGAAAACTGTAGTGCCCAGTAGAGCGTTTTAATTTAGGTTGGGTCTGTACTTATCCAGCAGCATTTCAATTGTTTTCCCTTAACCCATGTTCAAGCATGGAACATTTTTTTGATCTCTTTCGTACTAGTAGGGTACCAAACCCATTTCTGTTTTGGTTTTGTTATTGGTACCAGGTTTGTGGTACATTACTACTAGTTGGTGTGATTGCAGGGTAAATGTGTGCATTGCTTGCGAACAAAGCGAATGCCAAATGAATGGGAAAAGGTAGCATTTGTAATTAAATTTCAAAGAAACGAAGAAAAAAACTGGCTACTATGAAGAAGCCCCATAATACATGTGTGTGAATGAACACAAGTAACCACACACCAAAGCGAGAACAATTGTTGTGTAGTAGTAGCGAATATGTTTGCAAGTGTTCCAAGATAACCAAAGCCGGAGTGCTAGTGATCCAAAGATGACCCCTATTAGAGTTTTTTTGGAATATTATTTGGTAGACATACAAATAAACACTTTTTTATGAAGATTCACGGATGCTTGGAAGAAGAAATATATATTATAGAACCGATGAACGGCGTCGTTAAATTTTTGGAATATTTTAGAACATTTTCCGAATGTTTTTATTGTTCCCAATAGAACGTAGAGTCTTAAAAGAAAACAATTCTTAGTTTTTGAAAATTTATTAATAGGCGAAGTTGGAAGCCAAGGGAAGTGCATTTGGAATTTAGCAAAATAATATATTTTTTTAATTATATGGAGTGTTTTGATAAGCTCCAAATGAAAAATGTGTACTCTTAATGTACTAACTGACACAAGTATTTTTACATAAAACTTGTTTTCAATAAAGTACCAACAGCGCGATATTTTCCAAATTATAAAAATAAAACTGTACAAACCATTAAAGAGAGTACTTTTTCTGATTTTTAAGGCACAGATATGAGTTTTAAAAACGTATATAAAGCTTCATAAAAGAGTCAAAAAAGCGCCAAAAAATTCCAAAAAAAACTATTCGATGTCAACGAAATGGTGGAAAAAAGTGCCTAAAAAGAGTCAAAAAAGACGCGAAGAAAACTTTAGAATATTGTCAAGAAAAGATTATAGTATGAGTGTGAAAAGACTCCGAAGCTCATTTGAAAAGAGTCATAAACACTCCAAATTCATCGGATTCGAAGTCGTTTTGGACTCTTTTTTATGATTCCTTTAAGTGTGCTCGCATAGAACGATCATTTTGAGCTCCCCCAAAAACTGATTTTTGCTAGAATTGATTTGGAAAATGTGTCCTTTTCCTTCCATTTGGTTAGTTAGGTTGAATCCACCATTGCCAAGCTTTTTGTTATTGTATTATTATTTTTTTTTTTTGTGGCCCAAAATGCAGCAAACAAAAGAAAAAAGGCACAAAATAAGGGACAGCTTTAAACCAACTCAGAGAAATCGGTCTTAGCAAAAGTGATTGTCCCTAAATGTAGAAATTAAAAAGGGTGCGTTTATCATCTTATCATATTCTCATAATCCCTACAGGCAGGCGCCGACGACTGTGCTAAAAATTACAGTTTAACTGTTGAAAAGAACTCACTACGAAGTCCAAACTGGACATTATTATTTTGAGGATAAATGGAAAACCTTAAATAATTGATTTAATACATTTTGTTGAACTTTCGGTCCAACTTTGAAATTCACAACCAACTTTTAATTCCCCAAAAAACTTGCCAGAACTAAGCGAGCTGGAGTCTCAATTATTCGCAACACAATTCTTTGCAAATTTTATTTATGTTTGGGGAGTGGAACCAGTTAGCTACTTTTTGTTCGTAGAAAACCTCATTTTACCATTCTAACCCTCGTCAGTCATCAGCAATATCGTCATGACCATTGTCGTCATAATTATCTTAATAAATGTCACCACAATTATCCTACATAATTGTTATTCTCTTTCTTTTTTAATTGTTTTTCTTCTACTTTTTTCGTTTTCGTTTCCATTTCCTTTTACATTTTTTACCATTTTTGTTTTCTATAATTTCTACAATTTTTTTTGTTTGAAATGACTTAACGTGAAAATGGACCAATTTTGGGTCATGTAGAACTAGTGGCAACGAGGTTAGACTTAAAGTTGAGCTTACCGGCAATCGCTCACACTAGTTGCATTTTACCTCAGAACTAGTATGTAGATCAAGTAGAACTAGTCAGCCAAGTGCTTCTTTTATTAATTTGTCAGACTGCTCTCCTCACTAGGTCAATAAAGACCAAAGAAATTTTAGTTCCAGCAATGAAAATGACTTAAATACCATTGAGCACAGTGCATAATTATTCGACTCACATAGCAAAGATATTGGATCAGGTCTCTGGTGTCGGAGTGAACACAATTAACATAAAAAGCTCTATTCGTACCTTTCCAGCTCTGTAAATCGAAGTCCTCTAATTTACTTTTAATGTTTACTGGTCCAAGTTTGAGCTTTTTTGGCCTACTTTGTTACCAGTCCGAATAATATCGTTAAATACCTTCCTAGTTTGGTATTTCACTGCATGGTATAAGCATAAACTACATACTTACTACCCCTTGCATGCGTATCTGAGTATGTGTGTTAGGCCTGCATTGGCCGCTTTTCACGTTAAGGACCTTGAATAAAGTTTAAAATTTCCCTACGCATAGACTTAACCCACTCTCTGTTAGATTTAGTGCAGCTTAAGTTTTTCTCTACATTTTCCAAGCTTTCATTTCCTTTGACTTGATGTGATTATTTTTTTTTTTTTTGCAGTGCTCACTGCTTTCCCTTTTCTTGCTATGCATATAGTATTTGCAAAATTCAATTTTTGAGCAAATGTGGGTAAGCATGCCTGGCGGGAGCAGAAGAAAAGCTAGAAAAATCACTTCCCTTAGAAATTTTAGTTTTACTCACAGTACTAAGGTCCATATTACTCCACAAAAAAAAAACATTTCGATATTAAATCGACAAATACAAAATCACTCAATCCAACTCCCCAATTTCAAGTGAGATTTACAAAATTCGAATCACTCCATATTTGATAAAATACGTTACGATTTCCTAGAGGCACATACATCAAAGCTTGTAGCAGCTGTATTTTGCAAAAGAAGCGGCATAAAGAGATTAGTAAAACAAAGAATACCGATGGTGTACAACTATATCAAAGGATTCAACAAGCATTGTGTTGATGAAAGCGCCGCACAGTTTTTTGGAATTTTAAAATCCATTGATTTTCGGGATTAGTCCCTAGACTTGAAAATTCGCTGTATTCTCTAACAATTCAGATTTAATTGAAAAAAGAAAAGAAGAAATTGTTTAAATCTATTTAAACTTAAAATAGCCAATTTTTTTGGTATGCACTTAGCGAGTTATGAATAAAACAACAAAATTTTTTTTTTTGTTAGAATTTGAAATTTCGCTTGGAAATCAAATGTGAAATTTTCGCAACCAAAATGGTGAGCGCTTATTATTTTTTCTGATTGCTTATTTTTTTTGGTTGTTTTAATACAAAATTTTTTTAATCAAGCAAAAACATTTAATCTAGCATCGAAATGACAAATAAAACATGATTAATATGCAACAAATAATTGGATCTAAAAAAAAATTTGTTTTTTGTTTAAACAAAATGAGTGGCTTTAATAGCAAATAACTATTCAGATTACCTCGTTTGCACTTTTATAAACTTTTAAAAAATTCTTAACTAACTAGATGTTATGAAAGATGTTAATCGCTTTAGTAAAAGTAGTGCAATCAACAACCAAAACAGCAACAAGCAAATTAGTACCATTTTCATGAATAAAGCGCACACATTCCTAGTATTTAATAACATACAGTTGTGTTCAACATAATAGTAGTGAAATTAAATTAGATATCGCTCGACGAAATAAAAAGAAGCTATGGTTTTAATAATTTTTATTTAAAATATAGCGATCTCCTAACAGAAACCACATAAAAAGAAATTTCAAAGTTTACATAAAGTTCTGGAAAGTTAATTAAACTTTTAAAAATTAACATCGAAATTTCGATATTTTTGGGCAAAATTTTCAGCGCCAAAATTTTCGCTGAATTTTTAGAACTTTTTTTACCAAAAATTTTCTGGAAATTCTGCCAAAAAATCTGAAGATTTTGATAGCCATTTTTTAAAGTTTAATTATCTTTCCTGAATTTTGTGTAAACTTTGAAATTTCATTTTATGTGGATTCTGTTACAGAATTCGTTACATTTTTAATGAAAATTATTAAAATCACAGCTGTATGTATTTTCAATCCCGAAAAGGTTTTAAGCGAGTAATCCCAGGATTTTGCAGTTCAGCAAGGGATCACGGGATTGACATCCCTATTAACAAATATATAATTTGATTACACTGATTTAGTACCAGCAACCAATATAAAAATTTCTCTCCACCGATGATGCGTGCCCTTCACTGCCTTCTTTGGAGCATCTCAGTGGACACAGGGCACAGTAATAGCGAGTTATTGATAACAAAATGGCCAGAGGAGATTCCGAAAAGGGTCGATAAAGCGATTTCCTGACAATAGTCAAATAGTGCACTTTTAGCGAAACGAATTAAGTCTTAATGTACTAATTATTTGTTGAATAAAGAATGCATGCATGAATTTTCTATGGAACAACCTGAATTATTATGAATCCCTGCAGACTTTAGGGTTATCTTTAGACCTGAGAGTAACGAGACCCTTCGCAAACCTTAGCGAGGCTTGAGCGCTAATGAGGAGAAATGAAAGTCCATTTGCCGCTTTTCGTGACGATATTCATTACTGCAAGAAAAGTGAACTTAGACTCAGACTCATGGGAAAGGTTTCCTTGTTAGTCTGTTGAAGGTAAGACAACTTCATTATACGCTCCTACTAAACTTTATAAGGGTACACATGACAAACGAAACTTTAGTGTAAGAACTATGCGCGAATTACTTTTCAAATATTTTTATGTAGTTTTGTGTTATAGTTGTCCAAGAAGTAGATTCATAAATTTAGGTTTAGTATAAAGAACTGTTTTCAATTCTGTATACGATATTTTATGGTCTAACTCTGTTTTCTTTATGATCTCGGGACTATTCTCAAAACTAATTTTTTCGTACTCTACTGAACTTTTCGGTAGAATTTTGATAGGTTTGGGTTTTTTTGCAGATTAACTTCGGTCCTATAATGGGATTATTTAAGATTTTTTGGGAATAGTTTAGATGCCACGTTGTGATCAGTACGGGCTGTGTTTCGATAATTAATTTGTACAGTTCGGGAATACGTCAGTATCGAGAGGGACTTCTCAAAATAGTCCAAGATCGTGTTTCGTTGAAAGGCCACAAATTCCATGACACTCTGTAGAATTGCAAACGATTCCATCTATCCTTGGCTTCGCTAAGCCAGTGCTGAGAGACCCGACTCTTGAGAAGTCCCAGGGGTGCAAGCACCTCCTTCGCCTCTGAGACATGTAGAGTTGATCCACGCCATACCAGCTCTTCGGCCATCTCGTGTCCCTGTGTGTTACGATGCCCGGCACCCATATTAGACAAACCATATGTCGACTAGCCAGTTTCATGGTCCACTCGTTGCACTGACTAATCAGGCTCGATGTAATCGTTGCTGAACTGAGAGTCCAAGAGCCGCCTGGCTGTCAGAGAAAATTGTTATCCTTTTACCGGTGCTGTTCGCACATAGTAATGACTTGAATGCCTTCTGGATAGCGTAGATTTCGGATTGAAAAACACTGGCTGAGTCTGGGAGACGCATAGATAGGGACTGAAAACTGAAATGTCGAATTCCTCTTTTTTCCAAACCTTAAAGTTTGTATTAAAAAGTGTCATGGGACAGATGTAGTCCATTTTGATTTTGATATAGGAGTCGTTAGTATTCACCAGAATACGTCTGTGGCCGTATTTGCGCTCTTTCCATAGTCGCAACTTCCTAAGCCTAAGTGCAACCTTGGATGCTGTGTCCTTGATTAAGAGATCGACCGGTGGCATGTTGCAAATCACGTTCAGAGCCTCTGTGCGGCATGATCTAATCGCCCTATCGATCGGGCCACAGGCACCTCGCTGAACTTTATTTAGCACTTTGCTAATCTAATTCACCTCGACTGTCTTCCACCTTACTATTGACCCATAGGCTAATATCCTTCGAATAACTGCTCTGTTTATCCATGCTGTGATTTCTGGGCTCAAGCCCCACTATCTGCCTAACATTCTTTTACAGCCATACATAGCTGCGTATTCCCGTTTGACCCTGTGTTCTATATTAGGCTTCCAGTTACCATAACCCCACCTCTTGCTTGACCATAGCTTCCAAAGCTTTTGTATACACCTCTGCTCGATTCAAGTCGTAATTCCGTGTTAGGTAAGGCTGGTAGGAGCAGCGCCAATAGACGGTGATTATGAAGTTCCTCTTTGATAAATATATTTGCCACTGTCCTGTTTTGTAAAGTGTGGTATATTTAGAGACAGGCCGACAGCATTCAAACTTTTGAAGCCGCACTTACAATTGAATTTCTTCTTTTTTTTGTTCATTTGAAATTTATTTTTTGCGATTTTGACACAAATGTTAATGAGGTTTCATTTCGCTTTCTATGGCTGCATGTCACAAATTTTCATACGTTGCATTCTCTTTTTACATTTGCTGCAAAAACAACAAAAGATATGTCTAACTGCAACTGAATTATACAAAAACTAAAAAAAAACAATAAACTCAAAACTACAAAAATGGTAACGCGCCAAAGTCAAAAGCGAAATTTGTTTTGCGGCGCAAAAAAAGTTGAATTGCGCGCGTTTGGCAAAAACAACAAACTTGTACAAAACAAAAACAAAGGATGTATTTCAAAAATATAGGCATTTGACTGCATTACACTAACAATGTCGGGTTATGATTGTTAAGAGGCAACTGCGTTTGGTACAACTGTCATTGTTGCTTGAAATTTGCTACTGCAATTGCAGTGCTTGTTGTTATTGTTATTCGAAATTTGAATTGCTGCTACTTTGTTTTTATTTATTGTTTTACAAATTTTATGCTGCAACATTTTTATTTATACAAATTGTTGCTTTACTTTGAAACCACCACCATTGCGCATATCCTTACCCCATATTTCTCTTTCGCTGTACTTTCCCAGATAGCGCTCAACCCCAACAAACTTCAGTGGCATTAATGTCAACAACTGCTGTTGGTAAACTGCACCGATTTAAATTCTATTACCTATACCCTGCAGCCAAACCAACTAGTGGTGAACTACTTTAATACTAATATGAATTCCAAAGTGACTATTAGGGCAACGGTCCCTTTTGCATAGGACTAGCCACTAGTATTTTTACCAAAGCGATGTCTGACGAAGTGATAATTACTATATTTTATACAGATACATAAAAGTCTCAAAGTGGTCCAAATATAGGAAAAGAATCTCTTTGACTGTCTCCGGGTTATAAACTGTCCAACCATCTGTAAACTTTTGTAAGTAATGCCCTGAAATTAGACTCCGAACACAGAATAAATACTGGAGACCATTAAACTAGCAAAGACCAGCACAATCGTATCGTTTGACTTAAAGCCCTTAATTACCAACATGCTAGGAACAACCTTACAGCAAAACTGCTTCCAGTTCAACAATAAAATCTATAGATAGACAAACTTGGAAGCATTCATTCAGAACTTGGAAGGAAAGAGGAGTTGACAACAAAGACAGAAACCCTCCTTAAAAGCCGTATGGTTCAGAAGAACTCCACGGATGAATAACAGACCGACATAAAATGGGCTATAAAGAACGCCACTAAAATCTTAGATAAGAGGATGGCACATACCCTGAATGAATTCGTCATCTCCTTCACTCATTGCGCTACCGAAAATCGACAAGCCAGATATTTCTATGAGACCCATAGTAAATTTTATATCAGCGCCGGGTTATAAATTGTCCAAACATCTGAAGATGGTTTTTAAGGATACACCGGTACTAGACTAGGAACAACATTAAATAATAGGACAGAGCTAATCAAACGGCTTGAGCCCATGGAACTCACAAAGAACAGCACGATCGTATTATTTGACAAAAAGGACTTATACCCAAGGATACCGTTGCAGAAGACAATGGATATTGTCAACAGAACACTGCTGGACAAAACAAGAGACATGATCAGACCTGCACAAATTAGCAACACCCTAAAAACAACTCTAAAGCAAAACTACTTCCGGTTCAAAACAAAATCTATAGACAAAGAAACGGACTTGGAAAGGGAAACCCAACATCGGCCATTCTCATGGAAGCACTCATGCAGAGCTTGGAAAGAAAATACATGCAGAATTTGAAAACCAAGTTAGGCGTGGCATTTTCAGCTAGGTACTTTGATGACATCATGTGTGTCTAGACTACCAACAAGGAGAAAACATTTTAGAGTTCCTCACCGAAAAATTCCTGAAAAAAATATGTTATTTTCCCATACATTTTGTATGGTGCGAATTTATATCTGGGCAGGACAAAGTCTGCCGGTCCCTCTAGTACATTATACATTATATATCAAACCATCAGCAACAGCACAAAAAGGCAGCATTAAGGCAGTTAGTGGACAGACTGCAAAGAACGTCTCTTACATAGGAGGCATACAGGAGAGAACTGAATACAATATATACCATAGCCACCGGGTTAACCGGTAGAATAGCTGACCTGCTTAATGAAGGAAAAGGCCTGCACTGGTCTTGTTCCAAAAGCCGATCGACGGAAGTTGATGTCTGTAAAATCTTTAGGCCTATCAGAAACGGGTTTCCTGAAATCAGCAAAGATTTTTCATTGCTGATTGAAAAATTCAAAAAAATTCAAATAGATACAAAAAAGGCATGGTGGATAAACTCCGAAGGAACTACAAAAAAGAGGCAACGTAGAAGAAAATACAGAGATGTGGAAAGCAATGACATACACAGGAAAAATTTCGTAAAAATTGGCCAACTTTTTCAAAAAACATAAGATTAACACAGCGTTCAGAACATCGAACAACGTAGGACAGAAACCCAGAACCAATACTAGCTCTGGGGGATACTTAGGATTAACGGAGGCGGAAAATAAGTTCATATACTAGAATCTATCTTCGCTAACCAAGAAACACAACACGTTCGACAACAAATGTGCCCCATCAAACACCAACGAAGGCTGCGCTTCAATTTACCTGAAAACATGGAAATATTCAAACTAAAAACATTTGACGGGAGAATAATAAGAAATATTTGAACCTTTAGGTGCCACAACAAAATAAGTTACAATGAACAAACGAGCACACAAAATAAACTAAAAGGCAAAAATCTCTACCTACCTCAACCTATCACTTAGACTAGAAGCATAAAAAATAACCTCTTATATGGACAATCAATTAGACACATCATAACACACGCACGCATATTGACATTACTTGCTACAATATCCACAGGCTATAACTACAAGTCAATGGATGGACAAAGATGCGATCGAAACTAAACACTGATGATGGCGGAACGTCGAAAACTGTTTGTCATAATCAAATTCGTTCCAATATACATCAGGCGTGTTCCAATCAGGAGTGATCCAGATTCAGATAGAAATGTTGCATGTAAATGCAACAACAACGTTGTGATCTTGATATACGAGTATCTGGATCAATTTCCGATCCGTATAGAAACCCAGTTCCTTCAGTTTTTTGTAGTAGATTTTTTGACTCGTAGCACAGACATACATATATAAACACACTTATGTACACAAACAACTCTCATACAACTGAGCCGTTTCGTTCCCGTGAGATCTTGATCGTGGTACTGATCTGGATAGCTGATTGGAACACAACTATCAACTTTCCACCCTGTCGTAGAATATAAACATAGCAAAACGAGAACATCTCAGTTTAAGGCTGGAACGTAAAAATAATTAGGGAATACTGCTAATGTTTACTGCCACAAATTTGACAACTTTGCAACTAGTTTGATACTAGTCAGGAAAAGGAAGTCCTAAACTAATATAATGTTACTAGTTTGGTGTTTCATGGAAAGTTACCCTGCAGAAAATTGGACCAGCTCAAAACTGTTCCAGAGCGAAACCATTTCACGACATCACTACTTAGTTCTAGCTCAATATATACTATATCAGTTAGCTTAGCTTTGGGAAGTTCTCAACCAGTGTCATTTTGTTTGTGGGTGAGTGATTATAGATATCTGATATTCCATACTGTGTTTTGCCAATCAACTTCTACAGAGCGGGTTCCCTGTCTTTCTGGCTTAATGCAGGTAGGTTTGAATGTGTGTTTGCATGCGTTTTCTTTATGTACCCTACTGTAAAAGCAACTAGTTGTAAACTACTCCAAAACTAGTTTGAGCACTAATCCCAACTAGTCTACCAACTGTCTTTTTTCCATATAAGCAACTAGTATTTTTAACATGACAATGCGCTACGAGATGTTAGAAGTCAGATTTCGGACAGAAGTATACCAGGCACAAACTAGCTCAGTCCCAAAATATGTTATTTCAATTAGGGTAAGAGAAAATGAACAAAGTGCTCGATTCACATGGAAAAGTTCACAGAATTTAGCCCTGGTTCCGAAAACAGCACAATTACAATTTAAAGCTCTAGTCGAATTTTCTAACTCTGGCCTTTGCAAAAATTTGCTCAACTTTGAATTTTTACTGCTACGAGTCCTTTCCGAACTAGTTTGAAAGCATCTCCATCTATACCAGTATTGTTTTCAGCCTAGCTTCTAGTTTTGCTGCAGTGCAGTTATGTAAGTTTGTATGCGTTTTGTGGATGTATGAATGTAAGTACTAATTGTTGCAAATAGACGCTGCCATGGTTATCAACACTTGCTACCATAGCCACAAATAAAACATCATTATTATTAACGGCATTTGCTAGAATTGTTATTGTTTCAGTTGTTATTGTTATAGTCGTAGTGTTCATCATTACCGTTCAACAACGGCTCTCTGCAATGATACGCTGCGTGTATTATTGTTTTTTTTTCCAACTTTCGTTTCGAAAGTTTTCATACCCAGTAGCGCAGAAGGAAATATGGCTACCGATATTCTGTCGAAGAAAAGTTAGGTCTATCGCTGCAACCTAAGTTCATTTAGAAAGTAGGGAGTACAGGAATCAATCTACGTTTTCGAAAGACTATCGAAATTATTACAATATTTGTATCGGCAATGGTCCTAGAATAATCCTTCCGGAATGAGTCTAAGCCGCTTAAGAATAATAACGAGCTTGCCTTTGGGTGAGCTCGAAATAGGATTTGATTGAATAACAAGTAAAATTTTATTTCTCACCAGAGCTACTGGAATGTTTTTTAATGATTAAAAACTTTTTTTTTTCAATTTCTATTATTTTTAGTGTAACATTTTTTTAACCAAAGAAAAAGGCAAATAGAAAAGTAGAGCTAAAAACAATATCCTGAAGGGATTTATGGTGATCCCTGCAGTGGTAGTGGTCGGTTAATTTGTGGTCAGGTTAAGATCCCACAAGGTCAAAGCAACAAATCCTAGGCGAACAAAATACCAATTATGGCATTGGGGGCATCTAAAGCTTGGCGAAAATTGGTGAGTTCCTGGTTACCAGGATATCTTAATATTGTGACTAGTTTATATTAAAATAGACACACATAAAAAATCCCTCGTAAAGGTTTCTTTAAATCTTTTGGAGCCAGGAAAACCTCTAACTTTTTTATTAGAATTTCTCACTGCTCATTTCTAACACCCACTACGTGGTATATAATCTTCAATTCCAACCGAAATGACATCTTTGTTGTTGTTACTATTATTATTCGCATTTTATTGCTATTATAATTCTTATTTCTTTGCTTTTGTTCGGTTTATTGCTGTTGCTGCAGCGTTAATTGTTGTTGGCATTGTTTTCTTTGCCATCGCAAAATGTGCAGATAATGAGCTATGGTTCAGCATTGGGCTGAGCAGGTTGAATGGGTTGTTCGTCGAGTGTTTGTACCAATGCGGTCGCCTGACTTTTGCTCGTTGCGATTTTAAATCGGATTTATTTTTATTTCGCCTCGTTTCCCTACTTTTCCGTGCTTTGTGGTGTTTATTTTTTTATTTTATTTCTTTTCTTGTTTCTAGGTTATGAGGTAATCGTTCGCGCTCAGCGTTGGCCCCTGCAAATCAACTTGCGCTCTATTTATTTGCAATGGTTTTTGTTTTTTATTTCCCTGGCTGTTGTCGGAGCAAGTATTGCTTTAAGTGAAGGGGTGGAGAAAGCCAGTTGAATAGCTAAAATGTTTATTTTGAGGAGTGTTGATTAACCTTCCGCGGTTTTCTTGAATTTTTTGCTTACTGTTTCTTTGGAGGTTTTCATATACTTGAAGTATATTTCGCGTTCGATATTCCTTTTTTGTCCCTTTTGTTTCATATCTGATCCGTAAAGTAAGAAAATCAAAATACCTTATGCGCAAATGGACAAATTTAAGCCTTTTTTACTGCTAAACTAAATACAAGGTATAAAAACAAATATTTACAACAGCAAAATAAAATAAAATAAAATAAAATAAAATAAAATAAAATAAAATAAGATAAAATAAAATTAAATTAAATTAAATTAAATTAAATTAAATTAAATTAAATTAAATTAAATAAAATTAAATTAAATTAAATAAAATAAAATAAAACAAAATAAAATAATATAAAATAAAATAAAATAAAATAAAATAAAATAAAATAAAATAAAATAAAATAAAATAAATTAAATTAAAATAAAATATAATAAAATAAAATAAAATAAAATTAATAAAATAAAATAAAATAAAACATCACAAAATAAAATATAATAAAATAAAATAGAATAAAAAAAATTTTATTAAAAAATGAAATAAAATAAAATAAAAAAAAAATAAAATAAAATAAAATCAAATAAAATAAAATAAAATAAAATAAAATAAAATAAAAGGAAATAAAAGAAAATAAAGTAAAATAAAATAAAGCCAAATCAAATCAGATCAACTCAAATCAAATGCAATAAATAAAATAATTTAAAATAAAACAAAATAAAATAAAATAAAATAAAATAAAATAAAATAAAATAAAATAAAATAAAACAAAACAAAATAAAATAAAATAAAATAAAATAAAATAAAATAAAATAAAATAAAATAAAATAAAATAAAATAAAATAAAATAAAATAAAATAAAATGAAATAAGATAAAATAAAATAAAATAAAATAAAATAAAATAAAATAAAATAAAATAAAATAAAATAAAATAAAATAAAGCCAAATCAAATCAGATCAAATCAAATAAAATGAAATAAATAAAATAATTTAAAATAAAACAAAATAAAATAAAATAAAATAAAATAAAATAAAATAAAACAAAACAAAATAAAATAAAATAAAGTAAAATAAAATAAAACAAAATAAAATAAAATAAAGTAAAATAAATTAAAATAAAATAAAATAAAATAAAATAAAATAAAATAAAATGAAATAAAATAAAATATAATAAAATAAATAAAATAAAATAAAATAAAATAAAATAAAATAAAATAAAGTAAAATAAAATAAAATAAAATAAAATAAAGTAAAATAAAAAAAAATAAAATAAAATAAAATAAAATAAAATAAAATAAAACAAAATAAAATAAAATAAAATAAAATAAAATAAAATAAATTAATAAAATGAAATGAAAGAAAATGAAATAAAATAGTATAAAAAGTAAAATCAAAGAAACTTAAACTACATAAGTAAGAGAATCTCAATTTACCAATTTATTTATTGACTTCTAACTTACAGATTTATTAAAATAATAATAACTTAACATTTTTAGGATTACAGATACCAAAACAGAGGAAAGGGAATTTGCCTTTGGATAGTAGAATAATATAAATAAGTATGAGGAAAATGCGATAAATAAACGTGGATTTGGAAGTGAGCGCGAAATGCGATAGAGAAAAGTAATCACAAAAACAATCAAAGGATGCATTGTTGAGGAACATTCGAAGTTGGCGGATTTCTGTGGGCTGTTGGTGATGGTACAACTGCGTCGTAGGAAATGCTGGTATTGGCTACAGTTAGGAGCTGCTTCTATGTTTTTGCATGTGGAAGTGTGTTCTCGTAGAGAAGCTGTGATTGCCTTTAGTGGTTCTAGCAGTATTGTTTACGTTGCGACAAACATTATGGTCCCATATTAATTTTCGTTTGAACATTGTTGCTGTTGACCCACTAAATGGGTGCATTATTACATAAATGAATGAGCAAATGAGTCACTGTGGCTTTTCGCAAGATCCAGTCATTCCTCGATAGTACAAAGATTGGGTGCACGTAAAATAATACCATTCAATTTGCCACCATTAGCCAATAGAACTGAAGCTGAGCCAGCGCCATTGATGTGTCCATTGATTCTCGACTTGCCACGTGTATGTTTCGGTTGTTGTTGTTGCTGCTGTTGTAAGCTATTGTAATGCTTTTGTAGTCTTTGTTGTTGTTGCTGTTGCTTGAACAATGAATGCCTTTGATGGTGCTGCTGATGATGCGGATGCGGATGCACGTATATGCCCGTATCACGTAACTTGCGGTACAAGGAAATATATTTGCCAGCTGTTGTGGTTCTAGGAACTATATATTTCTCACAGAATGTAGTTTTCGAACATGCTGCCGCACTGAGCTTATCGTAGCCGAGCGCTTGCAGGAATGCCAATACGAAAGTGTAACAATTGTGACTATCCTCTTGATAATGGGCAATGGTCCAACGATCAGGCTGATTACATATCTGCGGGTGAGAAAACACATGTCAAAGTAATACAAACAACAAAAGAAACAAAAAGGGTATAAGATGGGTGCATAGCGATTGAGTAAAAGATGGCGCTTGTCTGTATGTATTTGAGGGTGTGTGTGTGGTGGCGGTCTGTTGTGCATAGTCAGTTTCTATGGTTTGTAGCATGTAATCAAGCATATTGAAGCCATAAGTATTTTGAGATATATATGGATATGTGTATGCTAGGGTGGGTGAAAAAAAAATCAAATTTGGCTTGGCAGGGTGTAGAATTTGTACTGTTTATAAAAAGAAAAGTTAAAAAAGTGTTAGTCGAATTTTAATAAATATGAAAGAACTCAACGAAGAACAATTTTTTTAAATAAAGTTTATTCAGCTATTGAACTGTATACCTATGTATGTACATAAAATTTTTAAAAACTAAAAATAAACCGAAACAATTTTGTTTTGCAATATCAGCATCATTATTTTATATATTCAGAGCCGCAGATTCTGCTCTCGCTTTACAAAAATGTTTCCCAATTTTCTAAACTGTGCACAACAAAAATTAATATCCCAACTAGCTCCAAAGTAATAGTAATGCTGACGGGGACCTTTAGCATGCAGCTATTACGTAACTGCTAAAAAATGCATCGCTTTGATGAATAAAAAACTTTATTTGAGAAATTCGAATACTTATAGTTTTTTGAAACTATTTGAATTTTAAGTAGCGCGAAAGACACTGGAAATGTAGTGACTACTAGTAAGCCCACTTTAAAGTATTGAAACCTTGAAAGTGACAAATGACTATAGCGACGACAAGTTACTTAAATGCAACTTTAAAGTGGCGCAGTTTGCAAGTAGTACTTATAGTTTCCCTGACGTTTTGGGCTCCTTCTTTAAAGTTATGGAACTTTTCAGTGACATTTCATAGTGGCAATAAGGTCTGCGCTACCTGCTGAGCTACACGTCATTGTCAATGGCTACTGCGAAAGTGAATCGGAATCACGAATGCTAAGTAATTCTAGAAAAGTAAGAAAGAGCAGTTTTTCACATCATTGTTGCCAACTCTTGAGTTTCGCTCCCATTAGAAAAACTAATCAATTTGACTAAAGAATACTAAACATGTTTATTTTATAATTTCTGCAGTATGTGGTTTATTTTATTTCTTATTGAAACGATATATTTTTTGATAGTTTTTATGATAAGCAACAAAAACAAATTTTTTTCGGAGATTTTTTTTAACAACTTTTTCCTTGTTTTCCTTTATTTTCCAAGCCAGCATTCGGTTGGAGAAGTGTTGGTAAACAAATGGAAATCAACTGGCTACCACCTATAGTATGGGGCCATAGCACTGGAAAAATCGACTAACTACTAAACATGAATTTTTCCGCTGTTGTAGAATAAAAACCACTAAATACACAGTCGTAAAACAACTGCATTGGCAACACTGGTTCAAATATAAACTAGTTCCATATCGAGTCGTGAGGTGGCAGCAAAATCTTAAGATATGAGATTTGTAATTTTTTAATTGGTAATGATTATTTCAATTATTTTTCCAGAAAAGGCAATTATGAACTGCTTGCGATTAAAAAAAAAAAAATCAAAATAAATAAAAACAATAAAAAAACGTTGTTTTGATTACCCTTGATTGTTTTTGATTTTCTTCAGTATTGTTGATGCGTATATTTATGTTTTTCTTGAACAATACTGAAAAACAAACAAAAATCAAAAATAGTTACAACAAATTTTTTTCTGATTACTTTTGATTTTATTTTGACTATTTTTTTAATTAATTGGAAAATAATCATTAAAAATTCAAAGCAATTGGTAATAGTTCATCAAATGGATTCTCAAGAAAATAATTAATCAAACGGGTAATCATTACGATTAGTAATCATTATTTAACAGGTCTGAACCTTGTCACGACTTTTAAGTGACGCTTTAGTGGAAGTTGATACTTTGTAGTAAATGTATCTTCGAAGTCGTGCTTTTTGGCGAATACGCCTTCAAAGTTATTTATTCCAAAATACTCCATTTTTTCAGATAAATCTTTAGCCACCATTAAATTAATTCAATAATTTAGACCAAACAAAAACTTAAAATGGAATGGTGCGTTGAAAATATCTATGTATCATAATTATACTTGACAGTAAATTCTCACTCGTTTTAGGTTTTTATGCAGGCTAACGAAAAAAAATACAAGAATTTCTGTACTATTATTAATACAAAGAGAGTATTTTATTTACACAAAAAAATATTAATAAAATAATTTGCAAGATAAAGCAAGCCATAAGTTAAAAAGAAAGGTTAATGCAGAAAAGTCGTAGTACCGACGCTACTACATCATTGCTACGTAACCACAACGTCAATGCAACTTTGCCGGATATCTTATAGGAACATCGTTAGAATTTTGCGGTTTCCAACAAATTATTCAACATTGTATTGCAAGAACGTAATATGTAGATATGTTCCTATTACGGCTCCAGGAATAGCGGCTCAACACTTTGAACTCACAACATTGCTTGTTGGAATAACTAAACAAAAAGTTGGGATGACCTGCGAAGAATATCAAAAAATTAATTTTCGAATTTTCTTCATTGTGTGTCAGTTCCGCTTATATTTAACGTTATGAACCCCTACAATAGTTACGTCTGTGGACGGTGGCTCCTTAAAAAGATTTCTTTCATAAGCTAACATAGAACGTGGTAGTCATGGTATGTGTTTGAAAATTTATTTCGATTCTATCAAAGATATTAAAAACATCGGCACTTACTTTTTTTGTATTCCTTTTTTAATAAAGTACTAATTTTACCCCCATGCTAAGCGAAAAAAAAGTTGACAACCCACCTTAGTGTTTTTGTTTTTTTAGATACTCTTGAAATATATGTATTGTTTTTGTTGTTATTTTCAAATTTTTTAAACAAAACTTACCTGCTTCAACATGTCATCCCAATAGTCATACCACGGTTCGGGCACATCGCCCACCAATAGACATTGCCACCAATCCGACATTCGTACAGTGTCCCCACGATGCCGCCTCAAGCCGTTTCGATCGAATTCCACAACACAACCCTTTGAGGTGGTCACAGCTATATGCAAATCGGTTGCGTTGTTGTAATCGCTATAGAAATGAAAATATTCAAAATTAAGTGGAGGGGAAATGCTTGGCTTTTGTTAAAGTGGTCAAAGGATACAACAAGAAATGTTACGTGAAGGGAGTGCGGAAAACCGGATAAGATAGATAAATTTATTATAGGACGTTAGGAGTTGAAAAGCTTATAATTCTTATCAATTTCTTCTAACGGAAGTCCAAGCAAAGTGCCAGTTTCAATAGGACTACACTATAGTGAGTGTGCTTTTAGAAAAGTCTCTCCTCTGCGTGTACCGCTGGACAGTACCGGAGCGTACCCGGTTCATATCAGGCTAAGGACTGCCAGTTCTGACAGCACTCCCCAAAACCTGTGGGGAGTATTTTTCCCGCTAAAAACAACAACAACAAAAAAGTAGCCGCAGTTAATCGCTCTGCTTAGTCTGCGCATCTATTCACGGAATGGGTCGTGACGGACCAAACATGATTACACAGATACTGGCAGTCCTTTTCCAGCTCAACTGCTTTAGGAATCGGGTGTGTTCTAAGCTCGCTAACAAGCAGTTGTGTGAAAGGCGACTAAAAGCCACGAATCTAAGGCGCGTCAAGGTCAAACAAATTTCTTCCGCAGTAGTCAGGCTTTTACCAAAAGGTCCTAGGATCTTGGCGTCCTCCGCCAGGAGACTGTCTACACCGGTAACGATACCCTTAACCTGCGGAGGGTGTTTTTGTCGTTACTCAAAAAAAGAAAAAAAAAGAAAATTAAGAATTAGAATTTCTTTAGAACTAAAAGCAATATAGAGGGAAATGGTTGTTGAAAGATGTCTCTTTTTCTGTTATCTTCATTGGAGGATTTCGGGAAAATTTTAATCATATTCGTGAATTTCTGGGCTATTTCCCGAATCATAGAGAAACGTGTCAGGTCGATTTCGATTTCGCTTCAAAAATATTTTTCCGGCTTTGTGAGGTGATTCGGGGCTTTACGGCCCAATTCAGGTACCACTTTATTTAAAATTAATTCGGGATTATTTGAAAAGCTTTTCGGGATTTTTTTTGGGGTTAAGATCTAATCGATTTGGAACTGTTTCAGGCAATGCCCAAATCTTTATGAGGAATAGAGTACTTATTGATTTCTGGAGTCCGTTAAATAATTTCGGGCATCGATTTAATGACTTCAGGAGTTGGTATGGAAGATTTAAAGCTGTACCGGGGGATGCTTGAAACAGTTTTGGAAATGTTTGCAAAATAATTTCGTGTGGATAAGACGCTTTCGAGATAAATCGATAATTGTGGTAACATTTCGGAACAATTTTTAAAAATTGTTTGGAAATAGTTCTTAGCACTTTCTTTATTATGTCAGATTTATTTTCATATCAGCTTATTGGTTCAATATCGTGGCTGTTTCCGAAATAGTACTATAACTTTAGCCTGTATATGATTGTTGCTTTCAATTTTTCCTCTAATCAAAAATAATAATAATAATTAACCAAGAATTATTATCAACGGGTCTTGAGCCCGTTAAACTTACAAAAAAAAAAATTTTTTTAATTTTGGGACCGAACTGCAGTGACTTCTAATATTTCGGAAACAAAAACATGTTCGGAGTTATAGCACATCTAGTTTTACATCGCTTGAATTATTTCAATTAAATTCTTTGATAGTTGCTAGACCGACTTGAAGGCAGTTTCATGTTTCGGAATTACTTTATCTATAATTTTTTTTTTTGTTTCCGAATCAATCCAGAAATTATGTTGACATTTACTCGCAAAAGCCTATTTAGTCAAGAAACAATTGCAAAATATTATTAAAATGATCCCGAAATAATGCCAAATGCCCAAAAAAAAAAAACAAGTTCCGAATCTACAGATATTCCCTCTATTTCTGTTTTATACTCACTTGAGAAAATCGCCTGTGGTTGGACGCAAAACAATCGCACAGGGATACTGCGAGGCGCGTATGAACGGATAAGGCAAACGAAATGGGAGCAAACGCGTGGAGGAACCAATACCACCACCCGCTGAACGATCGTCTGCAACGCTATTGCGACTCTTGCTGTCCGTTTCATTATCACAATGAGCATCACCAACGACATCAACTCCCTCAGGGTTGCCACCGCCACCACCACCACCAGTTACGTCATCGCCCGTATCCAAGACTTGCTTGCATTTGGGACAGCGATGAGGTAAGTGAAAGCAGAAGACTTTTACATTGCAATGATGAAAGCATAAAATGCCCGGATCTGAGGTAATTGTTGTTATTGGTTTTATTGTTGGAGTTGTTGCTTGTGTTATAGAAGACAACGATGTGGTTAGTGCGTTGCGTAATGCTGTTGTTGTCTCTTTAGTTGAAGTTGTTGTTGTTGTTGTATCACTTGTTTTAGTCAATAGCATGTTGGTTGTCGATGCCATTGTGATGTTGGTTGTTGTCATTCTATTTGTTGTTGTTGCTGGTGTGGCAACGTTTGTTCTATTCGTCTTGATGCGTCGCTGCTGGTCAAAACTTTCCTCAATTCCCGTTTATTACCGTGCTGTTTTTCATCTCATTTTTGGAATTGTTCTTCTTCTTCTGCGGTAACCCCTACTTATGTGGTCCCTTTTGTGGTTTTTCCTTTTGTGTGCTCTGAATTTTTCTAATCTGATGTTGTTGTTCCTAGTGCTCTTATTGTTGTTGTGCTGAAATGAAACGTGAAATTCTTGTTGAGAAAATTGACGACCATTGTTGCGTGCGTATATGTGTGATTAAGCATATTAATGTGTGTGTGTGCGATGCGATTGCTTGTATGTTCGGCCTAAGAGCCACTACTTTCGTGGCATATAAAACACTTGTCGACCAATGCTGCTTAAGTCATGGAGCTTCGTTTTTGGCACAAACCAATTGTAGACAATGAACACTTATCATAGTACAGTGGGTTGAAATTAAGCAAAACTCAAACAAAAAAAATATTTTTGCCAGTAACTTTATTTTAGCTTCGATAGTCGGGTTAGCAGCATAGAAATTTGATGCGTCCTTATACTCAACTGTATTCTCTGTAGGTACGTTCGTATTAAAAACTTTTATCCGAGAACGTTCCCAGTAACATTTTGCAGAAACAAATGTAATCCTCTAGTGGCCTATTTTCACATTGTTCAAACTTTCATAAAGAGGTGCTAAAAATACCCTCTCGTCGGAAAACTAGTGTATTAAAATGTTTGAAATGTTTTACCTGACATGAATTCTAAACTCAGACCAATTATGGCAAAATTTCCAACCACCAAAGCAAACAAAAAAAAAATATTTTGATGTCATTCATATGGTGTTGGAATTATTCTTCCCTTAAAATACTGTAACACTATATAAGTGCCAACCATTTCCATTTTAGGGGGGACAAACCGGCAGCATGAAGTGGCAGCGAGACTCAACTGGAAACTATACAATGATCTGAAATTGACCCAGTATCCGACGCCGAAAACGTAGCTCACCCAGATGCTCCTCCGAAAATGAAAACACACATTGTTCTGAAATTGAAAACGTGTCCCCAACCAAAATCGGAACAGGAACAGCAACAGGAAACAATACCGAAACCAGAACAGAAAGCGAAACAGGAATAGAAATCTAAAGTCGAACCAAAACCGAAACGGGAACAGTAACACGAACCAAAGCCGAATCGGAACGGGAATAGAAACCGGCACCAAAAGGGAAACATGGATCAAACCGCAACTAGAGCCGGAACGCGAACAGAAACCGGAACAGGAAAAGAAACCTAAAGCGAATCCCGACCCAAAGCCGAAACCGGAATGGAAACCGGAACACGAGCAAACCCCGAAAACGGAAAGGAAACAGCGACTGAAATCAGAAACAAAACTCGAACTAAAACCGTAACCGAAACGGGAACAGTACCGCGAACCAAACCCGAATCGGAATGGGAATAGAAACCGACACCGAAAAGGAAACATAAAGCAAAGCCGGAACTAGAACAGGAACGCGAACAGAAATCGGAACAGAAATAGAAACCAAAAATGAAACCCGAATCAACGCCGAAACCTGAACTGAAATATAAACACGAACCAAACCCGAAACTGGAAAGGGAACAGCAAACCAAAATGGAACCGGAATCAGAACAGGAACAAAAACTGGAACGGGGACAGAAACCGACAGCGAAAACGAAACCCAAGCCTGAACTAAAACCGGAAAGATAAGAGAATCAGGATCCCGACAAAAAATGGTACTGAAAAGCGAACAGGCACCGACACTGAGAACGGAAAGTTTGTCAGAAAACGATGTTAAGTTGGGTACTATTTAACTTGTTGCCTGCCGACATGAGTTCTTTGTTCGAAGACGAAACACCGAAACAAAAACACTAAAACTCCGACTGTTAGTGTACAGACCCCGCGCGATATTACGGTTAAATACTCCGCACTGCGGCTGTTTGAGCCCTCAAGATCAGTCGGGCAGCTAGTTCTTGAAAGGCAATCTCTTTAGGAAAATAATTCTACTTGTCAAGAGTAGGTAACAAAAACTTCGATCTTTCCCAAAAAACGTCTATTGGAGACTGGACTACGTACATTATAAAGTCCAAATTGTTTTCCAGTCTCTATCCTAAAAGCAACTATTAGTCATAACTTCTACATCGCATGGCATAGGCTTTCAATACTACCCACGTTAATGCATCCAACTTCGTATATATAAAGGGCAAACCTTAGTGCGTAAAGGGTTGAAAAGCCAGGGTTTCCTCTGTAATAACCGGACGACGATTTTTTAAAAGATATTCGTTTACGCTGATTTAGTGGGTGCAAAAATTAAAATTTTAAACTCATATTTAAAGTATATGGCATGACCAGACTGCTGGTAAGAACGTGTTTCTTATTTATTTTTTTTTTCTTGTTACATTATACATTCATCGGAAAGCTCAAGTTTTTCATTCCAACTTACTCACTAAGACAGCGGATGCAAAGACCAGTTGTAAAATAAGAGTTTTCAACCTACATCTTTATCTTTCTTGTGTTTTCACAAAGAAGGGCCCAAATTTCCCTCCATTCGTTTGATAACTTTCGAGCTAAAAATTATTGAAACAGTATTTTTTTTTTTTTTTTTTTTCAAAAAAGATGTTGTGATTCACTTTTGAATTCAAACCCGAATTTACTTACTTTTCACCCCATTGTATATTCGAAAACCTCCACTTCTAAACAAAAAAACGCACGCCCTTACGAATTTTTTAATTTCATTTGGTTCTGTTGAGTGTTGCTTGCGCGGTTGGGGTTGGCATGAGAAGACGTTTATTGCCAATTTTGCGACATGCAACGGCTGATTAAGGCTATTTGAATAGAGGTTGCACTCAATGCAGATATACAGTAGATATGAGTTTTGTGAGTACGCACTAGAATAAGGGCTAAAAGAGGTATCTGTATTTCGAGCTGGATAAGAATGATCAGCTTTTAATGCGTTTAATATTTCAAAGTTACAGCTGCCAATGTTTTGCGTTACTTGTTCAACCAATTTATTGAGCTGAGATGTGCGGGTAGTAAAAGGGAAAACAGCTGGCAATTAGAAGTGACAACCTGAATCGGTTTCAGTAGCTAAAATGGCAGTCTACGGAGCAAAGCATCCGATGTGTACGCTGTTCTGCTCCCTTGGTACATAACTTTCCTCTTCCGATCCTTTACTTTTCCGGTACCAGCACCTCCTGGAACTAACCTGCACTTTTAGGGAGCAATTTGTTTCATGCCGTCAAACATTTGGGTGGCCTCGCTTTGTTAATTTCTTCCCCAAAAGATATATGGAGTTAATTTTGGAAACTGAACTGAAAGCATTGTGATACGTAGCCGAAGGCTGGTGAATACTCCACTCGTAGTAAAAGATGATACCGAAGAACGGAGACAAATTTTCCAAACTCTGTATGCAACTAAATAAACTTTAAAGTGCCAGAGATATCGAAAAAATTACGACGAAGACAATCAACCCTTTTTCGATAAACAGGTTTTTATTGTTGTTGTTGTTGTAACAACATTTCATTGCCATCAACATCTTCTAATGGAGGTCCTGAGAAAGAACCAACCGAGAACTGCATAAGGTTGGGTTCTTTAACACCGAGCACTTTTGGCTCGCTGTAAATGATGTTTCAAAATCTTGAAGAGACAACCCATTGCCGTCCTAATGCTGTATTCTGTCAGGCATGCCACTTCTTCCAAAATATATCAGCTAAGCTCGGTGTCTATAATGGTGACTCGTAGCTTAGACCTAGCTGGCCGATTGCATTGTACTTTCCAACAGCGATTCTTTGTCTCTTCGCCGGGCACAGGCAGCCAGTGGCTCGTGGATTTTGTTGGAGCTTTCTACTTTGGTGTCAATCGTGATTGAATGTGCAGCGAAAATAACCTTGTTATCGAACGTTACGCAAAGATTTTAAAGTGGTGTTCGGGTAGTTGGTAGATTGAGAAATAGGCAGTTTACCAGGAAGGAAATCGCTGCTGGAAATGTATAGTGTCAGCTGCTGATGCCATGATGGAGAGGATACTGCTTTTAATAATGAGAAAATGCTGTTTTTGTTGTTTGTAACGACATAAAGTTATATTCGTTTGCCGGATATGAACCCGGTACGCTCCTGTACTCCCTTGCGGTACTGCCCGACTGTCGTGGTAGCGGTTTGGTATGACCAGTGCAACCTTTTAGATCATGTCACCCTCCTTTCGTAAGGAAGAAGAAGATGGGTAATAAGAGATGAGATGCATAATAGCCGTAGATGAGTTGCACATCATTCTGAACCTGTAACCCGCAGGGTTAAGACTACGAGTTTTTAGCTACCTTGAAGCATTATAGCTGTAAAATTCAGTTACAAAGTTAAAGCGAAGAAGGTTTCGAGAACGGGGCAAGTTTCCTTGGGATAAGTAATGACGATCTTCTTAGAAATGCGCATGTCCTACCTATTCTATGGGTCTTAAGCACAAAATAAGATAATGATGCCAATACTGCAATAAAAACCAAAATACTACATGTGTCGTCTATGAGATGGAATGAAAATAGCAATAAAAAAACTTGGGAAACCCAAAGTGCCAGGACTTAGCGAACTACTCGCCGTAATGTTGTGATTACGGAGGTAAGAGTGGGGTTAGCGAATTAATAGCCTGTCATGAGTGCAAGCCTTGAAATTGGAATTTTAGTTTGCTCTAATTCTAATTTATGTAAAACCTAAGCCCAATTCCAAATGGAATGAGCCGTGATGGACTATACATAGTTATACTTATACTCTCACATTGTTGGTCTAGGCCAACTGACCTGAGAACGATTCCGGACATATCTACCTCGGGTATAGCCTACGCCCCCTAACCACGTATCGTCTAACAGACGTGAACTGATTGGGCCCTATGAACATGCGTTAGTAGGCATACCACTTTAAGACAGATTTTTTTTTAATACGCCAAATCTTTCTGGAGAATAAATAAGGCCAGTGCACATCACATTCCTGTCTTCTTCAAAACAAAACTTGTTGCCAAAAAAGTAGCTGCCTATGAGAAGGAATGCCTGAACTTGTAATCTACCTGAGTTTTGTGTCATCAAAGCCTTATAGTGAAAGTGAGTATTACTGCCAGCCCCCTTATTAGTATAGCTACCAGTTCTATCCAACCAAGGTGCTATTACTTCAGCATAAAAGTGTTCGATCTGCATTGTTTGGCGGATGTGCCGAATAGAAAACACAAAGTGCTGCTACAGCAACTACAGCCACATGCATTACCATTTGGAAGAACCGCTTGAGAGCAAATTTGGCTTCTGAGCAAGCTATCTTTTTCTATGACTTCCGTAATTAGATGCAGAATAATAAAGCTCGAACAGCAGAACTTGCCTGCTCAGACACCACCTTTTACAAGAGCATGCGAAGGGTTTTTGAAGTGATATTATGGGCATTAACGATAGAATTCTGTGGATTCTGCAATAAATACTAATTCTTCAAGGGAGAGTGAACAAGACATAGGACTTGGAGTCCTCGAAGTGGCGCAGTTGTGACTCGAAGGCTACTAATGTGAAAGTTCGACAGACAATAATAGAAAATATTATTAATAATACCACAGTTATCCAGCTAAAGAGAGAAGCCGATTGAGAAATCAAATAATCTCGTTGAATAATGTCCTGCCCTACTGGTAATGCCTTATCCGTCCTGATATCAGCTTGTATTCAATGTTAGACTCCACTTGTTCGGTATTAATAACTTTTCAATGCTAACTCGCAGTAATAAAATTTTTTAAGTGGATTTAAGATAAAAAACACAAAAGGTTTGATATGGTTCTCACTTCTATAACTACTTAACGATTTCAACTCGAGGCTACTAATCTCAAAGTTGAATAACTTCATTTTCGTATCTTGAATAAGCACTTCGATGCTAAAAAGGTTGATAATCACCTGAAACAGATTACACTACATGCACACCCACATATATATGCATACCAGTGCTCATAGAAGGAACATCCAGTTTGACTTAGATATTGATACAATGAATGCAAACCCCTCTCCCCTTTCAGACGAGATTTCTTTGAAAGGAAGTCTGAGTTGGCTGGCGAATGTGTATATACACTCTACGACAAAAGTAAAGCACGAAAAGTCCCTCTGCTAAACATGATTAAATAAAATTCATTGTGCAGGTTCTAAATTTTTGCTTTGTTTTTATTGTGAGGACCACATATTAGTTATTTAAAATATGAAACAAAAAACTGTTTCCATGATCTATAAAAAAAAATTAATTGCAAAACTTGTGAGACAAAACTAAAGCAGCAAATCAACGTAGGTATTGTTCTTTCCTAAGTGTGCTATAAAAACAATAAAATCGTAGTAACCGTGAGCCACAATAACCACGCCGATATATTTCGAAACATTTCTAACAACGGTTCTCTTCTTTTATTGAGCCTATAAACAAGGTTGGATGGAGTCTAAAAGATTTGCTGGAAATAATTATTTTGTGGTACTTCACGAAAGAATTTTACTCAAATTTAATAAAAGGAAATCAGGAAATACTATATCAAAATATTTTAACAGTTTTCATGGCCTTATTTAGCGTAATACAAACGTTTTCTCAATTCAACTGGCTACCTTATCACTGTACAGGGAGATCATAGTGCACGAAAAATACAAATAACGAATATAACGAAAAAATATTTCTTTTTGTTTCCGCAAGAAGTTTTATGAAAGAATTTGTGATATCCACCCAATGTAGGACCATTAAAAGACGTGTTCTTAAAAAACCGAGTACTTCACTTCGGAGCTTTGACACCCCTCCGATGTCAGATAGAAGAGAATACGGTTGAGGCAGTGTAGGAGTTTGTGAACGTTTCTCCGGTCATGGAGTGGGTCCAATTCATACAGTTTAACAGGTATTGGATAGTTTCAGGTACAAGAGTATTCATAAAATCTTCATCCTATTTCTTGAGGAACGGAATGCCATTAAGGTGGATCTATCAGGAAGACATTCTGCAGAAATATATAACGATTTGCTCCGACATTTTACTTAAATAATATACTCAATGCCAACACGATGTGAACCTTGCCATCAAGAGCCATGGATATGTCACGAAATAATGAAAAAAGCCGGGTCTGTCGCATAGATAATTAAGGGCTGTCCTCGACTGTGCCGACGACTTTATACCTTTCATGAATACGCATCACGGTTTTAAGTGTCCGATCCTTACTTACAATTAGTACAAACTCGGCAAAACTGATAATTTCAAGATACATAGCCCAAACCCCATTTATCGAAACTATCGATTGTATGGCAGCTATATGTTATGTTGGTCCGATCTGACTGATTTTCACTACACACATTACATACATAATAAGTACCAAACCTGCAAAACTTTACGTTCCTAGCCTTTTAATTGCAAAATTTATAGCCCAAAAACCATTTATCGAAACTATCGATTGTATGGGAGCTATATGTTATGTTGGTCCGATCTGACTGATTTTCACTACACACATTACATACATAATAAGTACCAAACCTGCAAAACTTTACGTTCCTAGCTTTTTAATTGCAAAATTTATAGCCCAAAACCCATTTATCGAAACTATCGATTGTATGGGAGCTATGCGTTGCATTGCTCCGATCTTGCTGATTTCGACAAAGGATTAATCTCATGCAAAATAACGGGCCCATACATACATAAAAAACTGAGGGACTAGATTGCGTACAAACAGACAGACGGACAGACGAGATGGACTCAGCTTATCGCCCTGATCATTTCGGTATACTTATTGGTGGGTCTATCTCTTCTTCTTCTCATACTTACAAACATTGGACCAAAGTTATAATACCATTTCATTTTCATGAAAGCTATAATTATTCTTACGAGTTTTATGAGTAAAATGTTTTAAAGGGAATTTCGGTGCTTTAGTTTTGGCGCACACTGTATGTATGTATATTCATCGCCTAAACCGTTGTGTCGCCAATCTAGCAAGGAAGTGTGTTTGTAGGATAAAAATACACCGAATCGTCAGAGGTGTTAAAGTAATTCAATCAAGAAAAGGTGGACATACCAATAAGCAAAACGGACTTGCCGCGAATACAAGACGAATGTGGTTTCTCTGCTAGTCTTATAATGGCAGTACTTCCTAGTGGAGTCAATTATCGCTAGCTATTCGAGTATTTTCTATTCGACGCGTGCTCGAAAAATTACATTCGAGAAAACCCGTTTCCCAAATCTGCCATGAACTCTATTCTATAACGTGTTTGTTTTTATGATTGGAGGGTTACTTATTTACATACAAACATCCATACACACACAGAGCAAAAGAAAGCGAGTATCAATGGAAAAGCGTATAAATTCGCAAATCCTATAAATTGATACAAGAAGTGATTTGCTATTCAAAGCCCACACACACTATTTCAGACATAGACACAAATATATATAGGTATACAAACTTTCATACATGCTTGCAAACTTATAAATACAGACAGCACGAGCACGTTCGATTTGTTGGCTGTGGGCATGGAAGGTAACAATTGGTTACGTATACGACACGTTGGCCGAAAAGCCGGCTGGAAACACTAAAGAAAAACATAAACAAACCGGAAAAATTACCGAATAAAAGAGCGTGCAAATGAAAATGGTAAGATGAGAGCAGGCAAAGAATTTAAGAAGCGAAGGAGTAGGAAATAATGCAGAGAGAAATTTGTTGAAATAGTAAAAATGAGAGAGAGAGTAAACATTTTTAAGAAAATGAGCGCCTGACTACTGCGCCGACTCACCACAAATCCAAAGAGCATAAACAACACTTCTTGTCACCAAAAAAAACGTTAAATGAAAGCAGAAAGTTTAAGAACCAACAATTTTCATAGCAAAAAGCCTTTGACAGCTACCAACAATAAACTCTGCTTATTTTGACTTGAATGCAGTTGTGGGCGCAATTGCATTCGGTACGCAATATACTACCGACGACCACCATTCGAACCGGATCTTTACGCATAACGGGGGTGGCTGTTTGCAAACGTGCGTTACCCATAGCCGAACAGTTGTCGACGAGCTACGGTTGCAAACGGTCGCGTTTTAGTTAAGCAGCGCACGCCGCTAAATATTCAGTACCTTTTTGAGCAATTTGAAATAGCAAAAAAAAACAATTTCAAAATCAAAAGAAATTAGTGTTATCAAGCTAGTGTGCTATAATTAGCGCAAGTGGTAGCAGCAGACAATTTTTTTCCTTTCTTTGCTTTGTTACTGCTTCTAAAAATTTGAGCCTAAATGCACATTGCAGCAGCAAACGCCGAACAGTGGTGGTAGTGTCGTGTTGCATGAGTGACGTGTTTGACGTGCTAATAGGCCGTTTTGTGGTTGCAGGTTCATTTGGTCGTCGTTCGTTTCGTTTTTTAGGTTGCGCGAAACGGAATTTGTACGCCAAAGTTGAATAAAGGGGAAGAAAATAAATTCCAATAAAAAAGGATAACAAAAGCAGACACAAAAAAGTGCGTTTTTAGAGTTTATAAATTAATTGTTGATACTAATAGAATTGATTTGAATTTAATAAATTTCTAAAGCAAGGAAGTGACGCTTATGGAGTTTGATAATTTGTGTAAACTCAAATCATTTAAAAAAAAATTTCAAACAAATCCTGTGTGCTCAATAAACAACGCAAGTAGCTTATGCTTCTGTCTGTTTTTTGAGAAAAAAAGTATGTTTTCTTTTGTGAAATGAATTAAAAAAATGTTCACGCTCTCTTTCGATGGAACTAAAAGCTAAGTGAGCAAATATACATACAAACAAACAAAAATATAAAATCCTTATTAAATAAAAAATCTACGTAAAAGCATAAAAGTGCCATAATAATATTCCTTGTGGTTAAAAAGTGTAAGCCCCTTTTGATGGCTTACGGTTTCCTTAGCAATAAATAAAGTGCTTGTGTTTGTTGTTAGCATGGCAACGCTATTTTCAGCCTAGTAGTGGTGGCTATGCAAATCAAACTGCTGCAGGATAATTTTACAAACGTGCTGGTATGTCAAATAAAAGAATGCCTTAACTCTTAATAACTTTTAATTAATAACTATTTGGCTATTTCTGCGAAACATTATAATATATCGATGCTTTTGAAATAATAAACCTTTTTTATTCGTACCTTAGATGGTAGCTAAATTTATTTATTTATTTACAAAGTTAGCGGGCAACAAAGCTTACGAACGTTTATAGCTGTAAGTGCCTGACTTCAAGCAACTTAGGACCGTTTTTTATTCGGCATTTCAATGTTAGTTAAAATGTTTTCCGCTCGCTTAAAAAGTTGTAAATTGAAAGCAACAAAGAAAAATAATCAAGCGGAAAGAAATAAGAGCTCCAATTTTGGTCCCTATCTCACAAGCGAAAAGTTCATGATTTTTAAAGAAAATTTCAAATTTTGAAGAAACATTTAATTTTGCTATTTTATTGATATGTTGCTAACTGCTTGCGAAAAAAAAATCGTCATTGGTATATATTTTACAAATTACAAATCCAAAAAAAAAAAAAAATAATAGGTTCAGAATGTTTTTTATTCTTTATCTGCTAAGTGCTTACGAATAAAAGGTGCTATTATGCACTTAAATGCGCTATATATAACTGCCTTGTACACTTTTCTATACTGTTTGCATAAAAGATATGCACTTTATTCTTATGTTTTTTACTTAGGTGTTGCAATTGAGGATGCTTACAAGGCAGCCACGTATTGAAAATTATTAAAAAACAGAAAATTTTAAATATAAAAATAATAATTAGCGAACTCAAGGTATTTCACATTAGCTAGGATGCTTCTAATACCAATTTTGATTTCTTTATAATGGTTGATCCGCTACACGTGCCCTTGTAGATCTTAATGGAAGGTGCCGGACAGGTCCGCTTTGTTCTCCTACGGGTACGGTCGGGAAGGTGTACCTTATATTCCTATAAGTATGCTACTCAATCAAATTTTCAGTAGACAAATTCTGTTACTCATAATGTTTTCAAGATATTTCAATTAAAATGGTTGAGCTGGTACCTAGTGGTGCATAAGTAGTATCCTATCAGGTATTTAGTATACCTGTAAAAAGTAAGTATCAGTACAATTACAAGTACCAGTACCTTAATACTTCGTAGAGATGAGTACTGAAGTACTTTTACTTGACTTGGTGAAGTATAAGTACGGCACTTGTAAGTACTTTTTAAGTATTTGGCAAGTATCACGCACCACAAACCTTTTTATATTGTCCTAGCTGGAATAAGTTACGCATAAATGAAGCATGCAGACCTGTTAAATTATGATTGCTAATCGTAATGATTACCGTTTTGATTAATCATTTTCTTGAGAATTTATTTAATGATTGATTATAATTACTTTCAAATTGTAATGACTATTTTCTAATTAATTAAAAAAAAAATTGTAAATACTGTTATGCATACAAAGCTCCAATTCATGGCTGAAATATTGAAACCGTATGCACATGTTTCCAACTGGTTTTTTTTTTTTTGTAAAACATACACCATAAAGCTAAATTTTGAAAAAAATTTTCTATCACATAAATTTTGTTTTCTTAACAAAAAAAGTACTTTCAAATACTTGACAAGTACATGTACTTGTACTTTCGAATTCCAAGTACAAGTATTGAGGTAATTGTACTTTGTACTTGACGTTTCAAAGTACTTGAGTACTTGTACTTATTTGGTACTAGTGCAAGTAAATACTCAGTACTTTACAGGTCTGGTATTTAGTAACCACTGCAATATGGAACTTATACATTTCTTGCTGATAATTCTTTATTTTAAAGTAAAACGATTTCATTTTGAAGTTCCTCTTTTTGGAGTCAGTATAGCAGCTGAAGTGACTTTTCTTATATTTTTGTTCATTTGAATGCTTTTTCGTTGATAAATAATATTAATTTGGACCAACAAAAAATTATTTTTAATGTAGTTAGCTAAACTTTCAACACAAACCACCAAAGGGAAATATTTTTATTAAAAATATACAGCTGGGTATATAATGGTATTTTTTAAGATAAACCTTCGTGAAGTGCAACTTGTAGGCATATTATATTCGATTTCATTCGAGCTTAGACTTTCTTACTTGTGTTAACACACTTAAGTGTATATCTATATCAATCTTAGATATAATATTTACTTAAATAGTAGTAGGAAAATGAAATCCAGTTTAATAAACTAAAGCTTCACAATATTTTATCAATCCAAGGAAAACATTTATTTACAGTAGACAAAATGTTTTGAAAATATTTGCGAAAAACGGAAATTGTATAGCAGTTTGGCCCATTATCTGTTTTACAAAAGGGGTTTGTTGGTCCCTCTTTCCAATAAAACTGATTTTGGATGACTCTTTAAAGTTAAAGTATTCTATAAAGTATTCGTCGAAAAATTTGATTTGTCGTCTCAAAGTATACAAAAAAGTTTTTTGAACAAATATTTTGTCTTCGATTCTGCAGTATTTTATATACATATGTAGTATATGATCGAATTGAGCTAAAAAAATCCCAGAGTATTAAAGGGGAGTTTGAATCCAATAAGGACCTCGCTTTACCGTTCCGTAAATACACCCCAAAATAGTACATAAATTTAGGCGCTTTTTTTTATCAAATAATCTGGAGTCTTTTTTTTAATATTTTTAGCACATTGAAATTTAAAAGACAAAATTTCCTTTCGAAGAAGACGTGCTTCAGACCAAAGCAGCACTTGTAATAATTGCGCTTTCATATGATATAAGCGGGATTTTAATGAAAAGCGGTACTCGAGACGAAACTGGGTAGTGAATATTTATATCACAAAAAAGTGTCTCCACACAGTTAGGCACGAGTGTCTCTGAAATTAGAACCAGCTTAAGGAATTTGAAGAAAAGTTAGGGCCTTATTGCTGGATAAAAAACTTATTGGCTTCTGAAGTTATTACACCAAATGTTTTAAGAAGCTGAGTATGGTCTGTAGTGAGAAGAGTTTCTTGTTGTGGGTGAAAAGCTTCCAATATACTATATTTTATCCACACCAAATTTACTCAGAAAGCTTGTACCTTATTGTTTGCCTCCACAACTTCATTAGGGTGGCCCTCAGTTGCATGAGTAAATATAAAAGTGTGTTTGTTCTTTAAATCTCTCCTTAGAAATGTACTAATAGAAGCAAAAATTACATAAGTGGCTTAAGTTAAATTAAAAAGGGATTGGAGATGACTTATATCACCTTAAGGGTTTGCTTATTACCAGCAATTCATGCTAAGTTATTATCACACCAATTTTGCATGCCATTGGGTCAAAAATTTGACGAATTTTTGAGTCAAATAAAAAACATCCAATGTCTGCTGTAAGATGGCTTCAATTTGTAATAAAAAAGAAACTCAATATTATCCAAGCAAACAGCTTAAGTCACTATAAAACAAGTAAGGAAAGCGCTGTCTGTGCCGAAGGCCTTATACCTTTCATGAATACCCATCCCATCGTTACTTACAATAAGTACAAACTCTGCAAGTTGTGTGGTCTAACCCTGTTAATTTATCGTTTATCGGGAAAATGTCTTGTATGGGGGCTATACGATATATAACATATGTAATAAGTACTGTAGCTGCCAAATTTTGAGTTCCTCGCAATAGTTATAGCCCAAGCCAAATTTATCGGAACAATCCATTGTATGGGAGCTAAATTTTATGTGGGTCCGATCTGGATGATTTTCACTTCACACATCAGTGGCGTAGCCCCTTCGTCAATGAACTACTATTTTTTTACTTTTAATTAGATAACACAATACTATTTCATGCTTCCGATTTATAACTTTCTCATTTTATATGAAATTGTCGGCTAGTAGATTATGCTTTTGAATATAAAGCCTATATACATATTAGGGTGGGTCGATTTGTATGGACGAAAGTTAACCGATATCGCGCCATCGATTTTTCGATCGCTTTTGGGCTCAGGAAAAAAATTCCACTCCGCATACCCAAAAAAATTTAAATTTCATTTTTTTTACTTTTTTCGGCTTTGATTTTTAAGGTTTTTTTCATGATCTACTAAAAAAATTTTCATTTGCTTTTAAAATTTTCAAGTATACCCTGTCCGACCCAAAAGTGTCCGCTAAAAACGTTGGCGATAACAGTTTAAAAAAAAAAATATTTTTTGGAGGAGTGTTTTGGTCAAAAAATTTACCCTTTCGCCATTTTTTTAAAGGGTTTTTCAGCATACATGCAAAAATGTTCTCGATGAAAACGAATTTGTCTCATATTTTCTGTCCCACTCAAACGTTGGCGATAACGATTTTTTGAAAAAAAAATTTTATTTTCGGGTTTGGAACTTGTTTTGGTCGAAAAATCGACTTTTCCAAAACCTGAAAATTAAATTTTTTTTCAAAAAACTATCGGTTAATAAATCGACCCAGTCTAATACATATACTAGTCTTTTCAGACCTTCTACGAAATTCGCTAGTCCTTCAAGACGATAAAACCGATTTTGAGGTATGCGTACACACTGGTTCTGGCAGTAATAACATAACAAACCGAAATAATAATGTCTGAAATTGCTGAGCTAAAACTCGACTCCCTTATCTCTCATGCATTTAAAAATCCAAATTCAGACGGTCTGAAAATATGAGTGTGTGCAGGCTCATTAATTTAACCTGAGCACACATGGAGAAATGATAGATAGCGCCGAGAATTTTGTACAACTTTTTTATAACAGTGTAGCCCATTATCTAGTAAAAATCATGCAATAAACAAATCGCAAACTTTGTACAAGACCAAGGGAAATTTAACCAAGTTTGATCAAAACTCCACACTCTTTAATTAGAATTTTTATAAAAATGTGGATATGCAGTTTTATGACTTATTAAGTGCCAATTATGGAAATTTATTGATAAATTTATGAAATTTCAGCATTTTCTTTATTGCTTTGAATTATAAAATTCTTAAGTCAACATTAAAAACAATTTTTTTTTTACAATTAACGCAGTCTTTTTTCATTTCTGCTAACACAACTAAAAATCCCTTACTCAAAAACGGTGCGCTCTGCCTTTGTGTAATAAACGCCAAGAAATAACGATAGATTTAGGGCTTGTAGTGGATTTCGCAAATGACTTAGTGGTGGAGTTACGACGTTTTTATTCCGATGAACATTACTTTGAAAATTTTTTAGAACTTGTGAAAAACATGCAAACGACATGGATAATGAAATCAAAAAGAACCGATAAAAATCTAGTCAGAATCTGCAAGCATGTAACTTAGATACAAATATTCCCACTTTAATATAATATGTTTTTGTCGATATCGAACATTTCAAAAAACACATAAAAGAAGTTTTACTTACTACAAACTTAAATAGAGCGTAGCCGTTTAAATGGTTTTGGCCGCCTAATATTGCGCTCCTAGTAATTTTTTCGCTTTGCAAACTGGCTCCAATTGGAAAGATCACAGGAACGTAAATGGGTCTTCATTTGGTGCTATATTCGGAGTGGTAGTCTCCCTCAGAGCCGGAACATCTTCATTAAGCCACAGTACTTTAATTCGTTGAACTATGTCGATGTTTGCATATCCCTCATCATTAAATCTTTTTGGACATTCCTAACTCGTAGAGAGCCATAAATCTTTCAAAGACCTTTTCTCTCGAATACTCCCAGAACCATATCAATAGATGTTGTCAGCGTCCAGCCCTCTGCACTATACAGCATGCAAAGAGCACTTAGAATGATTCAGCCATGCATTTACCCTATTTCGTATAGAAGCTGATGCATGCATTTTATCAGCTTTTCGCTCCCGTGATTGAATAGCTCGTCAGGCAATCCACGAGTACCCGTTGCTTTTTAAATATGAGGACAAATAATTTGAAATAACAAAAGAAAAGTGCAGAAAAACCAAATTCGTTAAAGAAAATCTGTGACGTAACAGCCAAATTATAAAAGAGTAAACTGATTTCGTGAGGGCAAAAAAGGCGTATGCGCCAAAAATTATGCCTATATTACATATTTCAAAATAAAATTGATTGCATTTTATAGGTTGGGCTAAAGAGAAGCCTAATTCCATGGCAATACATAAACTGAATGTGAAATAAATTTTAAAAAAATCGTCTCCTGTAAAATTTTCTTTTTGGCTTTACGTCTTTTTTTGCGCACAAGGCTCGTTATGTTTTTAAAAAAAAATAAATAAATTTAGTAAACTTGGATTTCAAATATAGCGCTTACACATATTAAAACGTGCATTTGCTTCAGAGTGAAAATGGTTTCGTCAACAGCCGCGTTCATCGTCCAGGCGATATGCGCGACGCGACAAAAATGCTATACCAACTATCCGCGTAAAAACTACAAATTTTTTCTTCTCGGAATACAAAAATTAAAATTCAAAGATAATTGCAAAAAAATTTCACTGCGATAGTAAGCCTAGAAGTTTTTAAAAAATTTATTTGTTTAAATAATTTTCATTAAAAACCATGCTAATTTGTAAATATTATTTTTAAAATACATCTATTGTGAAGAGCAAACGTTTTGCAAATATCAAAAAAAAATTCGTACGTATATGTCAAACGAGTCGCGAGTTATCAATTTTTCTTCGAAATGTTTAAAAATTCTTTATTATTGAAAATAAAAAAAACGATGCGGGTTTTTGAAAAAAGGTTCAGAGTGTTTTTTTTTTTTTGGTTTTGACCTTAGCTAAAAATTTCTATGGTTTTTATTACTATCCGAAAAATGACGGGAAAATCCTGTGTCAACGGACGTGGTTGTAAATATTGACTCAAAAGTAAATATTTTTTGTTGTAGGCAGTGAAAAGTAAATTTGAATTCAAATCAAATAATAAAATGAAACACTATCTATTCACTTACATTGAGTGTAATAGTTTCAAATGCATATCAAATCGCTCTATTCAGGTAAGGATCTCAACTTTCTGATAATTTAAAAAAATTGACTTCGGCTGTTATTGGTTGCTGTCACACACTCCATGATATCCTCTGTGCTACTCTGCGATTAACACTTCGCTTCTCCAACTTTGTTCGAAACTTCAAAGATGTTCACAGCTATGTTTGACATAAATTATGATTGATGATAGATGAAGCATAGCTCACGCAAAAAACTACCAGATGTGGCAGTGTAAACGATGACTAAGCGATTGATGCCCCCCAACCTAGGAAATGTTTCTAAACTTCTTTAAGTGATTGTAAATACAAAGCCAAAACAAATTCCAACGGCATGTATGTGGAGTCTTTATAAGAAACCCTTGATTCCTATGGCGAAAATGGTTTGCTTAAGACAACAGAAAAAAGAGAGATAAAAATTTAAAAATTGTCTATAATATAAGCAAATAATTTCTATACCGAAACAGATGCCATCTAAAACATAAAATAATAAAAATAAAAATATCAAAGCAGAGCAAGTTTTTGGAGTGTGAACACATGCACTTCATCCTTTGTTTCTTTTTTTTTATTGAAAAAAACAATTTAGGAAGAGAAAAGCATTTTCCAGTTACGGTGTCGGAAGAAAACAAATAAAAAAAAAATGATTTAGAGAAAATAAAAATAAAATTCTGCAAGACAACTTTACTAAGCAAAATTACCAAGCAAAAGTTGAAGGTGCTGCCAACATAAACGAGCTGGGGGAACTAAGTAGTAGAAAGAAGGCAGCGAGCAAAAAGCAAGCGCAACTTTAGAGCGCTGAAGTCCAATGAAGAGTTGTAGAGGTGAAGAGCATGGCAAGTGAACCGGATGTTGACATGCTCTTTTGCATGAGTGGTTGCATATGTGAAGAGGATGTGTTATGACAAACACTCACACACACACATACAGCTGGAAGCTTAGAAATATGTGTTGGGAAACTTTTTTAACGATTTTGTATGTGTAAATATGTGTGCTGTTGGAGTAGCATTTGCCTTGTTCTTGAACAAATATGCGACTACTTCATTGGTGTAGAAATATGAAATTGTATCTTAGACTGGGCCACAAAAAAAAATATTTTTCTTTTAACTAGATTAGTATTATCTTGGAATGGCGACAAAAAACTGTGTTAAAGCTTCAAAACTTAATATAAATTTTCAGAGATTTATCATTGTTAGTTTGAAAATCTCAGATTTTTGTAGTAATTTAGTGGTCCCAAAAATGTGTTAAAACAAGTTGTTTATTTATTAATAATGCGATAATCAAATAAAAAGCAAATATTTTTATTTGTCTTTCTTAACCAAATTTTTTTCGAAATCCAATTTTTTTATTTTTCTTTCTTAAAACAATTCTTTGTTTGTAGTTTTCTTCCTTCACCTGTTTTTTTTTTTACTTTCTCAATAAAATCTTTTTTCTTGCCTTAACCCATTATTTTTATTTACCTAATTCTTTTTCATTTTACTTTCTTCACCAAATCTTTTTATTTAAGTTTAACGAGCTCAAAGCCAGTTCATAATAATTCTTGGTTAATTATTATTATTTTTGGTTAGAGAAAAATTGAAAGCAACAAACATATACATGCTATAGTTATAGTACTATTTCGAAAACAGCCACGATTTCTCGTCAGACTAATTCGTTTTTATTTTATTCTTTTAAATCCATTTTCTTTCTTTCTTATCCAAATTTTTTTTTTTTCTCCTTTCCCAACCAAATTTGTATACCTTTCATGAACATTAAATGGTACTTTAACTTTAGTCCGATGTTTGTAGGTATGAGAAGAAAAAGAGATAGACCCACCAATATGTATACCGAAATGATCAGCGCGATGAGCTGATTTGATTTAGCCATGTCCGTCTGTCTGTTTGTACGCAAACTAGTCCCTCAGTTTTTGAGATATCTTGATAAAATTTGGAGCAGCCATTTTAAATAAGATTAATCATTTGTCGGAATCTGCAAGACCGGAACAATACAATTCATAGCTCCCATACAATCGATTGTTCCGATAAATGGGGTTTGGGCTATGCATCTTTAAATTATCAGTTTTGCAGAGTCGCATACTAATTGTGATTAAGGATCGGACACTCAAAGCCGTGATACGTATTCATGAAAGGTATAAAGTGTTCGGCAAGTCTTACTTAGCCCTTATTTTCTTAACCCATCTCTTTTTCATTTTTCTTTCTTCACCATGTTTTTTATTTTATTCTTTCAAATCCATTTTTTTTTTCTTTCATAATCCAACTTTTTTCTTTCTTATCCAAATTTTTTTTATTTTTTCTCCTTTCCCACCCAAATTTTTTTTTTTTACCAAATTTATATATATAATTTTTTTTTAATCCAATTTTTTTTATTTTTCTTTCTTTAGAAAAGTTATATATTATCGTTTTCGATCCAACTTGTTTATTTTTTTCCTGAAATAATTTATCTATCATCCAATTTTTTTTTCCTTATCCCAATTTTTATAACTTTTTAACCCAATTTCTTTTTTCTTTCTGGGCCAAATTTATATATCTTTTTTTTGAAAACATTTTGTAAAGTACCATGACTATAAACGAGCTCAAGGGAAATAATAATAATTTTTTTTTTGCCGTAAAACAACAGTTCAATACAATTGAATTGTTGGTATACAAAATAAACATTTTTTTTATTTGTCTTTCTCAAACAAATCTATAATTTTTTTCTTTCTTCTCCCAATTTTTTAATTTTTTTTTTCGTTCTTAACAAATTTATTTTATGTTTCTTTTTTACCAAATTTATATATATATATTTTTGAATCCAAAATTTTTTTATTTTTCTTTCTTAGCCAAAATTTTAAATTTCTTTTCTTTCTTTATCCAATTTTTTTATATTTTTTTATTTCTTAATCCATTCTTTCCTTCTTAACCATTTTTTTTTTTCTTAAAGAAATTTTCACTTTTTTCCGAAGAACTGATTCTAAATCATCTTGAATCACTATTTCATAATTATAATATTTGATAATATATGATTACGAATGACCTAAGGCCAATAATAATGCATTTTACGAATATTGTTACTATTTCCTTTTTCAATATTTAATAAGATTCATTAATTTTTCAAAAGTTTTCAATTGAATAGAAAAGAAAAGCTTTTATAGCGAAATCAGTCCCAAAGTGTAACATTGCAGTGGAAACCCTCTTAAAATTAATTCTAAATTTCGAAATCTCGAAATTCTCAAAAATAATACCAAGAAAATTAATAATATTTAATTTTTTTTTGCCCTGTCCAATGTATACTCTCACACAAACTTATTCATAATATCTCCAATGCTTGTAAGGTGCTACAAACAAATTTAAAGTTTCACTTGCTTGCTCGTCGCCACCAATTTCAACAGAGGCGTATGCAGGCTTCGAATGACAGTGGGTAGAACTTTATATAGACCAAGAAGAGTGAGTTAACATATTCAAATTTTATTAGTAGTGTTGGTTAATTAGTGGCATATCAGTTTCATTTGTTGTTGTCGCCATTACATCAACACTTACATCTTTCTTGCCTTGCAAATATTCACAAACTCTAGCAAGTGTAAGTGGCCCCATCATAGCCCCCTTTTAATCTCTATCCAATCTGATGCACGAAATACAAGCAAACACACATGTATTCTAAGAAAAAATTTGCAAATGAAGAGGAGTAAATGCGCACAGACATTGAAGAGCACCTTCGCTCTATTGCATACTCGTTATGACCTCAGGCAAAAAAAATTGGTGAATTGGAAGTTGTTTAAAACTCAAAAGGTAGAATAAAAAACCTGGCAACAATGACAACAACAACAACGATATGAACTTTGTTTAACGTTCGCTTTAATCAGTAAACAGAAATAACAAAAAAAAAACACCGGAATTTTATGCTGAGCCGCAAATGCGACCAATTTAGTGGGAGAGTTTAAAGCGAAGGACCTTTTCTAGAAAAAATGTTTATGTTTATGCTGCCTGGCTTTAGCTTGAGTTCAGCGCAAGTTTAGTGAAGGGGTTGGGGGTTATTTTCAATGGGCAGCTAACCGCTTGAATGTTGTGTAAAATATCAAATGGACCATGAAAGCGAATAAAATTAAAATATATAAAAAATTTGTAGGAAAAATAAAAAATTTAAAGTGCAGCGAAAAATGTTATATAAAACAAAATGGCGGCTTAAAATTGAAGTAATAGCTTTTTATTGCGATCTTAATGGGATTTTATGGTGCTTATATAGCTATTGGAACGTTTGTAATTTTTTTAGAATATTTTTATAAACTATTTTTTGACTATGGCAACAAGCAATAAAAACCAAAGAGGAATAAGTACGAAATTGAGCTATCACGTGAATTCGCTGCTCCGTGCTCGAATCTATCAAATTTGCGTGGAATTTGTTTAAAGAACCATAGTTTTTCGTGCGCTAAAAAAACCCAAAAGTAGTTTTGCTACTTTCTGGCATGCATATATTTTCGGAAAAAATCTACCAAGTTGCCTTAAAAATTTTTTTTTAACTTTTTTGCATTGTAATAACAACCAAAGTCAATTTTGGCTTGAAAATAATACATTTTTTACCACTGTACTAATGACTTCTTTTAAATAAAAACAGAGAAATGCGTTTAAATATTTAAAAAGAAAAAATTTGCTTTGCCTACATTACTGTTAAGAAGTTACAATAATCAAATTTGGTTCTTATAAATTTAGTAATAATCCAAAAATGTACTTTGGCTTTTTTAGTTGTAAAGTAAATATGTATAAAGATTTGCTTCAGCTGTTTTTACTTTCAAATGCTTCTAATAATTGTCTTTAGCTACTTTAACTAGAAATAGTTATAAAAATTTAATTAGGCTGTTATTACTTTTAATAAGTTGTAACAATTGACTGCTACTACTAAAAGTTTTGAACTTTATTTTAGTTGTAGTGAAAATTTTAAAAGTGAAACATAAATAACTAATTATTCGAATTTTTTAAATTTCAAAAATAGGGGTTGGCTGTTATTTCTTGTATCAGCGTGTTTGGCAAAAGCAACCACTCTCAACTTGAGCTTGAAAAGATTATTGGTGCGAAAATTCGACTTCGATTGTTATTATTAGTAATAAATTAAAAACATTGACTTTGGTGGTTATTGCGGGTAAAAAATTTTAAAATAGTTTTGGCTGTTATTATATGCTTCTATTACTGATGAAAAATTGTAAAAGCTTAAACGGTTATAGCTTATAATCACAGATTTATTTACTTTACATAGCTTACAGCTTTTCTGTGGGCTAACCTTTTAGAATCAAAGGAAGTAGAAATAACAAAAATGTGGTTTCGAGGTTACAACAACCACAACCAAAATTATTTGCAAAAAGGGGTACGCTCGTTTTTTTCATTAAAATACGAACATGTTTTCCACTAACCAAAATCTTGCTTTCAAAAACCAGCGCAATCACTTAAAATATGAAAACAAAATCTCCCTACAAAAAATCTGTGTATTAGCCTACTTTTAGGCTACAAACATTTTCGTCCTTCCCGCTGTAAAACATACACAACACTCTTCATTCAAGCGCAACTAGCTATTTATGCTTTCAATTTCTAGCATCAACTAAACGCTTTGAAGTGTACAAATTTCGTGTGCTGTCTGCTCTGTGCGGGGTAGCAGCATGCGGTTGTAGTCACGCTCCTAAAAGTATGTAACACTTGTGTGTGTGTTGCATGTTAAATGCAATATTTTCGGTGTGAACAGCGCACGTACCTTGCTGAGTATTCAAGCAAAATGGCATTCAAATGAACTCATTGAAAAATGCATTTGAATGAAATTTATTGCAAACGAAATTGACAGATTGACGCATGAAAAATTTGTAAAAATCGTACTTTTTTTTTTTAATTTTTTGCAAACGCGGGCAGTGGGAACGTAAAATGTTGTTGGAAAATTTGAGTTTCAATATTTTTTATGTTTTTATCAGAAAACTGAAAGATGCTTTATGAGTACACGAGTGATGGATTGGAGTTGGGAATGCACTATTCATGCTTTAGCTATGACCTTATGGCATGATGTCAAAAGTTCGTTCCGGGGTATTAAGGGACTAACAAACTTCAGGTTAGCTCACCTTAATTGGCTCACCAAAAGCTATTGGGCGTAAATAGTGCCAGCTTAGGTGAAGAAAATCCTGACCATGACTCAGTTATAAGTTACGATCCCTTTTTTACCGCAGGGAGCAATGGTAATACAACAATGGTAATACAACAATTGCATATTATTAGGCGTTTATGACATTCCTTCAGCAACAGCGCCTGAGCTGAAACGTTATGAGCACTAGAGTTTCGGATACATGCAAAATAAAACTTCTAAATGTAGAAACTATATTATTTATAAGTAAAGTCAGTGACGAGTTTACGAGCAGGATACATCCAGGCTTTAAACCCACTTTGAGCCGATAGCTCTTTTTTTCTAAACTATTTCATATGTATACACACCTGGCTCATTGGTTGCATGCCAAAACTTGTTGAAATTGGTAAAATTAAAAAAAAAAAACACAAAAATAAAATAAAACAAAATGAATGTGTGTCTGCGTGTCTGGCGTCCAAAGTACTTAACCGATCTTTATAAAATGTTCACTAGTTAGAGTATAGGGTATATATAGTTTTGGCAAAGGGTAGGTGCCAACCACAACCCCAAGCTATATAAAAATTGTTTCTCTTGTATATGCGTCCAAGGTACTCCACCGATAAAACTTTCACAGTAGATTCTTGGATTCACTGGTTGCACCATAGGCTATATATAATTTTGAAAGACGTTTATAGTATACCTGTTGTTGTTGTTGTAGCGACTACTTAACCTGCCTAGGATATCACCCCCCATCCAACACTGTCATCAGGCTCTTCTAACGGAAGTCCAAGAAACCTCGCGGCTTCAACAGGGGTGGACCAGAATGAAATTGGTGTTAGAAGAGTGGGCTCAGTTGAGCAGATGAACAGATGGTTAGTATCGTGGGGAGACACGCCGCATGCCGGGCAGACATTTGGCATGTCAGGGTTCAGTCTGGATAGGTAAAAGTTTAGTCTGTTACAGTATCCAGAACGAAGTTGAGCCAGCGTGACTCTTGTCTCCCTGGCCAGTTCGCGTTCCTCGTCGGCAACAGGTGGGGCTTGTGCCTGTAGGACTGCATTCACTGGACGTGACCCGACAAAGGAGTTTACCGACTCCGTGTGGATGAGGTTGAGGGCCCGCCGGTGCACCTTTGGATCAAACGGCGAGAAAATGTGGTGCCGGATCTCGTCATAGTGCTTACGGAGATGACTCCTTATTCTCCTGGGAGGCGGATTTTCGTTGAGCAGGTTCCTGTGCGGGTGCTGCGGTCTATGGCAGTTGAACAGGAATTGTCTGGTCAACATCTCGCAGTGCTCTTTGACATCGAGCATTTTTGCCTCATTATGAAGATGGTGCTCAGGAGACATAAGGAGGCACATTTGACATTTTGTTCATTTAAATGTAGGCGGTGCCATGCCTATTTTCCAAAATTAAAAAAAAAATCATCACTAAGATTTTCAGGTCATTGTAACTACGAAATTCTAGCATTCTATCTGCATCAGTGAATGAGATATGACATGTTTCGGTTTCCTATCTCTCTTTTAGAAAACTCTGGTCCAAAAGTGGGCGTGATTGTCCACCGATTTTGCTTGATTTTAAATTGATGTTACTGCCAAATTATATTATTATACCTGTATCAGTTAATTAAATATGGGCAGTTCAATATTTCTACCTTCTTTTTATATAACTTTTATGAAAAAGTAGGCGTGGTTGCAAAGCAATTTCACTTGTTTTTTATGGGTGCATGCCTCCTACAAAATTTCGTTATACTAGCGTAAACGGGTTTGAAGTTATTAACAGTCAAAATTTGAAAAGTTCTTAACTTATATGTGGGCAGTGCCATGCCCCTATTCCAAAAATTTGGCAAAATCGTCAATGGGACAACCAAATTAAGAAATCTAGCAAATTTCATCATTGTTGCTGCTTTTATTCTTGAATTAACCCATTTTATACGTTTTTCGAAATTTTCGATATCGAAAAAAGGGGCGTGGTTATGGGTCGATTGCGCCCATTTCAAATAGCAACCTACCTTGGCCGGAAAGCAACCTGTGTGCCAAATTTCATTCAAATAACTCAATTTCAAGTCAAGTTATCGTATACACGAACGGACGGACGGATATGTCTCAATGGATTCTTCATATATGAAACTCTATATCTATCTCTATTATTTTGTACCGTTACAAACCACCGTTATATGACCAAAACTATAATACCCTGTGTACTAGTACACGCTGGGTATAAAAATATTCTAACGTAGAGCGCATTAGAAAAAAGTTTACTTAAATTGACCAAATACCCTACTAAACGATTCGCTCACAAATAAAATTTAAAAACCGTCAAATAACATATTTTTAGGCTAAAGATTTTCCATATAAACCCGCTCTACTAATGGCTTATCTCGAAATAAGAACTGAAAACATAAGAATTCTTGTTTAAAATGAATTGGCATACAAAAGTTAAAACTAAAATCCTTGTAGTGCTCATAATTTAGAAGTCCGATATGAGTCCTTCAAATGTAAAGGAAGCCTTTATGACTCCGATGTGATTATTACGAGTCGCATGCCGAGAGTGTTTGTTTCAAAGAGCAAATTTGGAACAAATATTCATATCGCTTGTTTAAGAAAAAATTTTTTTTTTGATAAAAAATGTTCCAGCTATGCATACCTTTTCCGGGACATCATCCCAAGTCATCTGCATTGTAGAAGAATGTTCCATAATTGCTGGAGTGTGATTGTATCGATAGGTCCTTCCAATAAATTCGTGTTTCTTATTGTTTGTTTTTTTTTTTTTCAAAGACAGGAAAATTACATGAATAAGCATTTCAAGGGTTTTGTCCCAAATATCTTCTATCCCAATCTTGCTAAGCATAGCTTCAGACATTATTTGCCTTTTTACAATTTCAATTCTAAAAATAGGTCTTTCAACTTCCCAGAAAGAGTATCTTAGTAAACGAGTCTTTTTGGAGTCCAATTAGTGCCGATTATGAGGCCAAAAGGTGTCACATATGAGTCTTATTAAGCTTCATTTGATATACGAAATTAGGTTTTTATCAGAGGACCATCTCAAGAAGGAAAATACCCTATTTCGGACTCATAAATGAGCTCATAAAGAGAGTAGAAGCTTCCATTTATGACACCTTTATGACTCATTTATGACTTCGTTGTTTTTTTGGGTAGTATCTGAATTTCCTCGCATCAGACAAGCTAAATTATTAGAATTTTTTACCAGTAATAGGGACCAAACTCAATTTTTAGAATTTTTTACTAATACTCTTGCCTTATCTTCTTTTAAGAGAGGTCAATATACTTAAAAAAATTGGAATTGAAGGAAATATAAATTTAAGCAACCAGAAAAAAGTATAAATGCTCACAACTCATGATCTAATAATACAGGTCGGGTTAATAGACCAGCTGACTTACTTACTTTTGGCTCGAATTTTGACATAACACTCATTTCTCAGTACGATTTTGACGTTAAACTCACAAATTATAAAAACAAAATACATGGAACATTTTTGTGTGTTTGTATGTTTGTCGACCCTGTAAAAAACGTTGGAGCATCAGAGTACTCCAACACTTATCCTCATTCATATAAAAAAGGTGGTCCAATTTACATAGCGATGTCCGGTGATTGGATCACCTAATTCTATTCGGAGTACCATTTACTTTGCTTCTGAATAGTCTATAGAGCACCTCGTGGGAGTACTTTGAAAATGCTGCCAAAAGATTACTCTATAGAGTTCTCTAGACGAAAGCGAGAAGGGAGTATGTGTTCTTTTGAGGACCACCTACTCCCGCTCTCGCTTTGCTGTTGAATACTCTATAGAGTAATCCCATGGGAGTATTTTGAGAGTACTCTCACGTAGGTGGTCTATAGAGTATTCAAAAGCAAAGAAACGGAGTACTCCGAGATGGATTAGGTGATACAATCACCGGACATTGCCATGTAAATTGGACCACCTTTTTTATATGAATGAGGATATGTGTTGGAGTACTCTGATACTCCTTTAGGAGTATTCTATGGAGTATGAAACGGAGTATTTCCGTTTTTTGCAGGGGAGCTGCTACGACCTGTTGTAGTTGGATCATGCTCACAATTTTGGTCGCTATATCGCAAGCGATGTGTTCACATTTGATTTTCGAAGCAAATTTAAGATTTCTTTTTATTATTTTATTCATAAGTCGCTTAGTACTGACGAAATAAAATAATCTAGTCACTCTTATTACGAGTTCATATAAACAATTTAACGTTTAATATAGGTCGGCATCTAATAATAAAAAATAAATTAATAATGCATAAGAAAAAGTAAAATTATTTATATTCTGAATCACTGAAGAAAATATATTAAATTTGAATTTTACAACAGAATTGCGAGCCAATTAAACGCATACAACTTTAATATTATACGAACTAAAAATAAAAAAGTTAACAAAACGGAAGGCACAAGAAAATAAAAGGTAACAAAGATGTAAGCAATTCATGCGTAATTTATTTATATTTCCACATTTTACGGCACACATAAACACACACATACACATGCACAGATTTGCTGAAAGTTTTAATGTGTGCCTTCAGTGCTTGTCGTTCTTTGCCATTGTCATGGCTTTTGTTTGCTCTGCCACGCAGCACAAATAAAGACGCGACGCATGTTTAAAAATTTAACTTTATTGTGTCTCTGAAACGAGCGAAACTGTAGCAATTGCAACTTAAGTGGGTAGCTGCAACACACGCAATCACTGTGAATCTGTAGTTAAGCTTGTGTGCGTGTTGCTTACTCAAGATATATGTGTTTGCTTTACATGTGTGCGTGTATTTATGTGGCAAGTGTGAATGCCAGATTCAATGTTGCAGAAAATATAAAATGTTAACATTTGAGTTTGTTCACTAACACATCGGCTTACATACATGTATATAGGTGTGTGTGGACTTTGTGCAAACTTGGCAACGTTTTCATAGTCGCTTTGTAGGCGTTTGAACAGAGCGTGATATATATTGTGCCCTACGCATTTTTTATTGACTTTACTCCTTCCTAAGCGAGCTAGTTAACAGTCGCTCTAATATAAAATGGGAAAGCACAACCAAAATTTTAATTTCATAACTTTTTGAAAAATCATATTTTTTTTTTTTATGTTTACCATAGACGATTTATTTTTTTGGTAAACATTTAACGACTTATGAATAAAATAACAAGATGGCACTTTATTTATTTTTTTTTTTCAAATTTTGAAATTTTCTTTGAAAGGAAATTGTAAACTTGTCGCTCTGAATAGCAACCAAAATTGTAAGCGTTTATAATCTCTTTTTTAAGCGAGCAAAAGAGAATTTAACTAGCAACGAAATGACGAATGAAAAATTACCATAAGTCTATATTAAACTAAAAGAAAAGGTCAGCGATCTTTTTTTTTTCAACTACTTATGCAAACACATGAAAGCTTTGAATGAAAATTCAAAAAGTGTCATTAAAATTTTGGAAATACTAAGCATTTGGTTTATGAATTGCGCTGGTTCATTATCACCTATTATTCCAGCTAGATTAAATTTTTTAAACTTTTTTAGGAGAGCATTTTGAAAACTCATTGAACAGGCAACTTTCCTAGGTAATGAAAGTTAATGACCCAACACTTTGTTTTGTAAATGTTTTTAAAAATATTATTCCTTTTCGCGACCTTTTTGTTTTCTAATTCCTTCTTCTTGCTGGCTTGAGGTGGGTGATTTTTAAAAAAATTTAAAACAAAAAATATTGATTTTACCAATATATTTCGACTATCAACGGTAATCGTGGAGTTGTTTACACGTTAAACAGGACAGACGTGTAATAATTTGACCCTGAAGAGGATTACCGTTGATATTCGAAATATATTGGTAAAATCCATATTTTTTGGTTTCAATTTTTTTAAAAATCACCGACCACAAGCCAGCCAGAAGAAGAAGTTTTTAAAAATGAATAAAGTAAGCTTTCTATAATAACAAATACATAAGCATTTACAGTAGCCAATTTTTTTCTAAAGCAATAACTGACTTATAAATAAAATAATGAAATGTAATTTTCTTTCAAAATTTTAAATTTGCTTTGAATTGCAAATGTGAACATGTCGCTTACGAGAAAGTTACTAATAAAGGGTGTTTTTTTTAGGGGTATAGAACTTTGAATTGAAATAAAACACAAGAAAATCGTTTTAAGGTCCATCAATTTGGCTTTATTGGAAGGATAATTTTATGCCATTAATGTTTAAATATGATTTCGGGCATGTGGGCGTCGCGGCTGGCTCGAATAAAGCCAATTCTACAGGTCCAATTTTCAACCACTTTTTCGAGCATATGGGGCCGTATGTCGGCAATAACGCCACGAATGTTGGCTTCCAATTCCCCTAACGTTTCTGGTTTGTTGGTGTAGACGAGCGACTTCACATATCCCCAAAGAAAATAATCCAATGGTGTCAAATCACACGACCTTGGTGGCCAATTGACAGGTCCATTCCGCGAAATTATGCGCTCATCGAATGTTTCCTTCAATAAATCGATTGTGACGTGCGCTGTGTGGCATGTAGCGCCGTCTTGTTGGAACCACAACTCATCCACATTCATGCCATCCAATTCGGGAACAAAATAGTCGGTTATCATGGCTCTATACCGGTCTCCATTAACGGTAGCTGCCTCTCCAGCATTATTGCGGAAGAAGTATGGCCCAATGACTCCACCAGCCCATAGAGCACACCAAACAGTCAGTTTTTGTGGATGTAATGGCGTTTCAAGGGTCTCATGTGGATTCTCTTCACTCCAAATGCGGCAATTTTGCTTGTTGACGTAGCCATTCAACCAAAAATGAGCCTCATCACTGAACAAAATTTTGCGATGAAAATCAGCATCGAAATCAATCTCATTTTCGGCCCATACACCAAAATCACGACGCATTGCATGGTCTCGCATCTTTAATTCTTGCACAAGCTGGATCTTGTAAGGTCGCAAGCCAAGATCTTTGCGCAAAATCTTCCATAAAGTTGATGGACAAAGCTCCAATTGCTGTGCACGGTGGCGAATCGATTCATTCGGGTCCTCTTCAACACTTTGCTCTACAGCGGCAATTGTTTCTTCGGTGCGCACTGTTCGACGTCTCTGCGGATGCGTATTATCACATAGAGTAAACGTAGTGCGAAAACGATCCATGGTTAACCGAATTAATTGCTCTGATGGACGATTATGTCGACCATAAAATGGACGGAGCTCACGGTAAACTTCGCGAACTGAACCATTATTTTCGAAATAAATTTGCACGATTTGCAAGCGTTGTTCTTTTGTCAACCTGTTCATGATGAAATGGCAAACCAAACTGAACATAAATGACATTAGAGTTGCCAGATTTGACCACAAAATGCCAGTTTTATCTCTATTCGAAAAACAAACCTGTAAAAAAAACACCCTGTATTATAAGCGCTTATCTTTCTAATGCTTACTTAAAAGAAAAAATTGTATTTAGCATCGAAATAACTAATGAAGAACGGCCAGTAAAAAAGCAATTCTTTAAAAAAAATTAACTTACAATTTTTAAATTAAAAACAAGTAAGGACGGCCTGTATTCGACTGTGCAGAAGGCTTTATACCTTTTATGAATAGAGCTCCGATCTTGGTGATTTTTTTACGAAATCTTTTAATATCCATAAGAAAATATCTCAAAAAGTTTCAAGTTTTAACCTTTAAAAATGAGGAAGAAATGGCCATAATCCTCTTATTTGAACGACCGGTTGTATGGGAGATATATGCTATAGTGACCCGATTATACCGGATTCGACAAATGTCTAATATAATACAAAAATACATCCGTGTGCCAAATTTCATCGAGATATCTCAAAAATTGAGGGACTAGTTTGCGTTCAAACAGACGGACGGATGGACAGAGGGGCATGGATGTATCAACTCAGTTCATAGTCCTGATCAATTTGGTATACTTAATGGTGGGTCTATCTCTTATATTTCTAAACGTTACAAACATCGGACCAAAGTTAGTATACCATTTCATGTTCATGAAAGGTATAAAAAAAAACGATTAGTGAAGAAAAACAGAACGTCAACCTCTTACAAATTTACTATTAATTTTTTGAAGTTGCATCAATTAATAGCTGATTTTTATTCGTTTTGTAAGTTAAGTATTTATTTAAGTAAGCTTTATAAAGTTCTTTCAGTTTCTTTATATTTCTTAAAATATACAGCAAAATAGATATTTTGGATTTTTGTAAATTTTTTTTTAGAATTTTTATTGAAATAATTAAACTTAGCTCTTATTCCAACATATTTCTGGCAACGTAGTCCTTTATTAAAAAAATGTTCAAGTGCAAGTTGACTTTGGTTTTTATTCCTAAAAAATTTAAATAGTAAATAACTTAAGCTGTTGTGCGCAACTAATAATATTGAGTTAGCTATCGAAAATTATTTGCTGAAAACTCAAGTTGCCTTTGTCGGTATTACAAATCAAAACAATTTTTTTAAATAACCTTTTACAACCAATATTCTAAACGATTTTTAACGAAAAATATGCGACCTCTATTTATTTCATAAGCTCTTCAAAAATTTTATTTATAATTACTTTAGTTGTTTGATTTTCAGAGATTAATAAACATATCCACACATGATAAAATTTTAAAAGGTAAGCACAATCGATGGTAGGGATCATTATTAAGTCAATAGAAGCCACATCAACAGTTTCTAGAATTTTTGGCGTCTGTCTGCATGTTTGGTCGCGCATCATTCAAAAACGGCTTAATGGAATTAAATGAAGGGTTTACCGTTGATTTATCTGGTGTGTAACTTTAAGTTTAAGATACTATTTGTTGCGATAGCTCTACAGGTTTCGGAGATATCGCTCCATATGTGGACAAAGGTGACCAAAAATGTGTTTAGTACATATGGGTATCACAGGAAAGGTGATGATGAGTGCTGCAATAAGCGATTTAATTAAGTTCCATATCTTATCTGGTATAGGATATTATGATCAAAATCGGACTCAGTCTATTATTAGTTCTGAGACGCAGCGAAGCGGGCTGGGTCAACTAGTTTTTAATAAATATAGAAAAAATAAATAAGTTGGCCGCTTTTCCAAAATACTTAAATGCTAGCTAGAATTTTTTAAAGCTATTTACTAAAATTTTTTTTTTGTAAGCTAAAGTTGACTTTGGTTGTTATCATAAAACAAAGTGAATTATTTTTGAATAATTTTAACTGCTTTTCTTAACCAATATTGATTATAAAAAACATGTTTAAAGCTAAATTTCACTTTGGTTATTATTTTAAATCAAAAATTTTTTTCACTTTAGTGGCTGTTCTTTTAAAACTTGAGTTAAGTTTACAAAAATTTATTAATTTAAAGCTCGGGTAGAGTTTGGTTGTTATTCCAAATAAAAAAAATTTTATGGGTAACTTTTCTGAAAATAAAAACTTCCGGTTATTGGGCTTTTGCCAAAAAAAATTAAAATATTTACAATTTAAACTACTTGCTGTCGCATTTTTGTAACGTTCACTCACAGCTTAAAATTGACTGTGCCATTTTCTCTACGTCTTACTGTATACATTTCCATCACACTTGTAACTCTTACAGCCGTCGCTCGCTACACTGATAGGTGTGAAGGCCACTATGCCCTTGCGATTAAGGCACTAAGCAAACAAAAGCCGCACTCAACTGTAAACGGTTATGATACTCGTAGTCGGCTTCTGTCAGTGTATGTGTGTGTGTGCGTGTGGCTGTGTATGCACCCAAACATATGCAACGCATAAAATTTCATGAGTTTTCACCAAAGTACAGAAAGTTGAAAGACAAACAAACATAAATTGCGGAGCTGATACTCAGCATGGCCACAAATGTACACACATGCACACACATACACACATACAGATACATAAACACATACACACATGTATACATTCCACATATGAATGCGTATTTGTTACCAAACGTTGACAACAACATGTAAGTTTCGTCGCTATGTCAACAGCCTCTGACATAAACTTTTGGAAACATAAATACGAGTACTCACACACACACACATACAAACGCAGTGATATGAACATTTGCTTTCAAACGGCATATTATTAAAACATACATGAGCCCAGTTGGCTATACAAGCCCGCGTATTTAACTCAAACATCTGATTATGCTGATGTGTACACTGGGTGGGTGTGCCGGTGCTCACTTTGAAGTAGTCCCTCGTTGATGTCCTCCCACTGCCCACAGCATATTCAAACTGCCAGTTTTTGTTTTTTGTCTCATTTATGTGCCATTTTTGTTGTGTTGCTGTGTACTTAGTCGCTTCTGTATGCGGTTGCCTCGATCCAATTGTTGGTCGCTAGTCATCTGAAATGTTGATGACAAAAGTTTGACGACACCGGCAAGCTTGCTTACTTAACGTGTAGTAGGTATAGCCTGGCTCACTCTTGCGCTTAGTTGCTCTTATGTCAGTGTGCCTATAGCGTCAGTGCCTTGCCCAAAGCAATGTGGTAGTTCGGTTAAAAATTGCAGACGCGGTAACCCACTGAACCACATGAATGACATATTCGATTTAAGTACATTTCGGTGGCAAAAAGCAATAATAGCCAAAGACCACTTAGCAGAAGGTTGTGTTATTTTTAGCATAGTATTCTCCGAACTCCGTACGTAAATTTATTATCATACAATTTCATGGCATTTACTTCATAATTTAAGGTTTTATGAGGAAGAAGTAACACAGCCAAAGTCAATTCAAGCTTGTTTGAATCTTTAATAATAACCTAACTGAATTGCCTACGAAAATATTTAAAGTCTATGCATTTTGCTTTGAAACACAAAAAAAAATTTAGCAAATAATGCAGCCTCAACAACCTTACTGAATTTGCTTCAACATCGTTACTGAATATTGTCTGAGTAAGCCAAATTAAAATTATAAAAAAAATTTTGCATTTCGTTTTGATAAATAACAAAGGCTAAAAAAAGATTATATATATACTGCTGAGTGGAAGATCACCCTATTTCAAAATCTTTCTCAAAAACGCCCTCTATCAAAATTGGTTTCAATAACGCCATATTTGAAAATTTTATTCAAAAACGCCCTACCTCAGCTAAGAATGTATTGAATTTTCGTTCAGATAGGTCGTTTCTGAAACTCATTCTGAGATAGGGCGTTCTTAAGCAAAATTTTGAAATAGGGCGTTATTGAAAAAAATTTTGAGATAGGGCGTTTTTGAGACATATTTTAAAATAGGGTGATCTTCCACTCAGCAATCTATATATAAAAAAAGCTAGTGTTTTTTCTTAAACTTTCCGAATTTGACAAAAAATTTGTATGAAGAAAATTTGAAAATTTGAGAAAAAGGTTTGAAACTTGAACTGAAAGCAATTGCTGCGGTTTTAAAACCAAAATTTTAAAGAAAAAATTTAAGCCTATTTCAGTAGCTTTGTTAACACTAAGAACGCTCTCTTGAAAAATTGTCAATCAATGGGGGTAAGGTGGGGCATAGGAAGAGGGTGAAAAAATGCAGAGAAAGGGGAATAGGATAAATAAGAAAAAAGGAGGAGAGAAAAATAAAAAAGAGAGTAAAAGGAAGCGCCAGAGAAAGAAATGGGAAAGAGAAGAGAGGGAGAGAAAGAAAGAGAGAGAGAAAAGAGAAAGAGAGAGAGATAGGAGAGAGAGAGAGAGAAAGAGGAGGAATAAGTGAAAGAGAAATACACATAAGAAAAGTAAATGGTTGAGGTAGGAGTATAGAGGTAGAGGTAGAAGAAGAAGAAGAGGTATAAGTAGAGGTAGAGGTAGAGGTAGAGGTAGAGGTAGAGGTAGAGGTAGAGATAGAGGTAGAGGTAGGGGTAGAGGTAGAGGTAGAAGTAGAGGTAGAGTTAGAGGTAGAGGTAGAGGTAGAGGTAGAGGTAGAGGTAGAGGTAGAGGTAGAGGTAGAGGTAGAGGTAGAGGTAGAGGTAGAGGTAGAGGTAGAGGTAGAGGTAGAGGTAGAGGTAGAGGTAGAGGTAGAGGTAGAGGTAGAGGTAGAGGTAGAGGTAGAGGTAGAGGTAGAGGTAGAGGTAGAGGTAGAGGTAGAGGTAGAAGTAAAGCCATAGGTAGATGAAGAAGTAGAGATAGTAGTAGCAGTCTAAGTATAAAAAGAACTAGAGGCACAGGGAATGTAGGAGGATGAGAAGGAGCTAGAGAAGAAAAAAGATAGGGAGTAAAAGAAAAATAATGATAAAACTAAATGCGAGACATATTTTTTGAATAAGACCGAACGACTATGAAGTTTAGAAAAACTATATCTAATTTTTGCTATAAAATATTCTAACATCCTTTTCCCAGCGGTTGTGTGAGGCTACAGCGGACGCTATCAAAAGCCGTAACAGATCCTTAAATATATTTCCTATTATTCAAATCAAAACTGAAGAAAAATATTACTAAAAAGGGCATTCAATTCCATATTGTTATTATTTAGTGATGCGTGCACAAATGTAAATACAGACAGAGCGTATAATGTTCTAAGAATTACTGATTTGGCTTCTGTTAATCCAGTTAACGCCATTTATACGAAAGATACGAAAGATCTCTTACAAACAGATATCGACCGGGAAGAATTGTACTGTATGTATAAAAAGCGTTTATGGCTAATTTTATTGCCATGACTGTATAAAGTGAGTGCAAAGTATGTTCCTGCAGCAAATGGATTAGGAGACGTCAAATTGGACAACTGCCAACACTTTCGCGAAATCTGTATTAAATTCTATTAAGCGGTTAGTGAGCGATGCGCGTACAAACATAGAGACAGGCAGACAAAAATTCGAAAAACTATTGTTTTGTGTTTTGTTTCTCTATTGAAGGTTATTCCGTATGCAATTATGTTTGATGTGTTCACATTTGGTAGACTGGGTAATGTTTGATAGCGCTCCGAAATTTAAGATATTTGTTTCATAAAAACAAAAAATTTACGGAATATCACATACATCCACACCCTTACATATGTATATGGAAAATTAGTATATTTGCTTACTACGTAGCATATGTTCGCTAACTTTTTTTATGAGTAAACGCATAAATATACTGCTCTAAAAATAATTACTTGTAAACTACTTCAAAATTACTACGTACACCAAATACAACTAGTAAGCCAACCGACTTTTTCTCATATAAGTTATGGTTAACTTGGCGATGTTCTACGAGACTTTGAGATGTTTTGAAACTGGTGCTGGCACTAGAGAGTTCACAGTCTCGCACTCTTGCATTGGAAACTCAAATTAAATAAATAAGTTCTACTGGCATTCTCCCGAGTCTGAGCACTTCACTTTTTTCCAAAAATTAAAATTTTTGTTGTTGCTGATTTGTGTTTTTTAGACTAGTTTAAGTTGTGTTACAGCAATCTAGTTGTAAACTAGTAATTTTCTGAATAGTTTGGTATTTGACTGCAGTGTATTACGGCATTATCAAAGTTTCTAATAGAACATCCAGTGCTGCCACAAATATAATTCAGAGTTTTTTAGTTATCTCTTCCTACTATAGCTACTTCTTCTTACCTGTTTCATACAGTCCTATCCAAGCTGTGCCTCAACACTTTTATGTGGCACTATCTCTGTAGCAAAATTGCATATGTTTTTAGTTGTTTCATAATTTTTTTCTTTGGTTTTTTTTGTTTTATGATTTATTTATTTTTTTGTTTTTTGTTTGTACGCTTTACTTTTCCTTAGCCTTCATTCGCCCATGTACAAGTTGTCTGCTTTGTGGGTCTTCTTCCGCCTCTGTGCTTACGCTCATATGGCATCCATTAGTTGTGTAAGTTTGTGTGTGTTGCTTTGTATTTTTTCGTTCGGTTGGGTTTTTAATTAAATTATGAATTATGCACACTTAGTTAAGCAGATTTTTTTGAATTACTTTTTTTAATGTTTTTTATGTAATTCGTACTTCTGGACACCTCTTCTTCTCCTCTATTTTTCCTTGATTCTCATACTCCTCTGTCTGCGCTGCAAGTTTGTCATAAAACGTGCTAGAAATGTGTTGAATGTAAAAAGAAGAAGAAGCACAAAAAAAAATAAACAAAAATATATTTTAACAGTAAAACTTTAAGTTCTCAAACTTTGCCCATTAAAGTTTTCAAAACATCAAATTGCTTTTTGGAAAGTTTGTGGTCAGACATTTTTAATGTTGTTATCTGCACCCAATTACGAATATTCGTACGTTTTCCCTTTTTGGGCACTTTAAGGTTAACAAAAAAACACAAATAAAAAGACTACTCTCTTTGCTTTACTTCTTTAATTTAGTTAAATAAAGTTGAGTATAAATAAATGGAAAAGCAAAGTAATAAAACCCTCTTAATTGATTCTGCTTAAGATCTGTAGCTAAGATGAACAACAACAATTTTCCGTAAAAGCCCATGGATGGAGATTTCAAAACTACAGAAACAAGAAGGGCGATCAAGCACGGGGCACGGGTAAGTTCCTCGTTGATGACCCAGTTAACTCATTTACTGCCAATGGAAAATTACTTTCTCCATTCCACAACGACGAGCTGAGAATTTCAACATTTATGGTGTTCTGCTTCTAAGTATTCCAACAAGTTGTCGGCACCTACAGTTTTTTACCGACTCGGAACGGCTTCTGCAAAGCCTAAGCAAAGATGAATTTTTGCTGAGAAGCCTTCCATGGCAGAAATACAATCGAAGAGTTTGCCAAACCACCGAGCTGAGGGACTACCCCGTTTTGAAACAACTTTTTCAAACCAATTTTGGGTTGAACTGTGCCAGGACAGGGGAGCTTGAAACATAGAATACTACCTATGAACAAAATTTCATCCAAATGTGTCACGGAATTTTTCGAAATAATATCAAATATGCTAAAAAAATTATATAATACGAATATGTGGTAACCCTAGGTGGTATCCTAGAAATACTTTTGTTGAACTATGGCAAAAATTACATTAAATCAATATCCATATCAGCATATCTGCTTCGTAGTTTTTAAATCTCAGACAAGTGGCAACACTTTATAAACATATTAAGTGGCAGCACTTAAGTAGGAGAGCTTATGGTCTAGCCCTTTAATTATCTACAAACTTTCATTTAAAAGTAATTTACGAAATAATAGCGGTTATACAAAAAAGCAAAGATAATGTGATTAGGTGGCAACCCCGCAAAGATGGTTTTTATCAAATACACAGTAATATAAATTTCATTTCATACCTATATAACCTAAAAAAAAATTGTGTCCGCAGCACTGCTAGTGCGTAAGGTAGTGTTCTATCCGAGATACTTTCGGTTGTGGTAGTAAACGAACATCTGCAGAGTTGCCATCTGCAAAATCGAGGCATCTTACCAGGGATCGTACACTGTATTTATTAGCAGATCGTAACACCGTCTTTATAAGTATCGTTACGGGCCACTGGTGAACTGGCTCAAGGATGGACAAAAGATAAAAGGGAAGTTTTCTGTCCGCAGCTTGATCTAAGGCGCAAGTTAAAGCTACCTCATCATTGTTGTATCGCCGCAATCTCCCCAGTGCAACTGTGGCTAGGGAAGTTAATATTTACTTGGAAAGCCAAGTTGCTATGAAGATTTTGAATACGATCGTGCTGTGGTCGGGAGTGGTCGGGGCTGGCTAGACCACTCTCTCCTTTGTCAGAAAATATTTTAAAATAAAGAACATCTGGACACAAGGGCAGCATCCTGGATAGAGTAATTATGAACCAGATATGGCGCGCTGTGGATTATTCGTGATCTTGCTGGCCACCCGTCGGCCGCTCTGAAGTTCCTATTGCACCGTGAGGCAAGTCGGATTAAAGGCGATCTATGCCGAAGTATCTTCATTTATTCTCATAGCTTGGTGCGGTCCACGAAAACCTTTAATTTAACTTTGTTGAAGTATGCCGATGTGTTAATACACCTCATACATCTCGTTATTAAGTTTTCTTAGAGGTCCATTCATTTTTCGAATACCTTTTTCACGAAAACTATTAGAGTTATCTCATCAAATGTTGTCAGCTTTCAGGTTTCTTCAAAAAAATTTAAGAAGGTTATGATAAATGGTCTTGGAACAAAAGCCTAGTCGGACGGTGACAGGGCCCAGCATTAATAAAAATCAAATTATTTCCCTCATCTGGGCAAATCAGCTGTCGATCAGCCTGCTGTTTGAACTGGTAACTGGTTGATTTCTTACTCAAATAATTGGGAAGGACATGGAATGCGCTACAAATAACTTCTACCAAAGCTACAGGTAGGAGGTTGAGATAGCAATTGTAGAACGCCTGTCACTGCAGCTTTTGCCAGCCGATGTCTTATGGATTCGAAAAACACGTATTCTTTGACTGCCTAGCAAGCCTTTGCTCTGACAAAGTCGGAGTGAAGCCACTATTCAGAAACAAATTTTCAAATCCATTTGTTTAAATTTAGGCTCTCGTTCGGATGCTGCTTTAGAGTTATTGCAAAATTTGAACATAACCTTAAAGCTACTCACATTAAAATTTACTGCCTTAAACTGTCATTCAGCTCATAAACAAACTTTAAGAATTGTATATTCTTGATTTTATGGCTATTTTCCTTACTTACTTATTTATAAACCCAACAAATGGCATTACTAACCTAAATATTATACTTATTGCTTCACTGGTAAGGCAACATAAGCAAAACCAACAACAACCAGAAAAAAGCAACACTAAAATGATTAGGTACTTACTCGTACTCTTGAAGCGCACACACAAATACATACATAACTACGGTACTTAAGTTCACTAATACATGCACATAAATATTTTATTTGAAAAGACCAGCAAAGCCAAAGGTATCATCTTCACCAAGACCAACTGTCATAAATAAGTACACATAAATTCACAACTCTTCGTGGTACAGGCCGGTACCATTTCATGCGTTCACTCATTCATATGTGACATATGCCGAAGTTTGTTTGCACATTAGGGTGGTGCACCTAAACATACGCAGCTTTCGCCAACTCCATATGAAGGCCTTGAATTCAAGTTAAAACTTTACGCGGTAATTGTTGTTGTAGCAGCATTTCGTGCTTCCTAACCACCAAGTCCATTGTAGATAATTATAAGCCATCTGTGCCTCAGGAAAAAAAGAAGCCTCAATTGGGTTTGGCTAAAGTTTACAGTCTGCTCCTAACAGTCAAAAAGTTAAATGATGCCAGGGGAGTATTCACTGTATGCCGGAAAATCATAACATACAGAATGAAGCGGTTTAGCCTAGATTGGAAAGAGTTTAACCGAATGCAATATCCCGACCGAAGTTGGTCAGAAGTTCGCGTTCTTTTGCAGTTGCAAATGGTAATTTTGTATGTCGGATTTCATTGGAAAGGAAGCGAGAAAAGAGTTTGCCGACTCTATGCGGATGTTACTGAGGGCCTGAAGATGCGCCTATAGATAAAAAGTTATTGCTTTATAGTGCCAGGTCTCGCAAAAATGGCTCCGGTGATGGCGCATTCTTAGCAGAAGAGGCTGCTCAGCTTCAAGCAATTGCCTACTAGAATGTTGGCCTCACTGCCTAAATTGTGTTCCGACGCCGAACAGACTGAGATAGGAGAAGTACACCATCACAGTCTTCCTAGGTATTATAATGGTATTTAATTTCTCCTTGAAACTACCCTGAATAGAATGTCAGGCATTTTAACTAAAAGCTGCAAGTTTTCATCATATTTCAGCAAGAAATATTTGAAAAAGTTGTGACTTGAAGACACCTGACCTAAAGCTTCCTTCGTGTTAAGGACTCTGCAGTCACATAGGCTCAAAGCGCAGGAGTTGGGTCAAGAAGTGAACTCTAAGCACTGATTCTGTAAGAAACAAAAATCGACAGTGCACCGCTCAAGGAGAACTTGTATTGTATCAACTCTGGTTAATGGTATTTAAAAATATATTTAAGTCAAAGAAAATGTGCTTAGAATATATCCGATGTAGGCAAGCCTATCGTAAGCGGCGACTAAATTCCACGTCGACTCCGGTTTCGGGGTCAATTCAATCATTTCCACGATATTCAGACTAGTATCGGGCTTATATCCGGCAAAGGATTACCAATATTATGACCCTGCTCGATACGTCAGTCCCCATTCCTTGAATGGATGCGCCGACTATGCAGGTCTAAGTACTGCTACTACAACAACAGGGCAGTTGCATCAGCCAAATTAAGACAAATAGCAGAACACAAGAAATACCTAGCTACGGTTAGTGAACAAAAGCAATGCGTGAAATTTCTAGTTATCAGGGATCCACCCTTTGTAGGAAAAATCCAAACAAAACATGGCCTGCCTTATTTACCATAAAATCTTAAGTATCGCCCTATCATTCCGAAAAACGACGGCACAGTAACTCTTGCGTAGTCAAGTAAATCGGCGGTCAAGTTGTAGTTGGTAAGAAAGCTTCACGGCTCTGCCAACCAAAAAGGCGTAAGTCAACGAGTTACGGAACCACTACGATATTAAATCAAAGTCTTAAAAACGCTGCCTGAACCTTTTAGGAAGTACATATTCGAACCAACTAAAGCAGAGGTGTCATTTCCTATTCTGGACTCAAAGCGAGACGTGCAGAAGGAATTCCACTGTACAGAAAGAGCGAAAAGCCTCCTGCAGTTTTGAACATTTCATCAATGAAACAAAATAAACTGACATAGATTCTCCCTTGAATTCAGTAATGCTCTCTGCTGACAGTAGACCAGTAAGTTACTATCGCCTGGGTAGTCATAATGAAAGTTTCCGTTAGGGTTTCACGATAACTAAAGTTCCTTTCGGCTTCCTCCCGTTCATTCAAAGCCAAGGTGATAAAATCAAAGCTTGTACGAACATGTCTAACCTAATTGGCAATAGAGGTGCAGCTCAAAATTTTTCTATAGTAGGGTTGAAATAGGGAAATGGACACAAATAAGCGTGCTTTCTTTTCAGGCAAATTATCTGATGTGGACCAATTAGGACCATCGCTAACTTTCAAGATCCTGTGGCCAAGTCTAGTTAGGAATTCTGCTCTAAGAAAAGCAAAGATGGGGGATAGTTCTACACCTGCCTTCGGCAGTAGCCAGATCTGCAGATAAGGCGCCTTGGTTGTCATAAAGGGACAGCATCACGTTCTCCTCGTGGTAGGTTCAGTGAAGTAAGTTCTTCACTTTTCCTAATTTTAATGTCTCAAAGTTTTGGCTGTGTTAAGTTCGATCATATATGAGTTATGTCGCGAGACAACTTAAAAAATATCAACCAACGAAATCCTTTCCAAATCAAGAAATTTTTTTCCAAAACGAAAACGTTGAAAACTCCTTAAGATGAGGTTTAAATTGTTCAAGATTCAAATTTGTTTTATAACACCATCACAGAAAAGAACCGATGTAGACTGACTAGGTTTCCCACTAAGTTAAAAATTAGAGTCACAAAGAAATGGAATGGCGTTCCTTGCTAAGTAATTCGATTATTCACTTTTCCAGACACCCTTATGTCCACATGCCAACCCATTCGTTTTTACATTTGGTCTTATATTTGCTTTATGGCTTTTGCTACGATCAAACACTTTGTCAATTTATTTACGTTAGTTTTTCTTCTTTACTGCTTGTCGTGAATATTTCATCGATGGCAAAATGGGAGCAAAGCGAAATGGTCGGCTATGAAATGGAAGCTTATTGGACAGATGGAGTATTGAATTTCCACTAGCATGTTGTTGCTGACTGCAGTGTTGATAGTTTTATACGAGTATTGGATACTATCACATATATGTAAGTAATTTTTCGAGTAAGTGAGCATATGAGCACGAGTTCTGGTAAATATCAATATGTGACACTAATGCTTCTATTTGTTTTTGTACTTATGTACACTAGGGTGAGTGGAGTATAAAATTTTTCTTAAATTTGCTGTCAGATTTATTGTTATTAGCAATTTTTGAATTCTTCCCACATTGATGTGATATTTTTGTTTTTAAGTGACTATATTTAAATACAAGCGATCTGATGAATGTTGCGTGATGTGTTGTGATGTGATTCGACCTAATGCAATTTTAACTATGTGCTATCATGCCCTGAGATGTAGTCAAACATAGTATGGAACGTGTTTAATCATAGTTTATTCTGTTGTGCTTACAAAGCCAAACATTTGATTTTAATGAATTATTGTTTTGTCAATTCTGGTCATATGATGTAGAATCGTTGACTTGATATATCACTCAAGTGATCAAAAAAGCAACTTATTTCGGTCCACCTTAATGCACAACACAACTGTAGGTTTCCAAGTAAAACACATTTATTTACTATTTTTACGTGTCAAAGCCTGAATTATGTGATGTGTGTTGGAAAAGTGTCATAGCGATACAAGTGGCCCTATTTGCATCTTTGCATTTTTAAGCATGTTTTCCAAGTATTTCTTTATCAGAGAAGCAATACCAAATTATACAAGCGCAATTCTCACTTTAAAGAAATTTTTACGTTGAATCAATAGAAGACAGGCATGCGTTGATAATTGAAAAACGAATATGATTGACAGTCAATGACAGGAATGCGTTTGAGTTTTATACTCGTGGTAATGTAATTTAAGTACACAATTTAAGATACGTTAAATTTTTATAGCTCATAATGTTAAATGATATTGCAATAAAAGCTTACGCACAACACCATGCCCCATTTTCAAACGCGTTATCTTCAGTATCAAGGATTTCAATTCCGTAAAGATATGTATTTCAAAATTATTAAAAACGTGCTAATACTAAAATATGTGACAAGCCAGTAGGATTTTTCTGAGAAGCATTCTATTGAACAAATACTAAAACAAAATAAAATTAAATTAAATTAAATTAAATCAAATTAAATGAAATAAAATAAAATAACATAAAATAAAATAGAATAAAATAAAATAAAATAAAATAAAATAAAATAAAATAAAATAAAATAAAATAAAATAAAATAAAATAAAATAAAGTAAAATAAAATAAATAAAAATAAAATAAAATTTTTGTTGTTGGTTTTACGGTCTGTTCATTTTACATATTTTTGTAAGTATAACGAGCTCAAGACCAGTTGATAATAATTCTTAGTTAATTATTATTATTTTTGATTAGAGGAAAAATTGAAAGCAACAAACATATACAGGCTATAGTTATAGTACTATTTCGAAAACAGCCACGATTTCTCGTCAGACTAATTCGTATAGTTTTGCTATTTCAGAGGGTCTTGTGGAGAATCGAACCCACTCACTCTGATTGCAGGCGCAGCTGCCTAACCCATAGGCTAGCTGCATGTAGTTTTGCAGGCTGCTTAGTGAAAATTATTATCAACTAGTCTTGAGCTCTTTGAACTTACAAAAATATGTACAAATGAACAGACCATAAAACCAACAACAAAAATACATTTATACCGGAGCACGCGGTTATGTACAATAACTATCTTCTAAAAATGGAAAAAAAGAATGTACAAAAACAAAGTCCAACATGCATGATTTACATATAGACAGAATGTCTAAAATATTGTGTATACCGTTGGCAAGATAACAAACAACAATTAGAGGAAAACGTGAATTAAGCAGCTTGCAAAACTACACGCAGCATAGCCTATGGGTTAGGCAGCTGCGCTGGCAATCAGAGTGAGTGGGTTCGATTCTCCACAAGACCCTCTGAAATAGCAAAACTATACGAATTAGTCTGACGAGAAATCGTGGCTGTTTTCGAAATAGTACTATAACTATAGCCTGTATATGTTTGTTGCTTTCAATTTTTCCTCTAATCAAAAATAATAATAATTAACTAAGAATTATTATCAACTGGTCTTGAGCTTGTTATACTTACAAAAATATGTAAAATGAACAGACCGTAAAACCAACAATAAAATAAAATAAAATAAAATGAAATGAAATGAAATAAAATAAAATGAAATTAAGTGAAATGAAATGAAATGAAATAAAATAAAATAAAATAAGATAAAAGAAAAAAAATATAATGAAATAAAATAAAATAAAAAAAAAATAAAATGTAATAAAATAAGCTAAAATAAAATGAAACAAATAAAATAAAATAAAATAAAATAACATAATAAAACATATTTTTTAACATAAAACCTCTACTTTTTGACCATAGTTTTGTGTGATCATCAAACTAAGTATGGAGAATTTTGGCGGCAATTAATTTCGAAATCAAAGTTTATCGCCTTTTTTTAAGGAAAGATTTAAGTGAGATCATCTTATCAATTATTTGTATGTTTAAATATTTTAATGTGTTTATATTAAATTCCAAACAAATATTTAAATAGCATCACATAAGGTATTTATAACCCATAACCACAAGTCATCTGTATAACAGTACATTCATTTTAAATTGTACTTCAACTAAAATTTATTGAATTATCTCAGGTCTGTTTTCGTCTCTGCCGCCTGCGGTGCTACTGGTACATCTTATTTGCATAATGCACATTGTGCTCACATTTGCATACAAATAAATTATTATATTTCTACATTTACGTCTGCATATTCATGTGGCATAACAAAACATAAACATAAGCAGTGTATAGACATGTCCATTTAGTTAATATATACAAGGTGGCGCAAAAGTAATCCTCCTATCAGAAAATGCTATAAATTTTGCGATTGGCCCCTAAAGTCAGTTCTGTTTTGACATTTGTGTAGTAAACACATGCGAAATACACGTTAATAAACAATGTTACGCTACACTGCTCCATAACGCGGAATATTGCTGACTATTTATTTGACCAATAATCGGTCGGGGCCAAACGGTTACTGTGAATGGTGAGCGCTACAGAGCAATGATCAACGAGTTCTTTTTGCCGCAACTTGATGAATTGGGATTGGAAAATATGTGGTTCCAACAAGACGGTGCAACAGCACACACTGCACGTGCCACAACCGATATGCTGAACATCGGAAGCTTACTTTTGCGCCACCTTGTATAAACAAATTTTCCTTTTACATGCAAATAGAGTGAGTCTCTGCCACTTAGATATTTATGCTTTGCTCATTATTTGCATACGGAGATGATTTGTTTCGTTTATCTGGCATACCACACTTTGGCAAAATGTATGCTCTTTCTAGTTATTCTTTCTAATCATATGAATATGCGCATAATATGTAGCCATGTTTGTACATAAATATGTAATTTGCATAAATATGTTTTTATATAAATTCTTCTTTTTATTTCTTTGTGCAATAAATCATTTCTTTGTTGAATATTTTCCAAGACCACTTTCCTTCTTCAAAAATTGTGTGTAGGACTTCATTTTTGCGGAATGGCATTCTTGGAGCTCATGTTTGCTTATTTACGATTTAAGCGAAAACTTTGATTAAATCTTTTAAGTTGTTAGATCTCACAAACAGTTTGAGTGGAGAATATTTCAGATACTTAGATAACATTACCAAATTTTAATATTTTACTAAGTTCTTAGGCGACTGGTAAGTTATTCCAGCAAGAGGATACCCTCAATGTACTAGTCATAGTCAAATTAAAATAGAGTTTTATCTGCTTAAACATTATTCTAAAATATCATGTCTGGCATACTCAACTTAGAATAGATTTTATGTCTAAGACGAAGTCTTAAACGAAACGAAAACGTCATTTTAACATTTTAAAACCACCGTATGTGACTATGGTTGTTTTTGTGATATTGCTTAATCCAAGACATATACCATATTATACCATAGTATACTATGGTTGGTGAATAGAATAGTTGACACAGGGTGATCTTGCAAAACATAAAAAATTTCGTCATACCACGAACCAATCAAATTTTTGTTCATAAGGGAACCCTGTTACATTTAATTTTAGCTAAAGTCTTTGTTTAATATGACTATGACTGACCAACATTTTAAATGTCTGTTTAAGTTAAGATTTTAATTAAAACGCGTGTTAAGCAACGACTATGATTATAGGACAATGCTTTTTTTATCTTCTAGAAAACAGTTTTTTTTACTTTACTTTTTTTATTTACATTTTTAATTTATCGAAGGCAAGAGGTAACGCTATAGTTTATATAACAACCAAAGTCTAATTTTGAAAATTTGTATGAGAGCGCTTTGTAAATTAAATTATTAAAAGGAAATCAGAAAACTTTGAAACTTACACCCTATATCGAAAGGTTAAAAGGAAAAAATTAAATATTAAAAAACGCGCTATCCAGAATTTGGTTCAAAATTTGTTTCAAGAACAGAAATACAAAAAAATATTCCAAAAATTCCCTATCTGAACTAAAATTCTATACATATTCAGCTGATTTTGGGTGTTTTTCAACTAAGTTCTCAATAGGGCGTTCTTAAGCAAATACTACTTCTAGTTTTTAGTTTGCTATTTGATTTTCAGTAGAAAATAACGAAAGTATTTTTTTTTTTCTTTTGAATTTTTCATGCTTTGTAAATGTATGGGATTGAGATATGGTTTTTTTTCATGAAATCCACAATTTGTGAGCAAGAGCCGTGAAAAAAAAACACTGTTGGTACTATTTCGACCAATCTTGAGTTTGGCTCTTGTCGCTTATTGCCACAGATATAACTTAAACTTTATGTGATATGCTCCTTAAAGTATCATATACGAGTATATTATTTCTTTTTGTGTTAGTTCCTATTTTTCTGCTCTCATTTGGAACCAATATTAATAAATAAGGTATCGTTTTAAAGGTGGGGGTTAGCTCCACATGCAAAACCATGCTTTAATTAGCGGAGTGCTTTTGTTTAAAAATGAATTCTTTAAAATAAGCGATTGTGAATGCACAAAAAAATCAATTTGTACTGCAACGCTATTGTGACTGTGACATTCATATGTCTCGCGACATCTACATTTGAATACTAAGACTGAACAGTGCTAGAATAATTAAAGGTATTGCGAATATCACAGCGCTCAACCCACTGCGAGGGCGCCATCTACACTTGAACATTGCTAAAATAAGTGAATAAGACTACGTCACAATTGGTCATAAACTCGAGTTAAAGGGAAATTTTTTGAGTTAATTCATATTGATGTTTTCAATCAACTCGCATGTTTATATAATTTTTTGTGGTCTTTTTTTATAATTTGAGAAAAAGGTTTGAAAAATCCTGGACCTGGACTAATAAAAGGTTTCAAACCATTTTTGTTTTTTTTTTTTGCGCAAGGCGCGCACGGGTCCAGCTAGTTATTTATAATAACGCTCAACAATTTATTGCTTATTTATGTATGGATGCTCGTTATATTTTATTTTATATTTGTCATATCCAGTCTGTAAGACTTGCTCAATCTGTTGACTTATTACATAAATAAATAAATAAGGCAAAAATTATTTTCTGTTCAAAAATTGTTCAAGTCATCCAAATATAGTGGAATTTGATTTGCTTAATCCTGTTTTGTTCCAATACAAAGGAAAGAACAATTTCCTAACACTCTAGATTCTAGAATAACTTTCACAAAATTTTGTTTTAATTATCGTTTTTTGGAGAGATTTTATTTATGGTAAAAATTTATTTGTTTATTATAAAAATTACAAATTTCAATTCGATTTTAGTAATCTTTGGAATGGATAAAATAACGCGTAAAACACACAGCTGAAAATAAATAGTTTCGTATAAGTCACTGCGAGTAGTTGTTGTTCTAGTAAAATATAAGTTAACACTGAACATTTGTAGCGATTATCTATTTTAAGTTTTTTATCTTTTCTCAAAGTCGGAGCAAAAAGTATTTAATTTTTTTAGTTTTGGAACCAAATGACTTCCGTTTTATTTATCTTTCAGTTAATTTAATTTTTAATTTAGTCAAATGTTAAACAATATACTGATCATTTGCGCTAGGAACAATTCATACTCTTTTCTCTTTTTCTAAACCTCAATTGCCGCCCATCATGATATGTATTTCGTCCCTAAGGGCAAAAAGCTCTTATATTTTTTTAATCTTATTATTTTAACTGTTATAAAATACTTAAGAGTATGAAAAACTCATGTGTAAATAATTAGAAGCTGAATTGAGAAAATTTGAAAATCGTTAATTTGGTTATTGTGTTATACTTATTTTCTGAAAAAAGATTCACTTGAAATAATTATTCATAAAATATTTTTACTAACTAACATTTATACACAAAAATCGATTATAGAAAAAATCGATTTACACTCAAGTTAAGAGGGTCAGAAGAAATATGTGATTTAAAACTTAACAAATTTGAATGGTCTCAGTTTTTATATCGGCTGTCCAAAATCCTGTTATTTAATTTTCATGAGGGCATTTATAGCTACAATTGTGTTTATTCAATATAAAGTTCTGTAATTGTAAAATTCATTTAACAAAAAATGTCTGCTCAGACACGAAAACTTTCTTAATATTCCAAACTTTATAAGTGTCTGTGTCGTTATCATCCAAGTTACATACTTAACCACAAACAAAATATATCCGTCGCTCTTGCGTAAGTAGATAAATTAATCAAGCGCTAATCGATTCACTTGACTCTCTTCTTTTCACCCAGTTTCTTAATATTTTTTTTTTACGCTGAAGACTTAAAGACAATTTTAATTACTTTTCACACTAAATACACTGCTAATAATGGTTAAAGTGAAAAAAAGTGTATGTTTTTGGGATTAAAAAAAAACTCGCTAAGTATGAAAGAAGTATTAAGAATAAAACAATTAATTAACACAAGTAGAACGAAAATAGGAAGGAATTGAAGTAAATAAAATAGAAAGTGGTAAAATGAATTAGGTTACGCTAACATTAAAGAGAACCGACTTTAAGAATCGATGAGCTTTAGTATTAAATTAAAAGGCGAATTATTTACAAAACGAACTGAGTTTTTTGGTTGGCACATAGCTGCATACAGTGACTATCAATTAAATACGAGCAAAAGTTCTTCTTGGAATTTAAAAAAATTTTTTTGTGTAGTGAACGAATTAGTAAATAAAGCTCATTTGGCGCTAAAAAAAATTTTAACCAAAAAATTTTAAAAAATTTTTTACTTAGTATTTCGAGGACGCTCACTCGGTTTTGAAATAAATGAATTAGTCGGTGGCCAAAAGTAACAGAAGAAAAGTAATTTTTTTTCTTTTATTTCTCAGCAGAGCGTTTTGAAAGTTAAAATTGTAGTGTGAATTCATGCAGTAGATTAAGGGGTTTTCCATAATTTTTGCAACTTCTGTCTTTCCATCTGCTTTCGAAGATACACTCTAAATATTCTGGAACACTTATTATTTATTCAAAAATCGAGGGTTGCCAACCTTTTCTTCATAAACTGAAAATTCAACCCCAATGCAAAGTGAAAACACATAAGTTTTGTTTGTACATTTGCAAAAAAAAATTGTTAGGAGGGGCCATTATTAAGCCAACAGAATCCAAAGCAACAGTTTTTATAATTTTTGTCTGTCTGTCTTTATGTTTGTGCGCATATCCCTCAAAACTTGCTGATTGGAATTAAATGCAACTTTCACCTCTGAAATAGTAGAAATCCACCTAAAAATCTTAGATATACCCTATTTCAAAAACTCGACCAGCTTCTCAGTTATCGATCAATATGTGGAACAGGGTGACGCAAAATATTTTAGTGCAATATGGGCATCGAATGAAAGGTGCACTCTCTCTCTCTCTATGGCGCGATATACAACAGGTATATCATCATAAACCTCCTAAGAGATTTTTGCGCCAAGCTTCTCTTCCAATTTGTGGTGTGCCGATTTGAATTTTCCCTACAAATTGGTGGGACCTACAGTTTTTTGTCGACTTCGAACGGCACCTACAAAGGAGACGAATTTTTGCTGAGAAGCCTGTCATGGCAGAAATACACTCGGAGAGTTTGCCAAACCACTGCCGAGGGGCGACCCCGTTTTTGAAAAACTTTTTCAAATCACTTTTGATGTTACCTGTACCAGGGCTCGAACCATGGACCTTCGGTGTGGTAGGCCGGCAACACTACCTTCACACCACGGCGGCCGAAAGGTGCACTCATTGCTGCAATAAACGATAGTCGTACAACAAGATTATCGGTTTTGTTCACCTAATGAGAGTACGTAATAGCACAAAGGCATCCATATACATAGATATTGACTTATGTATGTATATCAAAGTGCTCAGGAAGAAAATAGAAATCGATTGAGCCATGTCCGTCCGTCTGTGAACATTTTAACTGGAGTAACTTCTAAGACTTCTTATTAAACTCTAGCTATGCAGGATCCTTGACGCTCACCACAATTCTTTTTTCATATCGAATATTTTGGAAAATACAAAAAAGTTGGTACTCTGTACATTAGACATCTATAAGAAAAAAATTCGGTATTCACATTAATATTAAGGAATGATGTTATATATATATATTTTTTTAATTTTTTTTAATTTTTTTTTTTCAAATGATTTTGCCATCATCCATTTCAATTTAAGATAATTTTACAAATAATAAATCACATCATAAATCACAAATTCAAAAACTTTTGAAGATATTGTAACACGATTATTCACACAGACTACCATTATCAGTGGGAATTTTTTTTAGAGAAAAAGGAACCAAGTCGGATTAGGACCACGTCCACTTATGGCAATACTGTTTTAATTCCAAAGTTCTACGCCCCTTTTACCATGGACCATGCCACAAAACTTTGAACGCCAAGGCTCGAATAAAATTTGTATTGTTGCAACGAAATTTGGTTGAATATGTGGATTTTTTCCGGTAACCGATTTATTGTGAAAATGGGCAAAATCGATCATGTAGCTATAAGAAAGTTTTTTGTAAAGTTTAATATGCAATAGACACTCTAATAAGCAGAGCGTCACATGCATATCAGCAACGGCATAGGCACGCTTACAAGCAGCGGCAAAGGCACCGTTACAGGCAGCGACGAGTAACTTTTGTGGATAGTCCCTACCGAGCGCAAAAATGTTCACACATCCAAAAATTTATCCATATTCGATTTGATTTTAGTTTTTAGATTTTGTTTATGAAAACTAATTTTATTTACGAGCTCTAGGCCAATAATCAAAAGAAATAACAACTTAAATTTTTTTCTTTTGATATTTTTATTTTTATTTTATTTGAGTTTGATTGAAATCGAAATATCGGATCAACTCAAATAAAATAAAAATAAAAATATCAAAAGAAAAAAATTTAAGTTGTTATTTCTTTTGATTATTGGCCTAGAGCTCGCCAATAAAATTATTTTGCACAATTAAAGGCCGTAAACAACAAAAATAGTTTATGAAAACTATAAATCTAAATTTACTTGGCAAAAAATCCGAGAAGTGGGCAATTTGTTTAAAAGTCACTGTTCATGAGCAAGTCATACCACTTTTGTTATTTATTATGTTGGTGTGTATGTGTGTGTGGTTTCATAAAGTTTATAATGTAGTTAACATACAATTTATTTTTAGAAATAACTTACTCCTAAACTATGGAGCGTTAACTAGGTTGTAAGCTGACTGCTGACTACACGAAACCATATCGACTCACACACACACACGCACACAATCATCCATACACCTTAACACACTTTTATCTGTGAGTTATAGCAGAAAATCACGCCTAACCACAATAACGATGAGACATAAGAACAACAACAACTATAACAATCCGGGACAGGAATCAGGACAAGTAAAACTACGAATACATGAAGACGAACAAGAATTCAAAGTTGTAAGTTATAGAATTAGAGCATATAGGTAAGACCGTTAAGAGAGAAAGAGAGGATGTTGGTAACGGTAACGGATAAAACTTCGACATGGCAACATTGATTACACAAACTGTTAACTACACGCTAACATAGTTAACTAAAGCAAGATGAAGAAGTAATAGCAGAAAGAGAAGGAAGAGGAGGAGGAAGAAAAGTAAGCAGAAGACGCAAGCATAAGCCAACTTCCTCAATAAGTATGTATGAATGTTTGACTTTTGAAAGAGGTAATAATTGCACGCATACACATGCAAGTAAAACCACATAGACACACACACATACAGAGCAAGCTACATACACATACAGATGCAAGCGTTTGGTTTAATACTGCAGCAAAGCAAAATTCGAATTGCTCGAATGAAGCTAAGATACGAAACATAGTTATTATTAAACAAACTGTAGCATACATATAGGCGCTAACAAATATGTAAATGCAAAGACGATGGCAAATGGAATTACAATTGCCGATAGCAGCAAAAGTCAACAAGACAAAATTGAACAAAACCACACTCGCATGCACGTTCAAGCAAACACATGGAAACCCTGCAGAAATGCAGTTAGTCGAGGATGAGTTCGGGATGAGTCACAAAGAAGCATGATACTAATGCCACTTCTCAGCTCTTTATATGACTTCAGCTGTGAACATTTATTTCAGCATGGTCTACGGAGCAGCCGAATACCCGAACAGGCACTATAGAACGCATTCTCTTGCTACCCCAAAGGGTACGATCCAAATGTTCTAAAAGTTTGATACAGAAATGAAATATGTATTTCTACGCCTATGAGTATGCTTTAAAAATTAAAACTGGTCGGACTAAAGGATGGGCATTAGGGTGGGTCGATTTGTATGGACGAAAGTTAAGCGATATCGCGCCATCGATTTTTCGATAGGTTTTGGGCTTAGGACAAAAAAGATCCACTAGGCATACCCAAAAAAATAATGTTCGAGCCTGCTAAATTTTATTTTTTTGGCTTTTTTCGACTTTGATTTTTAAGGTTTTTTTCATGACCTACCAAAAAATTTTCGTTTGATTTAAAAATTTTCATGTATACCCTGTCCGACCCAAAAATGTCCGCTAAAAACGTTGGCGATAACAGTTTTTTGAAAAAAAATGTTATTTTCGGGTTTTGGTAAAGTCGATTTTTCGACCAAAACAAGTCCCAAATAGAGCAAAAACCGCACTCTCAATAACCCGTATGAATCGGTGCTCACCACCACCCGATTTCTAAATGGGATCGGTTGCAAAATCTGCGAAACTGCGAAAGCATGCAAATGCCCCAAAGCACCCTTTCTGCTGCGCTACACTGTGGGGTATTTTTGGAAAAACTTTGCACATAACCAAGTATCTGGAAAACGTATAGAGCTCGAGCAGTTGACATTGGAATAAATATTAGATATTAAATATAGGAAAATTTATTTTAAAAAAAGTTTTTGGAAAATTTTTACTTCTTTTTTTGAGCAATTTTTAAAATTATTCAATACCGTGTTTTGTGATTGTCGATATACGAGGTGTGTTCAAAAAGTATCGCGAATTTTGTGTTTTTCCAAAAATTATTTATTTATTCATGAATATCTATTTTGCCCCCTTCAAAGTAATCCCCATGAGATATTATACACTTGTGCCAACGGCTTTTCCAATCTTCGAAGCACTTCAAAAAATCATTTTTTTGTATCTTGTTCAGCTCCTCCTTCGATGCCGTCTTTATCTCGTCAAGAGAAGCGTAACGTCGTCCTTTCATGGGCCTCTTCAGTTTAGGGAACAAGAAAAAGTCACAGGGGGCCAGATCTGGGGAATACGGTGGCTGCGGCATCATTAGTGTGTTGTTTTTGGCCAAAAAGTCGCGCACAAGCAACGATGCGTGAGAAGGGGCGTTATCGTGGTGCAAAAGCCAATTTTTGTTCTTCTTTGCACATCTTCTCGGCCTTCTGAGAACATTTTGTACCACCGATAAACGTTGCTTCGGTCCAAGGTAGCTTCTCCGTATGCCACAGTGAACATTCGAAATGCATCCGCGCACTTAATTTCGTTTTTCACACAAAATTTGATACAGGTTCTTTGATCCATTTTTTTGAATAGGTAAAAATCGAAGACGATCCAAAACACGTGTAAGCAAAGCAGCTGTCAACAATTAACTGAACATTCAAAATGGCCGAGTACCAACATAACGCCACAAAAAATTCGAAATTCGAATATACGTAACCAGCGAAAATTCAAAATTCGCGATACGTTTTGAACACACCTTGTATGGCAAAGATGGGCACAAAGCGGTATTTTTTGAAATATCTTAAATTACTTGGTTTTAATTGGCAAGCAATCAAAATTCATTTTAACTTAAAAAGGTTTTTGTTTAAATTTTGCACTGTACGCAAATATTTGGAAACTTCTTACAAAAAATGTGCAAAATTTAAAAAAATTCTAAAAAAAAATTGTTTAAAACATTTCTAAAATTTTTTTTTTTTTGGAGTTTTTAAATTTTTTGAACATAGGTTATTTTATGATTTTCTGGAATATTCGAATTTCGAACTAAGCATATCAAGTCCTGCACTAAATCAATATTTTATCAAAGTAGAGAAACGTTTTGACAAACAGCACTCTTAATTTTTTAGCGAGTTTTAATTATATGGAAAAAAAGTTTTAACCTGATTTAAAATTTAAACAAAATTTCGAAATATTGTGGGATAGCGTGCAAGGTTTACAATATTGAATGAATCAAAAAAAAAAAATTACATTTTTTTCATAGTTTTGAAGTTTTAAATTTAGCTCCAAGTTAAAGAAATTAACAAAACTATTTCAATTTTCTTTTCTATTCTTGAGTTTTTAAATTTTTTGAACATGAATTCTGTTTTATGATTTTTGACTTCCAGCAAAGTTCTCCAAGCTACTCAAAATATGCATTGTATCAATATTATATGAAAGTTGAAAAACGTTTTGAAAAATAACACTTAATTTTTTTGTGGGATTTATTGACAGAAAAAAATTGTTTTAACTTAGAAACTCCAATTTTTGAAAAATACCAAAAAACGTTTCAATACAAGTGATCTTGACGTTTTTTAAGTATGCTGTTTTATTAATCTATTCACTTTATTTCGAAAAATTAGAAAATGAGCCTAATGCTTCAGTCGGAAAACGATTTTCATGAATCAGTTTTGAAAATTTTATCAATATGCCCTATTAAGAAGTACTTGGTCTTGAACATCAGTTTTAATCGTTCCCGAGATATTTAATATTATAACTAAAACACCACTTAAAAATTTGTAAAAAATTAATTTAAAAACTTTTCTAAAAAAATTTTATTTAAAAAATTTTGAAAGTTTTTGATGGTTTAGTAATAATTTTTTTTTTTTTTTTCAGATGTTTTTTTACAGCCTTCCTACAGAGGTATTTTGAAAGAATAAAATAGAACATCTCAAAATCGATCAGAATTATGTTTTCATGACAAAAAGATTTTCTTCTGCTCTATCAAAAATACACAAAATTAGTACAATTCTAATTTCAAAAACGTATTTAAAAAAATTTTTCAATACTTATTTTCAAATATTTTGTTTAATACTCGCGGTTAAGAAGTATTTCAGCTACAACTTTGATTAATTGCTGTAACTCCAAACTTATCGTGACATTTGATTTTGCAACAAACTCCTTCAAGTTTACCCATAGTGTGCCATGGTGAAAAAGGTGCATATATGTGATGCAGATTTAGTGCTACTTCTAGCTTCTACTAAGCATTCCCAGATTCAAACACACATCGTTACTTAACTCGCACAAGTGCCAATTGCATAAAACATTGTCTTCAGAGTTAATGTTGGCTGGTTGAGAAACCATTAAATCAGTGCACAAACGCACGCAGTAAAACTTTTGGCTCATTTTGCTATTTTGCTATTTTGTTGTTGTTAAGTTTGCAGAAATTTACATGTTAAATCAATGTGAGCACACAGATTGCAACTGAGACTCGATATACATACTTAGTTACGACTACCCACACGAGCTTCGTAGGAATAAAAAGTATTTTGAAATTTAGAGGGAAATAACTTTCGAACAAACAGCTAGTGATTTTGCTTCAAAGTTTTAATGCAAAACAAGTTACGCATAGACAAACTATTTTATTTCAGGCTGAGGTGAGGTTGAAAGATGTTTAGTGCATTTCGATTGAATGGTGAGAATCAATGAATAACGTTATGTTGTACTTTACACTATGGATGGATTATCGCTATGACTTTAATCAGCTCAGACCGCCAAGGGTTTCGCACATTGGTTTTTTATAAAATGATGATCAGGCCCATGCTCTTTCATGGAGTGTGCTGAATATAACTTCGATCGTCATTGTGAGCATGACGTCCAAGTGCCTGCTAATCGCACGCTGTCCATCGTCGGACAGATTAGTCTGTGTGGGCGACTGTCCCTCGTGGTTGATACTCGTTCTTTCCCAGTCTTACTCTTGTTGGTAAAATTGATTGTCCGCAATGAGAAGATATATTGCTTCCATCTATGAAGTACGCCTACCAGGCTTTGATTGTGGTTCACGTAGGAAATTTCTCGGTCCTAACCCTCTTGCTACCTGTAAAATTTTTCTTTAGCCTTTTCCCGCGCACTTAAGTCTTTTGGCTGTACTTTTGTGAATACTTCCTAGTCTACTCTCTACCCGCATCTTCGAAGATGTCATAAAAGCACATCCTCGTTCCTTTGCTTGCTACGAAGTGCGCCTTTCGCGGTGTACTCTCAACACCTGGGCATATTTTTGCAAGGCCACTATGGTAAAAGTCTCTAGACCTGGCGGAATCTACCGCATTTTATGCAGGGTGGTAATATTAAGTGTTGGTCTCCAGTCTATATCACTAGTAAAGCGGATCCACCTTCCTTGCGCAAATCTCGGGTAATTTTGATGCGCCCGTCATAAGAATAGGGTCATCTCAACATAAGTTTGTTAAAACTTTTCATTGGAAATAATAGGAAAAGTGTCTCTCGTAGTCTCAATTATAACTTATGACTCAATATTAACCTATCTATATACATAAATTATGCAAATTACATACAATTTAATATAGATTGTTTTTACTATTTACAAATCAACAGTTTTAGAACAGTCTCTGCTTTGATTCATTCTGTCTGCCTGTATGTATATTTGTTTGTTCGCGCATCACTCACAGACTACTTCTAAGAATTGAATGTGATTTGTATCAATACATTCATAGAAGTCTAACTAAATATTTAAGATACCTTTAGCGGCAAAAAAAGTAGTTGGTTCTTAACACAGTGGTGGCTATAAAAAAATTCTCACAGTCTAATCTTTATGTATACAAAATTGTAGCAGGCCGTTGGCTGTATATTAAAGTTAGTAAATAAAACGTATGTGGCTTTTAGATTAGCGGGAGCCAAAACAACAGTTTTCAGATTTCGTATCTGTATGTCTATTTGTTGGTTCGCGCATCACTCAAAATCCGCTATAAATGATTGAATTAAATCTCAAACGATGTAATGCCGGCCGCCGTGGTGTGAAGGTAGTGTTGCCGGCCTACCACACCGAAGGTCCATGGTTCGAGCCCTGGTACAGGTAACATTAAAAGTGATTTGAAAAAAGTTTTTCAAAACGGGGTCGCCCCTCGGCAGTGGTTTGGCAAACTCTCCGAGTGTATTTCTGCCATGACAGGCTTCTCAGCAAAAATTCGTCTCCTTTGTAGATGCTGTTCGGAGTCGGCAAAAAACTGTAGGTCCCACCAATTTGTAGGGAAAATTCAAATCGGCACACCACAAATTGGAAGAGAAGCTTGGCGCAAAAATCTCTTAGGAGGTTTATGATGATATACAGGGTGGCTGATAAATTTTGCTACATTAAGAAACTCAAATAATTTTTTTTCAGTGTATGGAATTCATTTTTCTTTTATTCATGTTAAAGCTCATTAAATTTTATTAAATATAGCTTAATTAGTTTTAAAAATGGTGGAATTTAAATCCCCCCCCTGCTCGTCGATGCATGTGCGGCATCTTACCAAAAAGTTGTTCATTACTGCTTGGAGAGTTGAGACAGGAATAGGCGCAATTGTTTCTCGAATGGATTGCCTTAGTTCATTCAAATTTGTTGCTTTTGCTTTGAAGACTTCCTGTTTGCAATAACCCCACAAGAAAAAGTCAGGTGCAGTAAGGTCAGGCGACCTGGGTGGCCAACGGAATGTGGAGTTTCTGGATATCAGCTTATTGGGAAATTTTCGTCGCAATTCTGTCATAACAGGTTGGGCTATATGAGGAGCTGCACCATCTTGCTGAAACCACACAGAGTTGAAAGAAATTCTCATTCGGCGTAATTCTGGATAGAAAAACTTTCTCAACATGCTCAAGTAACGGTCTCCAGTAACCGTAACGGTGTGACCGTTTTCTTCGAAGAAGTAGGGCCCGACAATGCAGCGTGATGAAACTGCACACCACACCGTGACACGAAGTGGATGCAATTCCGTCTCATGGAGTATCTGTGGGTTGGAAGCACTCCATATTCGACAATTTTGTTTGTTTATGTTGCCGTTTAAATCGAAATGGGCCTCGTCAGACATGAAAAGACAGTTCAACATGTTTCCATCCTCTTCCACCATTTGAAGCATCTTCTGGCAAAATTCCAAGCGAATCGGCAAGTCTGCAGCGTTCAGTTTGTTGGCCATTTGAATTTTATATGGGAATAAGTCCAAATCTTTGTGCATAATTGACTGTAATGACTGTCTTCTTACACCCATTTGAGCAGATAAGCTTCTTGTCGAAACACGTGGATTGTTTTGTATGGCAGCAGCTACAGCAGCGATTGTTTCCTCCGTTCGAACTGAAGGGTTTCGATGGTAAGGTCTTCTGTTGACTGTCCCATGCTCGGCAAAATTGTTTACAAGTCTTATTATGGTCCATCTGCTCGGAGGATTGCCGCCAAACGTGCGCCTATACTCTCTTTGAACCGAAACTACGGACTCCAGTGCGTGATAGCGGCGGACAATCCAAATTCTTGTTTCAGTGTCCCAGTTATCCATTTTTGTTAAATGTAAAAGTCAATCTGCAAAATAAAAAAAAAATTAACCAGATTCATTAAACAGAAAAAAAGTTATTTAATTTTTTTTTGGTAGCGGCTTTCATTAGCCACCCTGTATGTTTGTTTCTGCATCACGCGATAATTTCGGCATGAAATTTAATGGTTTCTTCAGCCATATATTACTAAGGATCTTGCTTAAATATAGAGCACATACTTCTCTTGCCGCTTTATATACTGATTTTATTTGGCGGAGCCTGCCAACAGCGCCGACAAATAGAGAATTACTAAAAATTGTTGATCCATCCTACGTCAGCTGCTTTACGCACATTTTTAATTTTAGTGTGTGGCGAAGCCTTGCACAACGATGATCTTATCTTATATATAAATAGACAAGATGAATGCAATGTAGACCCGTTTTCTGCTGAACTATAATTCTAAGGTATACAAATTATACATGTATAGATAGGAAATTTTGAGGTGTACTTTTATCAGTAAATAAAAAAAATTTAAAAAATCATTTTAATATAAAAAATTTAACATAAAAGTCACACCACTACACATTCACTTATTCACACTATAGACACGCTGTGTGTGTGTGTACTTGCTTTTTGTGTACTATGCTGAATCGTGAGCATGGCCGAGGAGCTGCTTTGTAGGAAAAAATTAAGAGCCGTAGTAGTGTGAGTAGACTTGCCATGCATGTTTTTGTGTTATTCGTGTGGTCGGCTCTCACTGTGAGTGCGAAGAGTTGGTAGTGGACCAATGAAAAATAAGTATTCGCACTATAGATACTCTGTTGTGTCATGCATTTTTGCTTTAGTTGTTGTTATTGTATTGATTACTGGCTACGCTGCCCAGTGTCAGCTGCTCTCCTCAGAGAACGAAAAGTTGCTTTGTTGGATACATTAAGCAAGCAATGTAAAATATGAGCAAATATGTAAAATTCATTGGTGATACCTACAAACAGGGTTTACAAATTTAAAATAAATGATTACTCATAAAGAGTATTAAACACCGAAGAAAATTAAAGGAAAATAGAGGAAAGGAAAAGAATTGAAAGGAAGGAAAATTAAAGGAAAGAAAGGAAGGAAAAGGAAAGGAAGTAAAGGGAAGGGAATGGAAAGGAAAGAAAAGGAAGGAAAACAAGTTTTAGGAAAGTAAAAAATAAAATAAGAGAGTAAAAAAAGAAATCAAGGAAAATAAAAATATGTTAGAGGAAAGGAACGACATAGAAAGGAAGAAAAAAAGGCGGATAAAACATACCTACAGCAAAAAAATAAAATAAAAGAAAGTTTATTGGTTGAATTTCAACCACTGGGCGAACTCTAGTAGTATTAAATACGAGTTCTCCCTAGATACAACACATATCTCGTTTACCTATGCATTCAAAAGTTCTCTTTTTAAGTCCTTTGATCCCTCACAAAAAAGCAAGAAAAAAGAAAAAAAAACGGTAAAGCAAAAACAAAAGCATTATTCCTCTACAACTCATTATATTTCTGAATCTCATTACTACACATTTTATACTAAAAATAATATTTCTATTGAGCATTAAGTCAAGCATATTATAAACGTACAAAGGCCAAATGCACGCAATTTATGCATTTGCGCTGTGAGATACGCTTCAAGAAGCAAAGCAAATAAATCACAAACACTTTGCTCGAAAAGTTTTTCAAACACCTTTTGCCACTAACACACAAACACGCACATGCACAGCCGCTTTGAGACCCCACCACTTCGTTTAAGCTCCTAGGCTACAGCACTTGAAAGCACTCTTTGACGCTCAAACTTCAAAAACTCGATAAAGAAAGGCAATTTGCCACTGAAATAGCAGCAGAAAGTGACTGTTGAGCTATGAAAGCATATGTTTTCTCCATCAGTGTATGTGTGTGCGTACAAATGTAGAAGCAGATGTGTGAGTTTGACTTTTGCAAAATATTTTCCTTTGGTGCAAATGAAATGAGAGCGTTTTAGTATGAGGCGCAAAAAAAGTTCCTCACAAAAACGGACAAAAAGCTTTAGCTCAATGGTTAGTTAGCTGATATTTATGAGCATCAAGCTATGAGTGATTTTCAAGCAGCACGCTTACAAATGAATTTAAATGCCACCTACATGTGTTTGTGCAATTCAAAAACTAAACGCAGACAGTCGCTCCCGAATTAATATGAAAATTTGTCAGTATGAAGCCATGCGGAGTACAGCTGACTTCCGCGGGGTGCGAGAGCTACGTTTGTCTAGCTATAAGCTGAGATGCTCTGGTCGTGCTTGCGGTGTCTAACAGATGCTTTTATACATACAAATTTAATGGGGTCATTCCTTGATAAATCAGCTCAAAGCAGTGCTGCTGCTGTGAAGGTTTGTACTGCTTATAAAATTTAAATACCGAAAAAGCATTTTACGGTTTCTTATCTTTATATTAGTATGTTTGTAAGCAAATCACTTCAAAACTGCTGTGAAGAATTTAATGAAATTTATTCGATGTATTGGTTGACGCCTAACTTAAAGTTACTGAGTCCTTTCACAATTGTGTAATTTTGAGGGATTTGCGGGCCTTTTGTGACCCAAATTCCCAATAAAAAAAAAAAAAAAATTTTATATTTTGAAAAAGATTTTCTTTTTTATTAGTTTAAAAAATAATATTATTACAATTTTGTATAGCAGACTTAAATCAAATTTTTAGTATGTCATTAAATATTAGTAGCATACAAAATGTTTATTTCCAAACAAATAAAAAAATATTTTTTAAAAATTTTGTATTTTATATCTAAGAAAAATTATCATTTTAGACAAACAAAATAACATTTTAATAAAAAAATCTATTTGTTAAACAAATTTTTTTAACTGTTCAAAAACTAAAAATTTTGTTTACTATTATTAAAGTTTTTAATAGCAGCCTTAAAATTTGTAGATAGTAACTACTTTTCGCATGCTATAAAAAATATTTATAGTAAGACACAAAATATTTATTTGTCACACAAATAAAAAAAATTTTTTTTTTTAAATTAAGACCAAAAAAATATTTTAATAACACTAAATATACTTTTCTTTATTTTATTTCTTTATTTTTTTTTTAATTAGTTTTTGACCCAGAAAAAAAACTTTTTTAAAAAATAATATTTTTAAAACATATCCATTTTTTTATTTGTTCATTCATTAAATTCAAAATTTTGTTTACTTTTAATAAATTTTTTTATAAACTACTTAAAAGTTTGTAACTGAAAAATTAATACTTTATACAAAAAATAGCTTTTTAATAAAAAAGAAATTCTTTTTATTTGTTTATTAAAATTTTTAATAGCAGCCCAAAAATTTGATGCTAGTAACTATTGTTAAAAAATCAAAATTTTAGTATGTTATAAAATATATTAATAACAACATACAAAATATTATATTTTATATTTTAGTATAATATGTTTATTTGCTTGAAAAATTAACTAGCTTAAAATAAGCAAAAAATTGTATAGCATACTTAATAATTTTGCCAGTATCTAGGGTTAGTTTTTAAAAAAAATACAATATTTAGTTTTTTATCAAAAAAAATTTTTTTTCTAAAACAAAATTGCTTCACTCAGAATGTGGCAGTAATAACTCAGATCGGTATGTCAGTATATTAAAAAATGTACTAATTTTGCAATTTAAAAAAAATATTGTTTGCAAGAAGATTTTTTTTAATTATAGATTGCTATTTTTGAATAAAGTTTTTGCCGTATGAAAAAAAATATTGAGATATATATTTAAAAAAGAAATAATGTAATTTAAAAATGTATTCAAAACAAACGTTTTTCTTTGACACAAGAAAGATTTTTGTTTTAAATTCAAAGATAGTTTAATTGAATTTAAGAATATATAAATGGCAAAATAAAAAAAAAAATTATTCAATTACTTAGCATCAAATATATGTTTTCTAAAATAAAAAAAAAATTGTTTTCTGAAACGATTTCTTTTATATATATTTTACAAAAACGTTTATTTCCAACCAACTTTAACGAATAAAAAATTTTCTAAATTCCTAAATTGTTTAAAACAGTTTTTGTAGATTGCTCAAAAGAAATTTAGATTTTTCAATTTCCTTTTCAGCTATATAAACCCAAAAATTAAAAAAAAAAAATTTTTTTTAAATTATAAGCATAATTAAAAAAAAAATGTATATTAATAAACAAAAATTTATTTTTACAATCAAATAAAATTAAATAAAAAAAAATTATTTTTATTGAAAATTATATTTTTCAACAACAATTTTTATCACAGAAATGTTTAAAGAAATTTTACCAAAACAAGGTTTTAAGTGTATGTATACTACTCTTAGTCTGACAATTCAACATCTGGGTTAAAATAGACTTGAAAAAGTGGCAAACAAGCAAAAATTTTGAATTGGCTTATTTGCTAAAAACTTTTACCTACAACAAAACAGTCTCTTTTTGATGAGAGACATGGAATGACGCATATTTAAGTTTATCTAGTACCTATCTGGTGCCATCATTTATCATTACTTGCCAAGCATATGCAAATGAAAATGTAAATATTTACACAAACACACGTACCCAAACATGCAACCCTTGTGGGGAAAGCAGTAACTAGTGAAAACAACTCCTGGTTCAGAACTAGAGATAAATTGGCTAATAAGAACTAGTGCGATAGTAACTAGATTTTCACTAGTTCGAATCCGGCAGTTAAGTAATCATAAAGGCATTGGAAAAATGTTTTATTCTTGCAATCTTCTTCAGCGAAGGACATTTATTGTTTGAATTTAAGTTTTTGTATTTAGTTTAAGAGTAGAGTGAAATAAGTACGTTAAACTTATAAGCAATTGTTGAGGTTTTCTAGGTATAAATTTACAATTTTGTCCTTGTTCCGAAGGTTAGAAAAACGGAGTTGGATTGCACTAGTTCATAACTATCAAACAACTTTGTAATATCCTATAAGTGTAAATATGTGGAGCTTTGGACAGGTCTTAAACCAACGAAATAGTAGCCATAAACTAACTATATCCAAACTGTAGAATGGTTTAGAACTAGAGCGTTAGTAGTAATAAAAGGACTACATCCAAACTGTCCAGCTTTTAACTAGTTCGGAACTGTCGAAAAGGTATTAAAGCGGGGGACAATATTCACCGCCTAGGGCATCGCCATGTTAAATTCGCCAATTGCTGACAGGTAAAAGAGATTGAAGGCGAAGTAGTAGGGGTTCGCAGTAAAAGCGCACCAGTTTAGAACGAGGAACTTTCCCCACAGGGCTCGGACTTACACTGACACCAACCAACGCAATTGTAACGCACTTTCGGGGGCGCTACGAATGAAACGAACTGAATTCAACATCGTCATTTTATGTGCGCAATGCGCTTTCACAGCCATCAAGCTCGTCTACACATACACTTATACATCTATACCCATACATATGTACATATGTAAATACTTGCAACTCTCCTTGGCTGCCAGGTTGCGTTATCCTTTGTATGCAAGCAGGCATAACTGTCGAGCTCTGATAGATAACACCCCACCAAAGTCATTTTCCATATTGGTTGCACACTCGCTAGCGCCAAGCCTCAACTAAAACGTCATTCTTGTTGTTGTTATTGCTTTCTTCTACTTTTTTTGTTTGTTTGTTGAAATAGTTTACATGGAATCTCATTTCGTTTCAACTCAACTCAGTTGTACATTGAAAAATGACGTCTGCTTGGTTCGTCATTGACTGTTTCGCAGTGACGCGTTAAATTTATTGCCACAAACTCGCGCCTTCGGTTGGTTTATAGTGTGTCAAATAATTGTGGCAGATGTACACAGCCACACAGCCAGTCACACATCTGCACATGCACTATAATGCCAATGTGAAGCAACTTGAGCTCAAGTACCAATTCAAATGCAAACACTCACTCCCGCATTCACGCACTCACAGACTCACACTCACACACACATATGAACACGAGCACTGTGGAACTTGTATTTCGTTTTTTTACATTTCCGTGTGTTGTTGGAGTCTTGTATTGTCAAATAAATTATTTTTGTTGGCATGGCGCTGGCTTGGGGCTCAGTACAACGAATGCTGGATAGTGGTCGAGTAGGAGGGAAAAGTTGGTCATATTGACTATAATGTTTAATTCTTAGTTTTTTCAATCATCTTGACATTATGACCGGTCGGAAATATTTACTTTCAACACCTAAAAGTAGGCTACAGAAATTAAAATCAACCTATCCCAACTATGGCTATAACGGAATAGTTGGGATCCATTGTAGCCCACTGTAGACGAAAGGTATTGATCGCAGATCACTCTCTTTAGAGATCAGTCGCACGATTTTTTGCAGGATACTTAAGTAAGAACCATTTACTTCACCTCTTAAGTGCCTTGCAATCATTAGTGTGTACCAAATTTGAATAGTTATACACCTTTTTGGGTCTACCAACGCCACCAGACCGAACTTACTTTGGTCTACCTGTACATCTCTCCTGCTCAGCTGACTCATCTTCTGTCGACTCAAACTCTTCTTCGCTTGCCTGCGAACTCTCATTGTTATAATTTACCTCTGCTTTAATGTCATTTGTGCTTGAATTGCTAACATCGTTATACACTATTGGCATGAACAATATCTCATTATTATGCTTTTACTTTCAGGCACACATATTCTGCCAATATTACGCTTCAACAATATCTGGTTATTAACGTTGGCATTGTCATTCGAACATTCTACTAAATTTGATTGTTTTTTCTCCCCTGCTGATTCTATAAAGTAAACATCTCTACTTCTATTAGTTTTCTCATTCTCGATCTAATGAGCAATATGCTCTAGCCATATCTAAGTATCTAACGAATGTACGAGTATACTGATTGCACCGTCAATTACCTTACGATTCCAGTATCTTTTAAAAACTTGTTGAACACATTGTTTACGAACTACGTTCCATTGTCGCTCCTCAACTTTTTGGTTTTTTTAGACTGTCTGATGAGACTTGTTAAATTTGGTTAGAAATAAGTAATCAATTAATTAGAAGGCTATTTTAATTCGTAATGATTTTTTTAATTGTTTTTCAAGAAAGGGCAATTATAAATTGATTACGATTAGAAAAAATCCAAAAAAAAATTTTAATAATCAAAAAACAGTTGTTTTGTGAATGTTTATGTACTTCTGCAGTGCTGAAAAAAATCAAAAGTATTCCAAAAAAAATCGAAAATAAAAAATAGTAATCAAAACAACTTTTTTGGATTATCTCTGATTTTTTTTAATAATCGGAAAAATTTATGATTTTTTTTAAATATTTTTTAATTAATTGGAAAATAATCATTAAAAATTGAAAGTAATTGGTAATCAATCATTAAAGCGATTCTAAAGAAAGTAATTATTCAAATCGGTAATCATTACGATTAAGTCTGTGTTGATATTCTGCCATAAAGTTAAATTCCTTGAATTTATCAAATACCTTGATCTTATGTCAATAAGCAAATGTATATCGTGTCTTATCACCGATAAATGTCAAAAAATATTTTGCACTACCAAAGGATATTTTGTTTACCGTACCACAAACGTCGGTATGCACCAACCCCTAATCTCCCCTCACCCATGATGATAACCATATATATATGAAACACTTCCTTTGTTACCTCAATGAACGAGTTCCTCTTCATGGCTGTACGCTAGCCTAGAGTTTCATAACATAAAATGGACCCCACAATCGTGTTGAACAGCCCACACGACAAGAATAGCGGTTGACGCCAAGTGCAGGCCAGCATTATCTTACAAAAAGAGAGCAACTAAGGCATTTTCAACCATTTCTGTACATTGACTATCCAACACAATTTGCTGTCCAGTATAATACCTTAATATTTAGTGCTATCCTTGGGTTCTAGTACCAATCTTAATTTTGCATTTACCTTACTAGGGACTTTAAATTTCCTGGTAAATAGAATAAGTCGTCGTCTATCGTATCAGCATTTCTGCTCAACCCCACTTAATTGGCTCTTAAGCGTCTGACACATAAGCGAACTGAGCTTTCATTAACATATCCCCAATATTATCTGAATTGAATTGCTTAAACAGGCAGGCCTCTGTCTAAGAATATCATGGGTTGCCGGAGGAAGATACATTTTAATTAGAAACTGTACTACTGTATCCTCCAAAACTTTTAATATTTACTGTTTGAAGTTTTGTCTTTTTCTGCCTATTTTGAAACCAGGTAGTATTATATTTTAACCCAACTATTTTGTCCTTCCACACAAGTTATGCAAAATGTTTATAAAAGCTTAACAAATTTAATGAAAATTATAAGCTACTTTCTTTTTTACAAAAGGCTTAATTTGTTGTTATTTATTTGACTAATTGTTAGCTCTCTCGCTTCTCGTTTTACATATTTTTTATTAATTACATAATTTGAATTCCAGTGGTAGACATAAATTCCTTGAAATTTTACATCATTTAAATTTTTTAGTGAATGCCAAAGAGAGCAGATTATACACAAACACATACAGTTGTGTTCATTATAATAGTAGCGAAATTAAATTGGATATTGTTCGACGAAATAAGAAGAAGTTATGCTTTTCATAATATTCATTTAAAATATAGCGAATTCTGTAATAGCACCCACAAAAAAAGAAATTTCAAAGTTTATACAAAGTTCAGGAAAGCTAATTAAACTTTAAGAAATGGCCATAAAATCTGCAAATTTTTTGGTTGAATTTCTAGACTATTTTTGGGTACACAGTTTTGTAGACCATCAATTTTAATACAAAAATGTGTAACTCAGATGTCGCTCAAAAGCTTCCCTGAATTTCTAGAATTTTTATTGCACATGCTTTTTTAAAATTTTACTTCACACAAATTTAAATTTTGTGCATGCGTTGTATGGAAGAAATCACTCAACACCACCGACGAAAAAACTCAGGGACATTTTCTAACAATTTCCAATTTGCACATTATTATACTTAAATTGTTTGGGCTACAAAATTACATGCTCAGAAATTTTCTAGAAATTCTAAAACAAAATTTGCAGATGTTGATTTTTTTTTTTAGTTCAATTAACTTTCCTGAACTTTGAAATTGTTTTTATGGGGATTCTGTTACGGATTTCGCCATATTTAAAATAAAAATTATTAAAATAACAGCTTCTTCTTATTTCGTCGAAATATATGCAATTTAATTTCACTGCTATGATATTGAACACAACTGTACACTCACAGTAATCACGCTAAAATATTTATTTAAAATAAACATATTATGCTTGACATACCTTATAGTTTAGTTTTCAGCAATTTTAACATGTCCTTTTCTGGGTTAACTGGCGAAGTGGTTTGTCGCTGTAGAAAAAAGAAAATATGCAAACAATTCAATTATGGAATAATCATTTTTACATGTTACTTTACAATTAAAGTTATTTTAGAGATCAAAATCCTTTTGAGTATAATATTATTATGGTGGTCCTTAAATATATATTTAAAATGCTTACATCGATCCTAATATAGCTGAATATATCAGATTGATATGAATTTTGGTCCCACTTTTAGACGGTTAAGGTGTTGCATACATATAATTCCTTCACAGCACGAAGGTACATTAAGCTTGTCCTTAAAAAATAATCAAATGAAGGACTTTTGTCATACTCACGCCTTCAAAAGTGTGTAAGTCCCAAACATGCCACATAAAAATGTATCAAAACCGCAGAGAATTCATTAAATTTCTATCTGCGACACATTGCTTTATTCGAAAAACAAATTGCGCCTCCAAAAAAATTAAATCAGCTTATACTCGCACGCTTACATCTCTCTTAGCAACGCCATATCGAGTAACTGCTGACAGAACAAATTGCAATTAGGTTCAATAATTCCAGGATAAATATACGGAATGGTGTTGCCACATGACAACCGAATGTGATGGCTTAATTTGGTTTTGCTGTTACCCGACGCTGCTAATACTCTTGATGCTGTTGTGACTTATGCTGTTGTTGTTGTTGTTGTTGTTGTTTTCTGCTTGTTTTAACAAATCTTTTTAGCCTGCTAAACCTTTTTGTTTGTTTGTATTTGCGAACACAGCGCGTTGAGAGTGTCTTTGGTTTCCATAGCTACAATATATTTATGGCCAATGGCGTAGAAATTTTTTCTTTTTAAAAGGGGTTAGGGCAAGGTTACAAAAGAAATGGTATGAGATAGTCTAAAGGTTGAGCTGGCTAGGTCATGTTTTATGAGTGAACAAAGAAGCTTTGCGACATAATGATTTTCCCATCAGCATTCGATTTCGGCAGCAGAAGAAGGGGACACAACCTAAAAGATGGAAAAAAGCAGGTTGCACCTGACTTAGCCTTACTTTGCGTTTCGAGCTGCTATTAGTTATCGCTAAAGCGAGAGAGCTGGCATGCTTTGATACTCAACGGCTAAAATCAAGGATCTTAATGTTTGCTGGAAAGGTTTCAAAATCGAACTACCAATGGAATTGTTGTGCTAAGATATACAAGTGGTAGGGTATGTCTACCATTATAGGCAAGTAAGATCCACAGCCAAAGGGCCGAGAGATCAAAAAACACTTCCCACCGAAGTCAGGCCAGCAGAAAAAGGTGATTTCCCCACCTTGGGGAGTGTACTTGGAAAGAAAAATCTATTTGTTAGGGGGGTATACGGCTCTTAGCGGGAATAGAAAAGGAATATCTATGGCGAGTATATTATACGCCAGTAACCTGCTCGGGGGCCTAACCCCCACTTATATATATATTTTAGAACTTGTACTTCACACACAATTTGTAAGGTTCCTTTTTGAAGCGTGAGTGGTGTAATTGTTCCTTCCAGCTTAGAGGAAGGCAAAAAGCTTCAAAAAAATTTGCTAAGAATACCCTTGACCCCCCCTGCACCGGTCATAAATTTATAGCGCTCTACAAATTAACATAGAAGATGGGCCTAACTCTTCGGAGGATATCGCATTAGTTATAACTAGTAACTAAGTGGCAATTAAACCCCACGACGAAGGTTCCAAGAATCAAATAGTTTCCGCTGCATTCGGGCTAGTACCAGAAAGTTCTTGCACGGGACTCATCGCCAAAAATGACTCCTCATACTCTTAACGCTCCCCAAACCTTAATATAATGTTTCTCGTTTACTAAACCATAAAAATACCTCGTCTATTCCAGGACTATTTACTAACACTTCCCGTGTATAGGCCAAAAAACATCTCTCTCAACCTATATCATTATTAGGCGAAGAAAGAGGACTGTGTCTCCACTGTATGTTCGGTTTGCTGTTTCAAGATTGGCCCATTCTGTGAAGATATTTGTGAAAGTCTGGTGTTTTTTCCGGTGCGGTAATCAATTTTCTGTTCTACTTTTACATTGCTCCATTGCTGGTTTAGCGTCGGATTCTTTCTTCTTGGCCCTGTATGGTAGTAGCGTTTCTACCTTTTTCTAAAATCCCTTTGCTCGCATCCCTTTGGATCGCCTATTTTTCAGTAGAAAAATGAGACACAAACACCATAGCTATTCAGATTTATTTCGGTAGCTTCTAAACTTCACCTATCAACAAAACTCTGGCGCCGCTCGCCTATCACTTGGCCATCCAAGCTGTTCTCATTGTCCTGCTAGCCTCCCCTTTACCTTTTATTATTATTTTTGTTTTTATTTTGACTTTCCCATTATTATAATTATTTAAATTTGGAGCCCCTTAATATCCTCTTCAATACGGCCCTTCCTACCCCATTTCGAAACATGCTACATGTCAACAGTCATTCGTTTGGTGCAGAATTAATTAAGTGGTAAACAATGCACCACACAAATAGACGATCTAATACCGTTTGTTATGATTTGTTGTTATTGTTGCTTGCGTTGATATGCACCTAGGTAGGTGTGCAATAAAATCAAGCTCAACCGAATTAGCTGCTGTTGTCAATATTGGCCGCAATGGTCCTATCGGTTTCATTGCTGGCTTGCCACAGCACTTGCCTCACCGCATATGTCCCCCCGGCACTTTTCATCTTCCAACACTCAATTGCTGCCACACCACAAACACTTCTAGCCCCACAACAATAACAAACCAATGCAATATTCAAACTGACTTTTGTTGCTTTTTCAGTGACAGCGGTTTTTGTGGCAAAATGCAATTCGCCCATTGTTGTGTGAACGCGTGATGTGCCTGCGGTTGTTGTTGTGTTTTTTGTTACCCACCGATCGCAGCTTACCTCAGTTACTTTTGTATTGTAGCGCATCAATTAAAGGTGGTTGCGTGTAATCAGCATCAGGCAATAAAATTGGGGTTTGATTTGATATTTCGCAGAAGCGTCTATGAAGCCAGTTCTTGTTTTGGCGCAGCTGCCCTTTTGAGTGGGCGTGACCGTGAACAGTTCAGATATTCAAGTGTCGCCTAAAATTCTATAAATCGCTTGTCTATGACAGCAGTTTTTGTTGGGTGTAAGCTTTAATGGTTCTTGTGGTTTTGATATCGATGTCATAAAAGAAGGTTCTTTGATCTCAACTTTGAGTTAACGACACTGAAGAGGTCTATCGAAAGTTAAAGGTCACAAATATATCAAAATAGTTTTTTGGTTTTTTGGTACTAAAAAAATACAAGACTTATGATTTTGTGAGTATAATATGAGCTGACCGAAAAGCTCGCTCCAGTTGCGAGCAGATGATAAGATGGAATTATAATTCCAGTTTAAGCCTTGAAAAAGTATGCACGGTAACCAACTACATAGACGATCCCAATAAAGAAGTGCAGCTTCTATTATAACTTTGGTCCGATGACCGATGTTTGTAAGTAACAGAAGAACAAGATATAGACCCACCAATAAGTCTAGCTAAATAATAAAAACGAGCTTCTGAGACTATTTAGCCTATTTTGCCTTTGAGCTCCCAAATTGTTATACATAAAAATGAAATTTGAAGTCTATTACTCATTTGTAGAAGAGCAAGGTCTGGACTTCGCACCACTTCACCCTTCCAACTGATTGTCAAGGCAAGAATTTTTTATCACCCACAGAGTCTTTCAGAGATGTGACCATGAAACTTAGTGAAATATTTCCTTTTTCCCCTTACATATCGTGTTAACCTCCTTACGGTTTTGGAGATTGCCATTCATTTCCTCTTTGCGCCACAGGTGGCCAATTGGAGATGCCACGAGATCGAAAATCTTTTTAGAGTTGGTACTTCCATCAGAGTGGCGGTCTCCCTTTTTCTCTGCCTCTGCTTCCACCTGCAGCTGCCGGTAAAGGTACGCTGGCCCAGAACATTTTCTTTTATTCGCACAGCATGGCCTAGCCAACAAATCCCCTATGTTTTAATTTGTTGAACTACGTTTGTCAGTGTTTGTGCAAAAAGCTCGTTATTAAATATCTTTGACGTCAGTGTCCAAGCTTCTGCACAATAGTGTGGGTGCGGATTAAAATAATTGATTCTTACCGAACGTTGAAAAAAATGGTTCGTCCTAGTACCAGAATGCTTCCACAACGGCAGTGTATTGGATTAAGTCCGACGAGGAACTGCCATATCCGAGGCACTCATTCAACCTTGGGATAATCTTTGGACATTTACAAACATCGACTACAACGTCTTAAAGAAATAACGTTCGTATCGAAGACTTTACTTTCTGAACGCTCTGTCTATCCCGAGATTCTGTAGGAAAATCATCGACCTTTATAATTTCTGTAGGGTACGATCATATATCCTTTATTATCGCACAAAAAGCTAGTTTAACCTAACTTAAGATGTTATTGCTGTAGCTCACTAAAACTGATTTCTAGTCGCTCGAATCATCAATGTGTTCATCCATGCCTAAAGCTATACAACTTTAAAAATTCTCTAAATTCAATTTCACATTTTCATATTGACCTCAAATTAGTTGACATCATCCCATACAACTTTAATACCGCATATCCCCAACCGAGGAAATGGACAAACAATAGCAACTTAAATGTGCAAAATATTAGCAGTTAGGAAGTAGAAATAAACAAAAGATGGTCAGCTAATAGGAACAAATGGCGAGGAAAACAATTGTGTGCGACCAATAAAAATAAACAAATAAAGAGCAGATTGTGTAGGGCAAAGCTCAAAAGTTGTATGCCAAAATAATGCTAGAGGATGTGAGGGATAGACGAGGGTATATAAATGAAAATACTCATACATGTGTAAAAACGTACATACATATATATATTTGATGTGGAGCAGTGGGGGAAATACATATGAGCGCATGGTGCGACTAACATGTGATGGCGAAAGAGCAAAGATAAGAAAGCCTAAGGGCCGGTTTCACCAACGCGACTAAGACTAAAACTAAGTCGTGACTTAAGTTAGCACAGATTCGAGACTAACTTAATTTTGGGTTTCACCAACTGAGCGACTTAAATAATTTTGAACACAACAACCCGATCAGCTGTTTTATGCATAGTAGTATTTGTTCATACCAGACAACTCTACGCATCCCAATACCCCAGTGCGAAATGGGCATGTATGGCCATACAAGAAGGAATGTATTGATCTTACACCCATTTCTCTTTAGTTGGAAGGTTCTAAAATTAGCGCTTAATTGAAAACGATAGTTTCGTAATGGTTGCATGCTAGAAAACAAGCGTTCACATGCATCTACGCTTACCCTGTTAAAGTCAAGCATGGTGAAGTTTCCGACTGGGGCGTTGCACAAAACAAATTAGCAACATTACTGACATTTAGGTTTTGAACCACAGCAACACTGCTTAGTCGAGAATAAGTCAGCTGGCAAGTTGACTAAGTTGTGACTTAGCTAAGTTACGTGGTGAAACTGAAAAAGTGAAAATCGCTACTTAACTAAGTTAAGTCGAGTTGGTGAAACCGGGCCTAAGCGTTTGATAACCATGGAAATTCATTAAGGATCTGCGACTTAAACAGCAAATAAAGGACGAACAAAACCAAATGACCACAAGCATATGACAGGTGGTACTTATTCTGCGAATAAAAAGCGATTAGCCTAGTTCGAATCTGGGATGAGTTGAAAACGAGTATGCGATTGAGAGACCAATCGAATTTTTACATCCGAAGGGGTATGATGGGACTGATCCCAAAGTGTCCTGTACGATATGCTTTTTTGCCCCTATGCGTATGCCAAACAAATTAAAATGGACTTTTATTGAATTGAAGCCCTTTGGAGGCGAAATGGATTAGCCGCGGGCCATAGTCGCACAAATTTTTGCAGGGATATGAGCAAAATTACATATATTTATTTAGATTCACGGCAGACGTTCAAATGGCAAATGAGTGTACTTTGCCTGAACGAGGGCAAATTTGCTATGCACACGACTGTTTTTATTCGATAAATCAATGCACTAGGAAAAGGAAACCAGTATGAACTATGGCCAGTTTTACAACAAAAATATTTCCCAAACAAAAATCATAAATTTTTTTTTGCTGTTGCGAGAGAGGGAGACGACTGATACTCGGCATTCCTCATGTCTGTATTGCTTCCAAAGACTATTGAACGGCTTTTATTTTATTTTAATTTTGTTTATTTTTTTTATTCCATT
>OX465289.1:11335000-11380000 GCA_949987695.1 Merzomyia westermanni
GTTTTATTCTATTTTAGTTTATTTTATTTTATTTTATTTTATTTTATTTTATTTTATTTTATTTTATTTTATTTTATTTTATTTTATGTTATTATATTTTATTTTATTTTATTTTATTTTATTTTATTTTGTTTTATACAATTTTGTTTTATTTTATTTTATTTTATTTTATTTCATTTTATTTTATTTTATTTTATTTTATTTTATTTTATTTTATTTTATTTCATTTTATTTTACTTAATTTTTTTTCATTTTTTTTTTTTATTTTTTTTTATTTTATTTTATTTTACTTTATTTTTTTTTTGATTTTTTTTAATTTTTTTTTATTTTATTTTATTTTACTTTATTTTTTTTTTTATTTTATTTTATTTTATTTTATTTTATTTTATTTTACTTTATTTTTTTTTTTTATTTTTTATATTTTATTTTATTTTATTTTATATTATTTTATTTTATTTTATTTTATTTTCTTTTAATTTATTTAGTTTTATTTTATTTTGTTTTATTGTATTTTATTTTATTTTATCCATATCCCTTGGCAATTAGACTTCAGTTGTCAAGGTCTGAAGAAATGTATATCATTTTCAAGCCAGTTACCCTGCAGTCAAACCAAGTAGTTGCAAGCTACTTCAAAACAACTATATTCAAACAGAGCAACTAGTCAGCTAACTGCCTTTTTTCCATTTTAAAAAACGGGGATTTTCAATGTACTGCAAGACTCTGGGACAAAAATATACCACTTTCAAAGTAGCTCAAAATATCAAAAAAATTATATTTCAATTATCTCTACATATAATAAAATTTTAGCAGATCGATTTGTGCACATTGCAGATATTTAAGAAAAATCGAGGGAAAGGACCATTAGTAAGCCAATAGAAGCCAAATCAACAGTTCTTAGAATTTTTGTCTGTCTGTATGTTTGGGCTGGACCAAGCTGACCAAAAATGTGTTAGTACAATATTGATATCAAACGAAAGGTGACAATGAGTGCTGGGAGTGTATGGGAGATATAATGATTAAAACCGGAATCAGTCTAAAATTAGTTCTGAGACACAGCGAAGAGGGCCGGGTTAACTAGTTGTGAGTAAAAGTTATTAAACTGTTGCCGGTCGCAATGGATAAACACTGTCACACAAAATTAAAAGCTTTGCTCGGTTTTTTCGAAATCTTGACATTTTACTACCTTGCTTTATTTTGAATTTTTACTGGTACAAGTTTAGTTCTTTCCCAATTGTTCGGCACCATCTATTCGTATGATTTTTGGCTACTCCAAGGTAAAAGCACACCTAAAAAAGCTTACTCCAATCATACTAAGTAAAAAGTTGCAAACTCCACCGGGTACAGTGGACAAAAGTCAAGAAAATTTACAATATTTTGAACACTTTTTTTTTTGGAATATTTAAATATTCATATATTTTTTGATCACGTTTTCAAATTCAGTGTTATGAAATCTTCAAAATATATTTTGTGTTAGTTTCTTTTTGGTTATTATCATTATCTTCTGCATTGTTAAATATATGCTTGCATGAGTGGTGTAAAATGTGTAATTACTCAGCAAACCACACCACATAATCAAGTAATCAAATATAGCACTTTTTAAATTGAATTCATATAAACACTGTAATTTTCACATCACGAGGAGTTAAGCACAAAAGTACTATTTAATACGAGAATTAAAACACATTAGGTAAAGTTCATAAGTACATTTATGGATTTAAGTGTAAACGATGTTGAGCTAGCACGCGATGTAATATTTTATGAAAGCTTAGAGCAAGTTGATTAATACCACAACCAACACATATCTCACTTGAAATTCATTTATATGAAGCTCATGCGTAAGGACACGCTGATTCACTCTAGAATTCCATTAAACTGTTGACGCACCTTAAAGTAGGCCAAACTAAATATCAAGTGATTCATCCGGAAAATTACTTGACAGTACGTTCTAGGCAAACCCATTTAAATTAAATTTATTCAAGTGAGCTAAGCCTCAAATGTACATATTTTGGGTAAAACTAGCATTTTTGAAATATTGAATGCCTAAATAATTTGGATAGTTCTTGCTGACTGTCTGAACTTTTTTCGTCGCGAAATTTCGCTTAGTTCACACTGCCTTACGGTAATTTTTATGAGAAAGAGATGGATATGCAACAATATTGTTCGTAAACTTTTTTGTTGAGACATTTATTAAAAGTTTACACAGAACTTTCGATAGAAGCGGTTATCCTCCTCGTATTCAATTTTGTACACAGTTTCAGATCAATTTCAACAAATTCATACAGCTTCTTAAATCCTTCAAAGTTGTGCTGATTTCTAGGAAAAAAATCTCGAATTTCGAAAACCAAACCTTTCTTTTAATAGTAATTTTAGTACGCATTTTTCAGCTGAGTAGCGCTCAGCACCTAAATATATGCTAATATTTGCTACACCCGCCTAAAATGCTACTACAATTACATACTACTTTTAGATGAGGGTAACGTGGTAGATAAAACTGTCACAAAAAATTGTTAAAATTTCTCACTTATTCATTGTTTCGGTAACCATAGAATTAACCAACAACAAAAAATTCAAATAGAGTGCATGTAAATAGCATAAGTATAAGCTAGGTATCTTAAGCTACTCATTTAATTGCCTTTGATAGATGTTAAACATTTGCTTAGCATTTTGCTGACAACACGCTAACTGACAGCTCTGCTCTGAGGATGTGTTGATTTGTGTTCCCAAACGTGTCACGTCAGGGATAACTTCATGAATTGCGACAATGTTTCTAAACAGAAAATTTATTTCATTCAACGATATTTCAATTTGAGCATAATATATTTACATGAGATTTGCAACGTTTTATTGTATTCAATTCTCGAGTGATTTGAGTGTTGTTGTTGGAAGCGTTTTATTAAATGTTTATGTTTACGTACAGTTGTGTTGAATATAATAGTAGTGAAATAAAATTGGATATCGTTCGACGAAATAAAAAGGTGTGTTTTTTATAATTTGTATTTAAAATATAGCGAACTCCATAACAGAAACAACATAAAAAGAAATTTCAAAGTTTACACAAAGTTCAGAAAGTGAATTAAAATTTTAAAAAGTACATCAAAATTTTTGGGCAGAATTTTCAGAAAATTTTTGAGTACGCATTCTTACAGCTCATTCAGTTTTAGCACAATGAATTTTCCTCGAATTTTTATAATTTTTTTTTTGTCAAGGATGTTGGGTGTTTTTTTTTCATACAAAATTAATTTCTGAAAATTCAGTTTGAACACTTACCTTATGAGGTTTTCAAAAAAATTTTTTATTTTTTTTGTCACCCTGTAAAAACAACGAAGTTTGTTTTTTTTTTCTATAATTTCTATATTTTACGTTCGATTTTCCAAGGTGATACATTTTTAGAAAGGTATTCACCAAAGCAATATTTCATCCATAGAAACTTTTAGCCCATCCTGCCAAGTTCAGCTTTTATTCTATTTTTACTTAAAACCAACACCCTGTATTTGAAAAAAATTTGGTTTTAAATAAATTTGAATAAAGCTAAAGTTGGTGTCGCAGGTTAATGGCTTATATGGACGAAATATGACACGGGTTAAAACCTTTACAACAATATATTGCTCGTTGAAATCAAAGACCAAATAGAAAAGTTATAAGCAAAAAACGAATTTCACTGTTTTTACAGGGTCCCGAAAAAATTTTTTTTCCCATTTTTGCAATCTCCAACAAGTAAACATTCGAACCAGGGGGGAAAATTTTAAACTTTTTTTTGGCGATACGCTCTACTGTACATACATGTGGTGCATCTAAAAGAGCAATTGGTAACTATTCTAATCAGAGTTTTAATATTTTCGGAATATAGTCTGACCCTAATGTTAAAGAAAACATGCTGAAAAGCTGTTAACTTCACACATTTTTTGCTACATTTTGAAATTTTGAAGTTTGAGTGTAGTTATCATTCAATTGAGTGTTCTCGTTGTACAAGGTTTCGTCATACAAAGCAATTCCATGCATCTAATAGTAACAGAGTCAAAATTAAACAAACATAAAGACAGACGAACATTTAAAAAAAAAATTGATTTCCGACACAAGTGTATAGGCAGTTTTTGAGTGATACAAGTACAATAAGATGCACAGAAAAACTTTCATTTTTGAAAAAAAAAAAATGTATCTTCTTTTTAAAATTCATAACTCGATGAGTGCTTACAAAATAAGTTGGCTTATGTCTTTTGCAAAACTTAAATAAAACAAATTTTTGAGGGTGGCAACGTGCGTCGAAAATATTCTTCACAAAATTTCATTAGCGATGCCCTTAGTCAAAATCAAAGTACGTGAAAAACCACGGAAAATAAATAATCAAATTCGGCAGCATATAGGCATTTTACTACAATTCGATTACAAACTCACGTCTTCAATTCATAATCGCCAAAAAGTTGGCCTTAAAGTTAAGTTGGAGTGTCCTCCTGCCAGCAAGCATATAAAGATTTTACAAATATTTAAAAAATTAAAAATTTTATCGCATAGTAAAACACTTTCCTTTTCTATCCATTTATCCAAAGTTAAAATTTATTTTATTTTTTTAAATGAAAACAAAATGTTTATTTATTTGATTTCAGTTTCGGTTTGACAGCTAATGCTTCGCGTGTCCAAATTTTTAATAGCAAGAAATTTACCAGTTAAAAGTAGTAAGTCTTTCAAACTCTTTCCATTTGTTTTTTTCTAACGCATTTTTTGAGTTATTGAACACTTGAGAGGAAAAGTTAGTAAGAATTAGTAACTTCCAGTAAAAAGTTTTTGTTATTGAACAGACCTAATGTGAGCTAAATTTGTCATTTGTTCTCCGTCACCCACAATATGTCCAAAATTCTTCCAAAAAAAAAAATTTATTTAAATTTTACGGCAAAAAAGTTTGCTAGAAATTGACTGCTAATTTCCATTCCACCAAAGAGTTAGCTCAAAATAACGTTCCGGTTTCGATTCCGGTTTAGTTCTTCAAAATTTTTTTCGGTTTCGATTCTGGTTTCGTTCTTCAACATTTTTTTCGATTTCGATTCTGGTTTCGTTCTTCAACATTTATTTCGCTTTCGTTCCGGTTTAGGTTTCAAACTAAAAAAAACGAACAAAAGTTTGTGAGCAAAGAAATTTATTACGTTTATTCTTTTAGCTAGAAAATGCAAGTGGTTTAAAATAGTTCTGCTCTTTTAGAAATTTTTCCTGTCAACATTATGGATTTTCTCCGATATATAAGTAATTATAAATATTGTTCATGCTATGTATGGATAAAGTTCAGCCAAAATAAATTCTAAAAATTTATAATTTTTTTTTTAATTTTGGATTTAGGCTCTTTTGACCATTAGTTTTGAAGTGCAAATAATAGATTATATTCCACTTTTCCAACCAAACGTTGCGCTAGACTTCCTAGCTTGATCACACAGTATGTTTTCTTAAAATCTAAAAACTAAACATAGTACCATCATAGTTTGGTATCATCGTCAAACTTTATTGGAAAAGTATTAGGTTTTCATCGATACCTGTGTTTAATGGCTTCTATCCGTCATGAAAACTTCATATCATATGCATCGGTTTTAATGGGTTACGATTTCGGTTCAGTTCTTGCTAAATATATAACTAAAAACCAAAATTTCGTTACAGAAAAACAGCCAAACTACTGGGCCGATTCCTCTTATTCACATTTTAGATTGAAATATTAATCCATAATCAATATAAAATAATAAAATCAAAACTTTTGTAAGAGCAAGACAGCCAACCCAATGAGCCGATTTCTTCAATTCAAATTTTAAACTAAAACCTTTAACGAACACAAGGATATAGGCGCCTCTTTAAAATGAAATGCCACTAAACAAATTTTTATTTAAGGTATTCAAGTCTATACAATGCTTTAGCGTTTGTCATTAAAGCTTTTCTTCTAAGAGACGAGCACCAAAACCTATATTGCTCTCATATTTTCTTTCTGTGCTGTATTTACATTTCCTTATAATTCTTGTAAGACATTGATATCTTATCCACTAACTCACTCATTAAAGCTCTTATTCATTCTTCAATTAATTCAATAAATTACTTAAGACTTTTGTTAGAATAATAAATTTGACCACTTTTACCTTAATACTTTGGCACTTGATTGTAGTTTGTTGCATTGTGAATTGTAGTTGTAACCTCAGGTGTTGGAACATAAATTTAAATTGGATTTTGTTGTAGTTTTGGATTACGCTGTAAAACTTTCCAGACAGCTAATGTTTACTGGAGTGTTAACTGTACACTATTTTAGAAATAGAAATGTTTCAAATTTTATGGTTGCAGTCGGTGATAAATTAGTTGAAGAAACAAAGTTCTTAATAATTCCAAAGAAAACAGATTAGGAAAATAAATGCGAGCCACATTTCAAAACTTCACAAACATACATTTTGTAGAAGAGCGCTGCATGTTTGTGGGCAGCATTACTATGAGTAAGAGATTTACTATATTTTGTTGTTGTCTATTACGAGTTCGTTAGATACACAAAAGTATTTCTTGCTGAGTTGTAAAGCGAATAAAAAAATGTTTTTGGAAAAGTACCATTCTCTGTAATTTTAAACAATGAACGGACTCATATATAGAGCTTCGATGTCTAATTTAGTCAAATAAGTGAGTAAATAAGCAGCTGATTAGCTAGCAAACTGTCTAGAATTGTGTGGCAGCATACTAAATACAAGATATTTCACTTTAGAACTACCCCTTGTACTATTTCGGTTTGAATATCTTACTTTCCCATTTGAATTAGAGAAATCGGACCAGTGACCCCGCTGCTTTGCTCTAACAAAAGTTTTGATTTTCATTTTTATAAACTATATAGATAACCATATCTAAATAGTATTATTACTTAACCTAAGCTCGTAAAACTCGAAAATATAAGCATTTTCGAACTGTTTCCCAAAGAGAACAAAGTTGATAAGAAAATGCTCAAGATGTGACACAGAAATTCTCTATTTTTCAAGTTTAATTACATAAGTAAGGTATCCAGCTGTCACGAAAATCTGAGCTGTTCTGGTCAACACAAAAATATTTTGTTTTTGCAACCTTTCTTGAAATCGAATATTTGTCACCATCATTCATTATGTCATTGTCATTGTTGTTGTCATTGTCACTGTCATTATTATTGTCATTGTCATTGTTATTTTTATAGTTATTGTTATTGTCATTGTCATTGGCGTTGTCATTTTCCCTGTCATGGTTATTGTCATTGTAATTGTTATTGTCATTATCAATGTCTCTGTCACTGTCATAGTCATTTTCATTTTCACTGTCATTTTTACTGTCATTGTCATTTTCACTGTCATTGTCATTGTCATTGTTGTTATAACTGTCACTATCATCGTCATTGCCAATATCAAATACCGAGTTTATCGGACTGATTTGTACAGTTGTTGTCTGAACGGATTGCGGCTACAAGCCAGCCGTTAAAAGGCCCGCAACTCCCAACTTATCTGTCTATTTCAGAGAACAATTTTTCAGATATTTTTTGGTCCGAAAACGCATCTCCGGTTCTCTCATTAACTTTTAAAACTCACATGCGCATGCACATGTGCCATCTATGAAGCTTTATGTTCTCGCAACTCATTCATTTTATATGTCCAACACTCAAACTCTCCGTCATTCAATATAACTGGCACTTAAAACCATCGGATCCTATAAATAAACGCACATAAACGATGTACATTGTTTTAGTGTCAACAACAACAAAACAAAAATTGGGTCACCAACTATTCAAGCCAAAAGTTTTTGGACAAAATTCCACTTTTCACTAAGTCAGAAACACTCTCGCACACAAATACGGAGAATGTATCGTTTAAATGTATGTGTGGGCGTGTTTTACAGATGTTTGTATGTTTGTATTGCTGGTGATATGTGGTCGGTTAACGATGGCAACAAACAACGAGTGAATGTTGCAATTTGCTAAAAGCCAGTAACCAGCACTTAAGTTTTTTAATTGGTGTACAAATTATAGGGGGAGAGAGGGGGTTTGTGAAATTTGGTATGTGAGATGAATCAATTTTTGTGCACTCACTCTACGATTGAGTGAATTAATTAACGTATCAACTGTCCATAGGTTGCTCAAAACTAGAAGCTTTATGCGCCAAAATTAAAATAGCTAAAGTCTGTTTTATGCCCTTTTGCACTTGGAACAATAACCTAATTTAAAAATGGTTGAGAAAAAATCTGGAACTATACAAAAAAAAAATTTTTAGTAGTTATCAACTTTAGTAGTAAAATAATTGAACTTTTCAGGGGGAATATTGACCTATCTTGAAATAAAATAATTGTAAATACTACGAAAACAGCTTAAGTTGAATTATTAGTCGAAATTCAAATCATAGTTCAGAAGAAAAGGAAATTGGCTTGGTTTTGATTGCTCAAAAGTTCTTGCAAAAGAGGTAACGGTAACAATAAAAAAACAAGGAAAAGGTTTGAAGTACGTAACACTTGGATAATTTGAATATAAATGGACATAACACAAAACAGAGGTTGGGCAAGTACCAGGGCATAAAATAATATAATCAAACATAACTGACATAGCATCGCATAACATGACATAGCATAACATAACATGACATAACGTGACTTAACATGACATAACTGGTATAACTGACATAAAAGAATATAATTCAATACAACTGAGATCATCATATCAAATATACATGTACAAAGCTAGGCAAAATATTACATAAAGTAGAGCACTTAAATATGTATCAAATAACATATACAACATAACACATAAAACACAACATAACATAAAGTAACTAGTACAACTGGGTATAATAATACTATAACTTGATTTAACTTAAAAATAGCTAAGACTTGATACGAAAAAAATGTAGCCAATAACATAGTCTTACATAACAGACATAACTTAAGTTAACTCAACATAACTGGTATACATTAACATAGCTCAAAATAACTTTGCATAACATATCACTTCGTAACACAACAAAACTTATCATGCCAAAACACAATTTAATCGTAACATAAATTAACATAACGTAATAAAATCAATCAATCAATGTGTTATACCATATCACATGTATATACCATGTAACATAAAGTATTTAACACAACATAACATAATAAAACGTAACGCAACTTAACTAAATATAAAGTAACAACGGAGATTGTGAAATAACAATAAAACATTGCTTGACATATTATAACAGAACATATCCAAAAGATAGCAGGTGATAACATAGAAATAACAAAGCATAGTTTACCATTAAATTACATAACATAAGATGACATAAAGATTTAAAATTGTAAGACTTAAAGACCCCATAACTTTTAGAAGGAAAAAGCATTCCAAAACTGTATTTCTAGTTTTCGATTCAGAAGTTTTAGCATAAGATTGCATATTACAGTTTTTTATATTCAACAACAAAGATAAAAATAAAATTTTTGATTTCATTATGAGTTTACACAATGAAGTCAGGACAATACAATTCCAGATCAAATTTAACCATGGAAAAGAGACACATTTGTTCAAATCGACTAAAAATGTACTTTGATTCATAGAAATGGATGCGTTGATATAAGAACAGCAAAAAAGAGGCATATCCTAAAATTTCTATTATATTACCTTGCATGCTCGTACATTGAGAGGACTACCATACACACACACACACACTCACATATCAGCACATTTATTTACGGTATTCTAGGCTACATCATTGAGCCTCTCCTCCTATCAAATTGTGTAATTCCATTTCTTTGTATTGCAAAACTTTTGTTATGTTGTGCCTTTTCAGGTTAACCAAAAGCAAATATTAAACCGAAAAAAGTCAAGTTTCACACAGCCACAAAACCGCAATAAGAAAATAAATGTGTAAAAGAGAAATAAAAGAACAATTAAACCCATGTTATGTACTCAATTTTGTGGTTTTTGGGAAATGTGAGTTGTCAACAAATACAAAATGCCCTTACATCAACTGTTATATATGTAAGTATGTATGTTTGTATATGAATGTGTGTATGTGAAGAAAAAAAGAGTTCATCTCTATTAGAAGTTCAACTCAGCAAAAGTGCAAATTCTAAATAGGTCACGTAAAAAGGATTTTTTTTTATGCCACGGACAATGTAAACTTTTACGATTTGATTAAAATGGATTGTTGTTCTGCACTTAGTCAAGCAACCAATTCAAATGTTTGGTTTTACAAATACGTAATATAAACGTGCATATGTATGGACTTTCAATGATGCAGAATGCTGGGCTTAAAAAGTATTGAATTAGGTATGGGTATGTGACTTGAGTTTCAAATATGGAGGACAAAGGGAACAATATGGAATACAAAAAACATAAACTTTTGTAAGGTATATCTTAACATATCTTAACATAACATAACAAAACATAACAACACATAACAAAACATAGCAAAACATAACAAAACATAACATAACATAACATAACATAACATAACATAACAAAACATAACATAACATAACATAACATAACATAACAAAACATAACATAATGTAACATAACAAAACATAACATAACATAACATGACATAACATAACATAACATTACAGAACAAAACATAACATAACACAACATAACATAACAAAACCCAAAAAAATGCAAAATCAAAACGATTAAAAACTTCAAATGTAGAATTTTCGCCTCAAACCTAAATACTCAAAACCCAAAAATGTTAAATTTAGCCCCCACTCTTCCTTTGGCATTTAGTAGCTACAGCTAAATTCCAACTAGCACAATAATTGTGTATGGGATTTGGAAACTGAGTTTTGACGAAGCTACGAAAACCGTCAGTAGGCACTATCCAGGAGAGTTATACACAAAATTTGAGATAAAAACCTCACACAGCTCAAACCTGGAATTTGACAACTGAAATGTAAAAACACAACCCAAAATTCTATACTCGATACTCAAGGCCCAGAACTCAAAACCAAGGATCCCAGAGTCACATCTCCGAACTCAAAGCTTTACACTAAAGGTACGGAACACAAATTTCAGAACTTACTCACGGTTCTGAAAAAATTCCCAAAAGTGGGACTATCGATTTTAAAGTCAAAAATTTGAAGTCAAAGGCTAGAACTCATCACTGAGAGCACAAACACAAACTCGAATTCAAAGTAAAAACTCAAAAATCCAAACTCCAAAGTCAAAGCTCCATCCTGGAACTGAAGACTCAATTTCACTCAAAACTCAAAATTAAAATGAAAACTCAAAAATAAAAGATCGAAAGTCTCAATCTAAAACTAACTACTTAAAACTAACTAATTACAAAAATAATTAATGTAGGAATCTCTAAGCTCAGAACTTAAATCTTAGTCTTCTTTGTTGAATAACTACAAGACTCAGAACCCTTAATACTTGAAATTCATTAAGAACCTAAGAAATATAGCAATTTCTTCGTGGAGCTTAAAGCATCACGTTTATTTTGCACCGCTATTGCTCTTTGCGACAATCTCAGCAAACTAAGTTGTTCGTTACCCACGCTGTGAGTTAATCATGCGATATGACTCATCAACCACAACTGTTTGCCAGCTTCAATTACGTCACGGCCACCCGCTACGGAGCTGACAAATAATTCATGCAAAGCTCAAGATTTTGTGTATTATAAAAGCACCGAAAGTGAGCCAAATAATTTTACCGGTAAAGTGGAGGAACATTGAAAGTAGACATGTAACGTGAACTTGTATTGAGTCGTGGGAAAACCCAGTTAAAATTGAGATGCCACCTCAAATGCTTTTGTGCCAAAATTAAACTCGTAAATCATACGTGCCACGAGTGGCCGCAGGACTCAAATGCTGAGGGGGAGGTTAGTAAACGCAAATCCCTTGCGTATTCACACACTTGTAGTAGCTTCTATGACAATGTCAGGCACAGCATGAGCTTTAGCCAATGTTATTGGATGAGTTGAACGTTTCGTTAAGCTAGCAAGTATTCACTACTAAACTTGTCCCTTTGTATTCTATCACATAGCACCAAAATATTTCTTATGTGGCTTTTCATTTTCTATTCAATTCACTTTTCTCCTTGTTCCTTTATTACTTTCTATTCTTCACTCGCTTCTCTCGCCTCCTTTTGCTTAGCTTTGGAGGAACATTCAATTGTTGTGGCATGAAATCAATAAATTTCATACTCAGCTTTCAAAGTTGAATTAAATTTTTTGACAGCGAACAACAAGAGAATTAAAATGTTAAAAGTCGAAAAACAACAACAATTGCTTGCAAGATTAATGAATTTGTCAATAAGTGGGCGAGTTTTTGGGAGTTGCAAAGGATCCTACTTTGCAACAATAACGAGTCCTACGAACACAGCCGGCTGTTCGGCCTGTTTTAAGAATCCAGGACAATAACAGAGCAGGGAAGCTTTGGAGTAGCGTTTTATGCAAGCCTAGTGTACAGCCAAAAGCCAATTTGATGGAACATCGGGTTCGACGAGCTTCGCTCACATCAGTTTCGCTAGATACATACATATTGACGTATTTATATTTTATGGGAAGGTAATGGTAGCTCTAATTTTGTGACAGAGTAAACTCTTTTCAAACCTTTTTCATTTACTAAAAATGTATACAACATTGCCCTTCACTGCTTTTACTGCAAAAGTTCCTTTGTCGCTCTTGAGACGTCTCAAAACTTTTTTGATGAACTCGATAGGCGAAAAAAGAGTGAATGCATTGAGTAACTTAGCACTCATGTATGTTTGCTAAGGTTTGAACTAGACACCGCAGAAATTTTAAATGATTTCGATACAAAAAATCTAGACGACTTTTCGTTTTAACCAATTCCTTTTTTAATAAAACACGTTTGAGTATGTTAGGTTAGGTTGAAGTGGCTGCAGCAGGGGCACACTTAGCCAAGTATCAGAAGGCCCGTTGTGATACCACGTAAAGACACCGTTACACCTTCTCTTCGCACTAATTTGAAGACCTAAATAAGGGCATCAGGTCCCTGATATCATACTCCGCAATTTGGCTAATGCTATCCAGGCAGGGAACTACCAGGCAACGCCGTCTGGCGCCGCTAAGTGCTGGGCAGCTGAATATATGGTATCCCACAGTTTCTTTATCTTCTTCGTCCTTGCAGCTTCTACAGCAACGTCAATAAGGGACACCTAGCCTATCCGCGTGCCTTCCAATAAGGTAATGCTCAGTCAGTATTCCTATTAACTTCTAAATATTAGCCCTTCTTAGGGTGTAAGCCTGTCGAGATCTCTTTGGCCCGTTTCTGGCCAGGTTTGCTTGGATATCTGACACCCTGGGGTTTGTTGCCATCGTTCGTTAGCTTGTCGGTAGGTATATCCGTTTAGCAGTAGCCTGCATATGGTAAAGGTTATGCCTAAGCGTTCTTTGTCAGGAAGAACCTGCTTGGTCGTGCCCTGCATAGTAAGCTTATCTGGTCTACAGTTTCCCTCAATGCCACTGTGCCCCGGGAACCACTTGAGGTTCACACAGTTCTGCTTGGCGATCTCTTGGAGAGAGCGGCGACAGTCTAGTGTTAATTCAGATTTGAATGTGTGAGAGCCAAGGGATTAATTGGTTGTTGCTAAAATTTAAGATTTCCATGCCGATAATGTACAGTCCTATCCCCACCGTGGTTTCCATTATTGAAGAGAGCTCAGCCTGGAAGACACTACAGTGATCAGGCAGTCTGAAAGAGAATTCCGGGTCACAATCCTTTGAGAAGACCGCTCTCCCGACCCTGCCATTAAATTTAGAGCCGTCGGTTGGTATGAAGATGCTACCTTCTGCACCGTAGCACCGATCTGACTCCACCCAATCTACCCTACTCGGGATATTCACCGTGAAGTTACACTACGAAACTGTATTAGTCGCACAACGAAATGTACTTCCGGGAAGAAAACTGAAGTTGTGACGTATGCTGGAATGCCCCTTGGTTCGTGTGTTCCTTGGTTCGTTGTTCCTCAACAAAAACCTTGCCCTTTTTCTTAGGTTCGATGATTAATTTTCAATGAACACCTGATCAAATAAATTAAAAATTATTACTATTATTAAAACGTTTTACTACTAAAAGTAAGTTTTTGTTTTTGTTTACAACTCATCACAAAACGAAATGCGCGTTTTGTTAAATACTTCTCGAAATAACGCGTTAATTTGTCATGTTGCTGCAGCTGCTGCCAATGTGTGTAACCCAAAAAAAAACGAAAATTCATTGTTGGTGCTTGAAAATGCAAAATAAATTTCGCTGTTAATGCGAATTTTCAAACAACTTTCAACACCCACAAAAAATGCTCGCATTTCACATTCAAATAAAATAATAGCATGCAAGAAAAAAGAAAAACCCGATTGCTTATGGACAATACATGCACACATGCACACACACACATGAACACATTCCCAAACAAAATGTAACCCTGACAACCAACAGTGGTTAAACATCTGGTTAAAAAAAAGTTGGTAATTTTGTACATAAAGGTTCACTTCTTAACCATGCCCGACAAGCAAAATAAACGTTAAGTTAAATTTGAAACAACTTACTGAAATCTTATATATAAATAGACAAGATGAATGAAATGTGGAACCGTTTTCTGCTAAACTATAATTCTAAGGTATACAAATTATATATGTATAGATAGGAAATTTTGAGTTGTACTTTTATCCGTAAATAAAAAAAATTTTAAAAATCATTTTAATATAAAAAATTTAACATAAAAGTCACACCACTACACATTCACTTATTCACACTATAGAGCCGCTGTTGTGTGAGTAAATATGTCACGCAGGACTTTGTATTACTCGTGTGATCGGCTCTCACTGTGAATGCGAAGAATTGGTAGTGGACCAATGAATAACAAGCATTCGCACTACAGCGCAGCTGTTGTGTGAGCAAACGTGTCGTGCATTTTTGTTGTTTAGTTGTTTTTATTGCATTGGTCACTGGCTACGCTGCCCAATGTCAGCGGCTCTCCTGAGAGCACGAAAAGTTGCTTTGTTGGAGACATAAACAAGCAATTTCAAATATGAGCAAATATGTAAACTTCATTGCTGCTACCTACAAACGGGGTTTACAAAAACAAAATAAATGATTACTCATAAAGAGTATTAAACACCGAAGCTTGATTTGTATTTGTGGTTGGGTTTGTGTAAATTGAAATAAAGTAAAATAAAATAAAATAAATTAAATAAGATTAAAAAAAATAAAGCAAAGTTTATTAAAATAAAGTGAAGGGAAAGACAGTAAAGGTAAGGAAAGGAAAGGAAAGAAAAGAAAGGGAATGGAAAGGAAAGTAAAGAAAAGTAAAGGAAAGGAAAGGAGGGGAATGGAAGGGAAGGGAAGGAAAAGGAAAGGAAGGGTACGGAAAGGGAAGTATAAAATAAATTCAAAATAGAGACTGCAGAGAGTAAAACAAGAAATCAAGGAAAACGAAAATATGTTAGAGGAAAGAACGCCAGAGAAAGGAAGGGAAAAAGGCAGATGAAAAGTACAGCAAATAATAAAAATAAAATAAAGTTTAGTGGTTGAATTTCAACCACTGGGCGTTCTCTAGTAAATATTATTCTTGCTGACTACTTCCGGTAAATCTGTCAATTATCAGTTGAGCATTTGAAAAAAAAAAACCAAATTTGGAATTTACTTAGTCGTATGTGAAAAATATCGTTTCAAAGAATTTGAAAAGAAGCCGGGTGGTGTCCTATATTTAATTTTACTTAATTTCTATATATCGAGGCTTCCCCTGCTCCCGAGGAGGGGCGACTGTACTATCTGGTTTCGGGCAAGCGCCTTTCAATTGAAGAACTATGTACAAGGATAAATAGTTGTCTCCACGGCCTTTTCAGTTTCTTCACTGAGCGAATTCTGGCCATATCTCCGACTCAAGCTATGCTTACTCTCTTTGCGATGCAGATAAAGCAAGAGTAACTAGCAGGCAGTTCAATGTTAGAGACAATAAAGCAGACAGTTTTTAATGAACTTACATTAACTTAGTCACATCTATTGAATGAAGATCCGCCACCTAGAGACATAAGGAAGGATTTCCGTAGGCACTATGATAAGATCCGGCATCACATTATGCAGCCGTTTAATCCGCGTAACCATAGACGGGCTCTTAATGACATCCACACCGAGTCGGTAAATAAATCCCTCAGATCTCTGTCTGTGAAACCCATTATTGACATCCAACAACCTTCCATACGTGAAGAAGAGGTCGTCCTACCGAAAGATACTATAGCCACACTAGCACAACTTCGATGTGATGATAGATTAAACTTTAACTGGCCTGTATGTGGCATGTCCCCTCATGTTACTAAACATCTCTTTATTACTCTTCTGGTCCAAGTCTGTTGAAACTGCTTGTTTCCTTGGATTCCCGTTTAAAGAGTGTGATGACGATTCTCAGACTTATCGCGTCCATTAGTCAGGGCGAGGCACCACTAACAACAACAATAACATTTTATTTGTTGCAATTGCTACTCCTCGTAAGTCTACAATCTGCAGAGACTGTGCATACTTTTAGGCACAGAAAGTGGGTAGCCATTCCTTGCAGGGTTACTACTGTTTAATGCGCTCTTATTGTGCCATTATTGTTGACAAAAAATTTCACTGGCCTTCGTTCATTGCTTGTTGGTGCACAGCAATTTCGCTAAATATTTTTGCACTCTCATGACCATCATTGGTAGCAGAATTGCTTCGCATTTGTTTGGACATTCTCAGATGACTTGGTGTGCTCCTCTGAGTTTGTTTGCTGTGTGCATTGCAATGGGCACCCCTGCTTCATTGCAGCATCTTTTTTTTTTTTTTGCTGCTGTTTGCCTCGCAGTCATGTTGTTAATTTGCCGTTTATCGTTGTCAACGCATAACTTTTGCTGTTTGCCGAGTCATTGTCATTGTCGTAGTTATCCTCACCCCCTGTCCCATCACATTAAACTTTGCTTGCTCGTTATCTTTTGTTAAGCGGCGCTGACAACTCTCGAGTGCTAAGCAAAAAGTCAGTTTATTGTTACTTCGACAAAATTCAGTTTAACTATTGCTGGTGTGTTTTAAAATGTTTTAATTAGACTTCTGCTTTTTAGTTTGTGATAAGTTTTAGTTAAATATTGAACCGCCATCTGTTATTACGAATTGATAATGAGCGTTTTTGTTGAGAAGTGAATGATTGAATTTTACCGGCTTATGGGCTTGAAATAATTTACTTTCGTGGGCTGATGAATGGACTGCACAGAAAATATGATGAACGAAACCTCAGGGTCACTATAAAGGGTAGAATAATTTAACTAAGGAGGAAAGATGGAATCCATATAACAAAAACCTTAAAGGTTTATGGATTCTCAGGTCAGTTGTTTTAGCATGTTCATTCGAATTTGAAAAGGTCTCATAGTAGTGAAGCCATGAGTGGAGAAGGTGGCGGTGCTGTTTGATAGAACAAAGACCTGAAATGTATACTAAAAATAAGATGGTGTATAGAGAAAAGTTTCAAGACGGGAGCGAACTTCCGTTGGAATAATAAAGATCACCGACCTACAGAGCTTTAATAAGTCATTGGCCTACGATGACTAACAATATACCCTAAAAGTTGACAATAGGATCTAAGCAGCACCAACTATGGCTAAGTCGAAAAGGCCTATGCACAATTTCCTCTAAAAACATAACACTGGAATATTGTACAACACACGAAGCTGTTCAAACACGGTAATTAGGAGTTGGTAAAAAGTATGCATCAACTCTTATGGAAAATATGGTCATACGAGCGCATTCCTCTGGATTTGCAAAATCATCAAGCTCTACCTATTTATATAACACAAGCAGTGTGGTCAGTCTTGTATGGAATGGGTAGAAATTTTATGAGTCCGGCAGATGTATGATCCTTATCTTACACAGCGTGCTCCTGACCTAAATAGGTTTAACAAAAATGCCGACGAAAAGTGTAAATGAGGCTTGGTCAACGACCGTCCAGAGTACCAAAATCGGTTTCTGTTAAAATCACACCTTCGCGTTTTTACGAAATATCTAGCTCTAACCCTTATGATGCTCAGTGAATGAAGCATGAATTTTGCCATATAAATTTTAAAAGAGTTTCTTTTAGTTTCTCTAAAATGGCAATTTAAAAAAAAAATATGTATACAAACATGTATATGAATGTAGTTATAAATAGAAAATGTGAAAAAAAATAAAAAGACACCATAGCTTTAAAATAAGTAAAAGAAATTTATATTTTGGATATGGTTGTGTATTTATAAAATAGTTCAGATAATGCTGAATAGCATGGCATATTTATTCGATATTCCTGCCGATATTGTATTGGGTATAAATAAAATGGCTACGCATAATAGGCCATGAACGAAATATGAGCTGCTTTTGCCTCCTGCTGGGCTATTAAAATTAACCACATATAGCTCCCTACCGAATGTTGTAAACTATAATGTCTATGAAGAGACCAATTATACCCATTTATATGCGATCGGGTATGATAGTACTAATCCTCTTTCTTCCCAAACGGGTACGCTTCGAGATTAGCCAACTGTAGATTGAAAAGGTTAATCGGTGATAATTATATTTAGAGATAAGTCACATCATTTTTTGCAGGGTACTTACAGCTGTGTTCAATAAAATAATAGTTAAACTAAAATGGATATTATAGCTATGGTTAGTGTACTCTAGCAGCGGCTTTGGTGCAGACACTTGGGTTTGTCTCCCAGTGTCCGAGAAGGGGTCTGATGTGAAATTGGGCACTTCGAAATATGTCATCCCATAACATCGCTGTGCATATCGTTGTAATTTTCCTCTAATATCAGTTAACTTAAACGGATATCGTTTGACGAAACAAGAATAAGCTGGGCAGAATTTCGAGTATTGAGAATTTTTAGTAAGCAGTTCTGTAGACCAATCAATTTTAGTATAACATTGTGCAAGTTAGAACTCGCTAAAAATTTTCCTGAAAAGAATAACCTTAAAGAAAAAAATCTATAAGTTCAGGGGAAATTTTGAGGGACTTCTGCAACAAACAATCTGGAGGTTCGAGCTGATATTGAACACAAAGATGAAATAACTCCAGTTAAAATTTCATATACGATATATTCGGTCTACAGTGTAGATTCTAGACTAATTGCTATTTCGTATAGAGGTTATATAGTTTCGAGTTCTCAGAAATTTTAAGAAAATCAGAAGTGGCACGAATGCTTAGTTTTTCCCGTGGATATTTTTCAAAATTTCAGGAATACTTTAAAATTTTCGTAAAATATGGATATCAAGCAAAAGGGACAAGCCATGAATTTAATTTAATATTGGTGTTATTTCATTAAATTGATCGATAAAATTGGTAAACAATTGACTTTTCTAAGGCTTTGTGATTCTGTAATCAAGCTTCAACCGTCCCAAACTACGCCATAGTGAGACGAAGAAAAAGGCAAAAAGATATTTTACAAAACTTTGAAAGTAAAGATTTATAATCTTAATTATAAGCCGTTCATTTTCAAAAAATTTGTAAACGACAAATCAGCGTTTTAAGAGCTTAAAATTTATTTAAGTGATACTTAACTTTTACTTGTATTTTTCTTTTTTGGAACTTAACGAAATAATTCAATTCAACCATTTTAAGTAACTTTCTGAATATCATTAAATATTATTTGCAAACCAATAATTATAACATTTTCTATCTCCTCCTTCTCTTGCAGAACAAAAACAATGCACGCCACCAAAGCGCAATAATCAAAAATGCAAATCCATTTGTAGCCAAAAGCCAACGAGTATAAATAATGAAATCGAACTGCCAAAGAGAACAGAAACAACACAAACAAATTCAAAAAACCAGTGAAGTGAGAAAAAACTAGGTAAAACGGTGAGAAGATATTGCAACAAGCAGATCAAAAGTGCTGATAAACGAAGAACAAAAAACAAAAACAAAAAAACGAAAATAATAAATAAACGAAACGAATTATGTTGGAAGTGAGAAGACTTGATATCCCATAAGGAAATAAACAATTTACGCCAAACGATAAAAGTTAGTAAAACACTTAAACGAATTGTGCAATAACAAAAGCAGACAAAACAGCGAGAAAATAAGATAACAATAGCCAAAAGAAACCGAAAGAAGCAAATGTAGTTAGAACAAGACTGCGGCATTGAGGAGAAAAAAGAAGAAAAAAAATTAATTTAATAAACCTGCTTAAGGCTGGTAAAATCAAAGCAGAGCAAGAAAGAGAGCAGACATACAATTTGTTGCCACATTGAGCAATCAATCAATAGTTCTTGCAACTGCAGACAACGAGCGAGTGCCCCACTGAAGGCGTGACGGGGTGTACTCGATTGCAAATAAGAACATACAAAGAGGAATTGCACATTAAGGACATAAATAACTGTGCCAGTGACTGATAGCGCGACAGAAAAATAAATCAAAGAAAGAAATAAATAGTAAAATATTATTAATATTGAAATAAGGAATTGAGGTTAGTGAGGGGCAAAATAAGGAGGTTTAAAGTAGTGGAAGTGAGGGCGAGACATAGAAATTGAGAGGTGTTAAAGGAAAGACGAAGCGAGGCGGTTTTAAGAGGGAGCTGGGAGCGTGACGTCTATAGTGAGAGGAGTCTAGTAAGACACGAACTCTTCATACTTCCTTCTCGCCAATGCTTCAGACAGAGACTTAATGTGAGTTACTTGAAATAATCAACAAAGAGGGTGATGACGAAAAAACGATGCCTAGCGACAGCTTCAATGGCACCCGTAGAGCAAACGAGCGCCAGCACCAATGTCGGTAGTAAACATATTGCAATTATCGAGAACAAACAAAGCGGCAGTGATATACGAAGCACGCTTGAGGTCAACGATGTAATGCAAACACTCCTGTCGAACACGGCAACGTTGGGGCCAATTAAAAGTAGCGAAGGAAATCTGAATAAAGCAAAAAATGGCAACAAAGTAAATCACAAAAATAAAATATATTGCGAAGTGAATGCGAGCGGCAATAGTAAATCCGATTGTTGCGCCAATAGCATCAGCAGTGAAATGTTCACAACAATAACAACAGCAACAAATAGTGAAATTATTGACACACAATACGTGACGAATAATACACAGGAAACAACCAACAAAGAGTTAGTAGCTGGGCAGGATCAATGTACTGCAAGAAGGGTGGTGGTGAGCAGCGAGTGGCACGCGTTGGGAGAAGAGTTAAAGTTGCATTGCGATGCTAGAGAAAGGCGAGACAATAAATATAACAAGAAAGTCGGAAGCAACTGCAACAACTATAAAAATAGCCCAACTCTTTTACTAGCCGAACAACCTGCATTGTTGACTGAGAACAAGAAGAAAAACAAGCAGTCATTAGGCGCCCATAAAGCGGTACAGCAATTATTCTTTATCGAGCAAATGAACCGCCAACAAGAAGAAGCAGAGTACTCAATGCAACAACCACTGGGAGCACCTGTTCAGCTGGAGCCAAAGCCTCAAACAGCTTACCAAACACAGCATCAGCCCCTAACAGAGTCACAACAAAGTCAAGCGCTGTCGATTACATCGACCGATGAGCACCCGAAAGCCATTGTATTACAACCTTTGACTACAACAACAATAACGAGTGCAACACTGGCATCAATTGCTATCAATCAGCAGGCGGGTTCAGCAGCCAAGTCAACGACAGCAAAAGTGGGTGTAAAGAATATTTTTATAAAATCGGACGGGGTGTCGAAAACAATAAAGACAAGTTTCGGAGCAATAAAAACAACAAAAAACACTCCCACAATATCAAAACTTGCAACAAAAACTTTTAAATCTGCATTTGAGTGTCCAACATCAACACGCCCAAGTAACAATATTGCCGTCACTTTAGCAAACTTTATAAACCCAACAACAACAGTAACAACAGCTGCCACTACAGAGAGAACAGTCAGCGCTCGTACACCTGCACCAGCAGTGTCAGTAGCACCAGTAAGTGGCACACCCACACACACACCAGCCATTTGGAATACTTCATGTGGTGGTAAATTTGCTGAGCAACTATTTGCCAGAGTTGAGCAACTTTGTTCAAAACGTGCAGAAAAGGCTACTTCGTCTAACAAAAATAATAGTAAAACTATTGCATCTAGTTTCGTCTGGTTGTTGCCGGTACTTTGCTTGTTGGCTGCTTTCGGTTGTAGTCAAGCTGGTTTCGCTTGCCTCAGTAATCCATGCGTTTTTGGTGTCTGCATCGATGGTTTAAATAGGTAAGTACATAGAAAAAAGTGAAGGTGGAAGCAAGCACATGAGGAACTAATTTAAGATGTGCACGCACATACATACCTCCTATAGCTTTCCATAATATGAAGTTTAAGTTATATTTTTTACACAGCTTCTTTCCACAACATACCCTCATCTACAGATCACTTCATACATTTTATAATATCCATATTACATTGTTCAACGGCAACAGGGGGTGCAAATGCAGAAGATGATTAACGGTTAGAGAAAATAATTAACTTTTATATTTAACTAAGCGTGGAAGACCAAGCGGCATAAGAAATATATATAGTGCCCTAAAGTATGCAACATTTTTCGCAGGGTGCCCTAGGAGCGCATGTTAGGGAACATTTCTCTCCAATATTTTCCTTAGAACATTTTAACTCTCCGTCAAGATGCAAATAAGGTACAAAATGACCTGGTCATGACACAGATGAATGGTTACAACTTCCGACATTTTAAGAGTTGAATGGTCCCTCAAAGCGCTTCATATCGTATGCTTCAAAAAAAATAAAGAAACCTCGTGGTCTATCACTATTTGTTTTTTTCTCAGTCTTCCCTATTTTCAAACTTAATCTTAAAAAAATGGAATACATTTTTACTAAACTTTTTACCACCTTTTAATACTAAGGCCCGACCTTGTTTGTACGCTCATTTTTAAGTAAAATTTTGGAACCTTGCCAATTCTTTTGATTGAGTTAAATTCACGAATTTAAATTAAATTATAAGTGAGAAACCTGCGCAGATATCATCTCAAAAGTCAAACCAAAGCTTAACCTTGCAACTGGAATGTTTCGGCCAGAACGACGAAATCGGCTAGTTATGAGCTAATCCTTTCTTGGTCTACTTTCATATTTTTATTTTACTTGCTTTTCTCTTCTTTCATCAGTCTTTATTTTTCATTTATTTTATTCCTTATTTTATTTTATTTTATCTTATTTTATTTTATTTTATTTTATTTTGTTTTATTTTATTTGGTTTTATTTTATTTCATTTGATGTAATTTTGTTTTATTATATTTGATTTCGTTTTACTTTATTTCAATTTTATTTGATTTTGCTTTATTTTATTTTATTTTGTTTTATTTTATTTGGTTTTATTTTATTTCATTTGATGTCATTTTGTTTTATTATATTTGATTTCGTTTTACTTTATTTCATTTTCTTTTCTTTTATTTTATTTTATTTTATTTTATTTTATTTTATTTTATTTTATTTTATTTTATTTTATTTTATTTTATTTTATTTTATTTTATTTTGTTTTACTTTATTTTATTTTATTTTATTTTATCTTATTTTATTTTATTATATTTTATTTTATTTTATTTTATTTTATTTTATTTTATTTTATCTTATTTTATTTTGTTTTATTTTATTTGGTTTTATTTTATTTCATTTGATGTCATTTTGTTTTATTATATTTGATTTCGTTTTACTTTATTTCATTTTCTTTTCTTTTATTTTATTTTATTTTATTTTGTTTTACTTTATTTTATTTTATTTTATTTTATTTTGTTTTATTTTATCTTATTTTATTTTATTATATTTTATTTTATTTTATTTTATTTTATTTTATTTTATTTTATTTTATTTAATTTTACATATTTTTTGTAAGTATAACGAGCTCAAGACCAGTTGATAACTATACTTAGTTAATTAATATTATTTTTGATTAGAGGAAAAATTGAAAGCAACAAACATATACAGGCTACAGTTATAGTACTATTTCGAAAACAGCCACGATTTCTCGTCAGACTAATTCGTATAGTTTTGCTATTTCAGAGGATCTTGTGGAGAATCGAACCCACTCACTCTGATTGCCAGCGCAGCTGCAGTTTTATTTTATTTTGTTTTATTTTATTTTATTTTATTTTATTTTATTTTTGTTGTTGGTTTTATGGTCTGTTCATTTGTACATATTTTTGTAAGTTCAAAGAGCTCAAGACTAGTTGATAATAATTTTCACTAAGCAGCCTGCAAAACTACATGCAGCTAGCCTATGGGTTAGGCAGCTGCGCCTGCAATCAGAGTGAGTGGGTTCGATTCTCCACAAGATCCTCTGAAATAGCAAAACTATACGAATTAGTCTGACGAGAAATCGTGGCTGTTTTCGAAATAGTACTATAACTATAGCCTGTATATGTTTGTTGCTTTCAATTTTTCCTCTAATGAAACATCTTAATAGTTAACTAAGAATTATTATCAACTGGTCTTGAGCTCGTTGAACTTACAAAAATATTTTATTTTATTTTATTTTCTTTTTTTTCTTTTATTTTTTTTTTTTTTATTTTACTTTATTTGATTTTTATTTATTTTGTTTTATATTTTTTTTTGTCGCATTTCTTTCCATAAGTATAACTACAAAGTTTACACAAACAAAACAAACTAACTACCGTGTTTATTACTATGAGCTCAAATAAATTTAACATGAATAATCAGTTATTTTGTTTTTGTAAACACTGTGTATATTTGTTATAAGCTTATTTATAAAGTTTTACTGTTCATCAATTGCAATTTTACATTGTTTTCAAAAGTTCAAACATTTTCCATTGGTAACTTAATATAATTTGCTAACTTGTGTTTATGTATGTAAGTTCAAGCGTCATTCTCATTTGTCTTAATGCCAAAAGCTTGTCGTAATTTGATACGGCAACTTAATTAAAGCAAGCCTTGAGCAGTCGAAACAACACTATTACATCCTTAACAGAATTGATTAAAAAGAAATTAAAAACCAAAAAAGTGCTTTCGTTAACGCCACAAAATAAACCACACAAACTAACCGAAGTAGTTTTAACCAACGAAGGTTGCATATAATCGAACCAATTAAACAAGCAGAAAATGAATATGACGACTAAGTATAAGATGAGTTGCAACGAAAGGCAAACCAAGTTGTACATTACAACTATTTAAGAAGTGTTGATTCAAAAACTTATAGGAAAAAATTTCCCATTTCACAAATATATTTCAATAAAGCAGCAGGCTTTTACTTTTCCTTTTATTACTGTTTTATTTTAGTGCTAAAATAAAAAAAAAATTTATTTTATTTCTAGGTTCAAAAATGAAAATAAAATGATAGGTAATATTTACGTTTTTCAAAATAAAAGTTTGTTTTTGACATTTATTTTTTAAGAGAAAAATAATAATGACAAACAGATTATTATTTAAAAAAACATTTTATTTTCTTTTCTTTTTCAAGTTTAAAACGATAAAATCTGAGCTTTATATTTCCAGTTAAAAATAAAAGTTTTGAGTTCTATTTTTCAATTTTAACTAATATTTACAAGTTCTAATTTGACTTTTATTTTTGTAATTTTCAAGTTAAAAATTATGCTTAGCAATTTTCCTTTAGCTTATAAAAAAAATATATATAGTATATATTAGACTGGGTCGATTTATTAACCCATATCGTGCCATCGATTTTTCGATAGGTTTTGGGCTCAGGAAAAAAAGGTCCACTACGCATACCAAAAAAAATAATTTTCGAGCTTGCGAAATTTAATTTTTTTGACTTTTTTCAACTTTAATTTTTAAGGTTTTTTTCATGACCTACTAAAAAAATTTTCGTTTGATTTCAATAGTTTCATGTATACCACGTCCGACCCAAAAATGTCCGCTAAAAACGTTGGCGATAACAGTTTTTTGAAAAAAAAAATTTTATTTTCAGGTTTTGGAAAAGTCGATTATTCGACCAAAATAAGTCCCAAAACCCGAAAACACATTTTTTTTTTCAAAAAACCGTTATCGCCAACGTTTTTAGCGCATAATTTTAAGTGGCACAGGAAATATGAGACAAATTCGTTTTCATCGAAAACACTGAAAAAACCCTTATAACCCAAAAATAATCCTGAAATGGTACAAAAAAGTTTAGAAAAACATTCCGAAAGAGTAGCGAAATCTCCCAAAAAATCACTAAATGGTCTTGAATTCATTCCGAAAAAACAAAAAGAAGTTAATTTTTTAAATTCTTTTTTAACTTAGTTAGTTACTAACAATTTTTAATTGATTGAAAAGGTAAATTTGTCGACTTAAAAAATAAAGGTTTAATAGTTATTTGCATTTCTGCTTGACAAAATTCATAATTGTGGCGATCCCTGAATGTATACGTTTTTTTTTTTGAAAAACCCATATAAAAGGTATTTATATACTTTGTAGTATTTGGAGTTTTTCTCACAGTATTCTTCTTTGTGGTTGCATTTGTGTGTGTGAGCAAAAGCTGGGCAGTCAAAGTCAACCGAAGAGTGAATGCTGTGAACTCTTTAGTGGATAAAGGAATATTTGTAGTTGGAGGAGCTGGTAAGCATACCACCACATACATAGGCATCCTGCAGGACAGTACTGGAGCCCAACTAGCCACCGGAACTAAAGCTGCAGTACCAAACGGGAACTAATCAGATAGTAAATAGATATTCAGTATCCTCAAAGCAATTAATTAAGCAAAAAATATAAAATTAAAATTGATCCTTTCTAAAAGTATCTCTGCCTAATTCGATACGAACAAAGTAGACGTAATAAACTAAAGTAGCCAAACTCTCTATAGCCAATAGAATATTAAACCAGTCCGAATCTGTAGAAAAGATGATCGATATCTTCATATTAGATTTGCTTGCAAAAGAGATTTATGACAACCTAACAGTGGTCTCGGTCTGGGCACCACTGAATGCACTGACAGCAAAGGACTTCAGAACTAGAGATTTTTCCTACAGGGCATATACTCGCACTGTTTGGCCACTTAAGCGACATATGCCAGGCTAATGTAATCAACTCTAATGCTGCTTTGACAGCACGGTACGAGGTTTATTGCCACTCGAATGGGCTGATTGGTATTTGAGTTGAGTACAAAGTAGAGATGCACACACACCAAGCCATACGCACATACCTACGCTTGCATGATCGTTGAGCAAACATGTAATGATGTTTTGAGTATGAAAGAACTTTAAAGTTTTTCACAAGCGAAGGAAGAAGAAGGGTCACACAGCAGAAGCCTGAAATCAAAGGATTTTTGAACCCCTTCATCCTTGACTACTTTACCTAACAAAAAGAAAGTTTGTGTTGTTGCGAATCACCCGCGTTGTTTAGTGAAGTCGATCCCTGGTGTGAGGTTTTCCTAGTTTTTGTGTGCAGCAAAGTTTGTTTTGAGACGAAAACAAGTGCAGCGCGTGAGTTATTACGTGTGAAATTAAGAAAAGGTGATTTTCAAATATATAAAAGGGTTTCTTATATTGATGCGGCAGAATCAGACGAGCCAAGAGTTACAATAATTCGGGGAATTACATTGGCTCCTTTGCTTGGACTCTACATAATTGTGAGATCAAGAGAATGGGCGCTGGTATTGTATTGAGAAAATACTGTGACAAATGGTTAATCTCGCAAACATATTCGAATAAAAACCATAAAATATACAGCTGCTCTTCTAGCCCCAACAGCAGCCGAAGTCACAGAGAAAGGTCGGTATGGAGATAGCAAGTCAGTAGGGTGGTACTGGCATTCAGAAGTTTTAAGTTATCTGGATTAGCGCACCATCTAGCGGAATTTCGTTTTCTGTAGATCGTATCGTTGCTAGGGACTGTACTATGTGCTTAGATTTAAAGCCCTAAACCGATATCAAAGGAATTTTTAAATAGTTCGATGCATGCGCCATCCAGCGGAATTTTATGCGAAAATGTTGGACTTGTCATGGGATTCTGATCCCTGTGACACGTGTTAAGTTTCTAGCTCAGCGGGAAGGTATTCAAAAATCTATAGCAAGATTAAACGCGAGATTCAGTTTATCTCAAAAATTGATCTAGTCATTCGCATGTAGAAACCTAGGTATTGTCACTTAGGATACTTTTCTAGGGTTGCCACCTACATGATTTTTTTGTAATCACAATTCGTTACAAAAAAAATTAAATGTCAATATGGATATGGAAGGAATGTTATTTTGCGTAACATGTTTGAAAAAGTTATTTATAGTTAGGGTTACTACCTCGTGTTGCCACCTAACGACATTATAATTGTTTTTCCGTAATATTTATCCGTTATTATCTTCAAAAACTCTTCACCCATTTGAATTATCTTTTAGACATAGACAATATGTTATATTTAAAGCTCCCCCAATTAGGTGTTGCCACCAAGAAGTTTTTACAGTGTTGCCAGCTATTTGAAATTTTTAAATATTTTGTGAAATATACTAATACGGGTTTCAAACGAAAAGTATTTTGCTGCGCATTTCAACAAAAATATTTCACATAGAGTTGCCAGCTAGCGTTGCCACCTGATCCCATTATATTTCTTTCTTGGCGTATCCGCTATTATTTGGAAAACGACTTGATCCAATTTTATAAACTTTTGAACATTGGTAATATGCTACTTTTAAAGCTCACACTTTTCGGTGTTACCACCCTTTTAAAATTTATAAAAATGGAGTGCGCTTTACGAATTTGAGTATTAAACGAACGATATTTTACTTCGTATTTCAACAAAAGAAATCTATTTAGTGTTGCCACCTAAGTTGAAAGCTACTACCATTTTATTTATTTTTTGGGATATCCGCTTTTATCCAGAAAATTACTTAACAGCTTTGAATGAACTTTCGAAGATTATTACCTATGTTGCAACATTTCAAACACACATTTTATAGCGTTGCCACTAGATATTTTATAGCGTTGCCACCTATTTTATTTTTTTTTAAATTGGGTGAGCTATGTGTAAAAGAAAGAAAAATATTTCAACAAAATATTTTTATATAAAGTTACCTCCTGGGGTTGCCACCTACTTGCATTATATATGTTTTTTTAGTACCACTTTACTTTATTTCAAAGTCAGGATATTCTTTTTGGTTTATATATATGAACTGCACTGTTGAGAGTTAAGAAAAAATATATCTGAAAAACTTCAACACTGAAACGAGAAAAAGTATGTCATCTGTGAATCGAAGGAAACATTAACAAAATAGCAAGAAATAAAATAAACGTAAAAATTCTACTAAAAAATTCCCAAGTCACCTTTTATAGTTTGTTGCTAATGCGCTGAGCGTATGTGTGGCTAGAGTTGGAAGTGTGGCAAATGAACACATTATCGAATACCCGAAGGAAGTTGAACAAAAATGAGAAGAAATGAAATAAGAAATAAATGCGGCTGTCGCTACCCAGAAAGCTTTAAGTTGGTACCAAGTGTTGATTTGGCAAATATGTGGCTGCTAAAAGAAACTTCCAAAATTACAACAACTACAATTCAAATGAAATCAGGCGCGACTTACAAGGAAACGAAGGCGTTGAATTGTAAACGAAATGGTGATACATTCACACATACATACATAAGTACATGAACAAATGTATTTATGTATATTTCAAAAGCTGCAAAATATCTTTGAGCCAAACAGCTGACTGCTTAACAAACTGCTGATTTACTATTTTTTATCAACTGGCAAGCAACTGGGATGTTAACATTGAAAGCGTGAAATGTCTGAAAAAAAGAACTGAATAAAAGCACAAAAAACAAGCGTGAAATTTTCAAAGGAATTTGTGAAGGCAAAAAGGCAATTGACTTAAAAGGCACCGCCTGCAAACCAGGTATTGCCGGAGCAGATTAGATGTTTGATCAAAGCAGTAAAAATGCGTAAAGCTTGCGACAAAAGTAAGAAAGTAGACAAAACTAAAGAGCGCGATGTGAAAAGCAGTTTGATTGGGGAAAAGGTTAACAGTCTAGGATTACCAAAGCAAAGTGATGGCAAATGCGTGCAGCGCAGCGGCATGGGAAAAGTCATGAATTTATAAACATTTTCTCAAACACCTTTGTGTTGAAAAATAACCAGATGTGTTGTGAATAAATTTCATAAAATTAGAAGAATAAAAGTGAATACTAAAATGTATATTGGAACGATTTTTCGTCATCCCTTGTCAAATTTGGTTTTGAGACAAACCGGTTTCGGCGTTGTGCCATCATCAGTGTCGATTTTCGTTCTGAGCCGAACCGGTTTGTCTCAAAACCAAATTTGACAAGGGATGACGAAAAATCGTTCCAATATACATCAATCATTCACCCTGTCGGAAAAACAACAAAACAAAATAAAACTGAATATTAAAACTTGCATATATACCGAGTTATCATAGGGTTGAGAAAAATTAGCAACAAATAGCAGGAAAAAAGAAAAACAGATTAAAAAAGTATACGAGTATAATACATATAATAAAATTGGAACAGGTTCATATCTGTACATGACATATATTTAAAAAAAAAGGATGATAAAGGGGGATCATTATTGAACAAAACCAATCCAAAGCAACAGTTTTTAGAATTTATGTCTATCTGTCTGTATGTTTGTTCGCGCATCACTCAAAAAGCGCTGAATTAAATCGAATGTGGCTTTCACCGTTGCACTTCCAGATATCTAGGTTAACATCATGGATATTCTTTATATTAATACCTCACAATATTTCGGAGTTATCGACTAATATGTGGACCAAGGTAACCCATAAGTTGGTAGTACAACATGTGTACTCGTATCAAACGAAAAGTGCTAATGAGTACTGCAATGGGCGTAGTTCTAAAGTTCCATGTCTCAACTGGTTTCTGAGATATAATCATTAAAATCGAATTCAGTCTATTATAAATTCTGAGTCGCAGCGAAGTGTGGCCAGATTGTCTAGTATTTTATAGAGAAACAGAAGGACTTGCCATATATTTATTTTGAAATTTACAAGATGATGAGATACCTCCAGACTTATTCTTAATTTAAGACAAAAAATTTGCTGTTGCTCTGCTGCAAACTCAATTAAATTTTATACATTTTGGAATCTTTGATTTTCTTTCGTGACTTTTCCGACAAAGGCATGTTATGAGCGCAAACGTTTCAATTGAGTAAAAAAAAGTATTTTATGCAAACTTTCTTTATAATTACAGAAGTTACAGATAATATACAGAAGGTACTTAAACTGTACTTTACGATACTGCTACAGTTTCTTAATTCATTCATTCCAGACCTGTTCAATTTAATAAGTAATCAATTAAGGGGACGACTTTTTTATTTTTGCTAATGATTATTTTATTTTTTATTTTTCAAGAAAAAGCAATTATTATTTGATTTTTAATAATCGGAAAACATCGTGATTTTTTTTTTTTTGATTATTTTTTTAATTAAAAATTGAAAATAATTGTAATCTATCTGCCACATAACTGGATTGACGTTGCAATCTGAGTGCCTTCTTTCTAGCTCAGAAATATTAAAGTTTTCTGGTCGGGATAGACCCAACATTTTTTAGGGGTGCACCAAAGATCTAACATTGTCCGAGAATCGTCTTTTCCCAAGCTAGGCAGAGCACCTGATCTTCCGTTAAGAAATACGGGACAGAACCAGCCACCTGCCTACAATACTGCGCAGAGCGAGCCCATGGATACAACTGCCCGAATTTTTCTTTCCCTTGAGTAGTTTGACTACTAAAGTTAAGCATGATTTTGAAAGTTGAGTGAGTTTTGCGCCACTACACTGTTTTACAGACTAGCGAAATTATTTGTGCCGCGGTGAAGGGAGGTAGAAGTTGGTTCCAGTGGTGCTTCAGAATGGAAATTTCTAAAGTTGTAGCAGACCAGCAAAGTTAATCGTCGCTGCCAGTAACCATGCCTCTGCCGGTGCTTGTAACAGTGCTTCTATCTGTGCCTTGTTTAGAGAAATCTTGTTTGACCCCTTTGATCATATGAATGTGACGCTTTGCTTATTATCCGGTAGTCGTGCCTAAACACGATGAATGCTGTCAATCGACAAAAAGACGAAAGGAAGGACGAAAAACAAAATTTGTTATAATTCATGTTAAATTTATTTTATCCCAGAATACTCAACACGGCTTATAATTTGTTATCTTTAATCTCTGTGGCTACACTTATGGAATGAAATGCATGAAACTTAAATTATATAAAATAAAATAAAATAAAATAAAATAAAATAAAATAAAATAAAATAAAATAAAATAAAATAAAATAAAATAAAATAAAATAAAATAAAATAAAATAAAATAAAATAAAATTAAATAAAATAAAATAAAATAAAATAAAATAGAATAAAATAAAATAAAATAAAGTAAAATAAAATAAAATTAAATAAAATAAAATAAAATAAAATAAAATAAAATAAAATAACATGAAATAAAATAAAATAAAATAAAATAAAACAAAACAAAATAAAATAAAATAAAATAAAATAAAATAAAATAAAATAAAATAAAATACAATAAAATAAAATAAAATAAAATAAAATAAAGTAAAATAAAATAAAATAAAGTGAAATAAAAAAAAAAAAAAATAAAATAAAAAATAAAATAAAATAAAATTAAATAAAATAAAATAAAGTAAAATAAAATAAAATGAAAAAACAAATTAAGCAAAATAAAATAAAATTCAATTAAAAAAAAATAAAATAAAATTATATTAAAATAATATAAAATAAAATAAAATAAAATAAAACAATATAAAATAAAATAAAATAACAGAAGTCGTAGAGGCAGTCCGGAAGGCCGAGACGGCAAGCCATCAAGCAAGGCCGGTGGTACTATTGGTGACGTTAGATGTTAAAAACGCTTTTAACTCTGCCAGGTGGGAAGACATGCTTGATGCATTAGAACGCTCCTTTAAGGTCCCGATATACTTGTTAGATATATTGAGGGACTACTTAAGAGACCGTTGGCTAATCTATGAAACGACGCAAGGCCAAAGAAAGGTGAAGCTAACAGGCGGGGCAGCACAAGGGTCGGTGCTCGGCCCTGATCTTTGGAATGCTACCTATGACAGTCTCCTTCGAATGCAGATGCCAGAAAGCACTTTTCTAGTTGCTTTTGCAGACGACGTGGCTGCGGTGATAACAGCACGAAACTGCGACCTGGCACAGCTTAAACTGAATCAAGTGATGCGCAGTGTAGACGAGTGGATGAATAATCACGGCCTCCAACTGGCTACAGCCAAGACAGAGATCGTGATACTAACGAAAAGAAGGATTCCCACAATCACCAACATGAATGTTGGGGATCAACAGATAGAGACGCGCCGCTCTACGAAATATCTAGGGGTGAAATTGGACAACAAGCTGACCTTCTCGGAGCATCTAAGAAGCTCCTGCGAGAAGGCTGTGAAGACCATCGCAAGTCTGAGTCGGCTAATGGCAAATACAGGTGGACCAAAGCCATGCATAAGAAAGCTGCTGGCGTCCGCCTCAGATTCTATACTGTTGTACGGTGCAGAAGTCTGGGCGGACGCAATGAAATTTGGGAAGTATCGGGCCGCTATTACCGCAGTCCAACGTAGAGGGGCCCTGAGAATCGCCTCAGCATACCGCACGGTCTCCGCAGATGCTGTTCTGGTCATCGCGGGGACTATACCGATATATCTCCTCGCTGAGGAAAGAAAAATGACTTACGACACTCGTGCAGAGGTACGTAGAGACGTTGCTGCAACGCAGGCGCGTGGTGATTCGATCCGGCGGTGGCAACTACAATGGAGCAGCAGTGCTGCTGGAAGGTGGACCAGGGTATTAATCCCCGAACTAGAACCATGGCTGAACCGACCTCATGGAGAAGTCGACTTCTACCTGACCCAGTTCTTAACCGGACACGGTTATTTTCGTGAATATCTCCATAGAATGGGCAAAGTTCAAACCCCGAACTGCACCTACTGCGGAGCCATAGACGACGTACGCCACACCTTCTTCGAATGCGAGCAATTTGCAGAAGAAAGAAGGCGGGTGGAAGAGACAATTGGCGAACTTTCCCCGGGCAGTGTCATTCGCAAGATGACCTGCGAAAACGTTAGATGGGACATAGTCAGACGATACGCGAGGAATGTCCTCCTTGCGAAACGGGAAGACGGTTGTCTAGCCAGTTAGCGTGAGAGTAGCCATAGAGCTCACGTAACGCGCTTCCTTACCTGAAGTAATGCTAAGCGCGGTCCCAGGTAAGGAAGAATGCGCGGGCCGTGGGAGGTTAGGTTTTAGTGCGGTATACTTCAAGAAAAGAAGGAGTCCCACACTCGGAGAGTTCCGCTGCTAGAGAATCTAGTAACGAGGGCTCAAACCCGGTTAGTGCATAAAGCATTTCCTCCTCCCACGAACACAAAAAAAAAAAAAAAAAAAAAAAAAAAATAAAATAAAACTAAATAAAATTAAATAAAATTAAATAAAACAAAATAAAATAAAATAAAGTAAAATAAAATAAAATAAAATAAGAATAAAATAAGATAAAATAAAATAAAATAAAATAAAATAAAATAAATAAAAATAAAATAAAATAAAAAAAAATAAAATAAAGTAAAATTAAATAAAATAAAATAAAGTAAAATAAAATAAAATGAAAAAACAAATTAAGCAAAATAAAATAAAATTCAATTAAAAAAAAATAAAATAAAATTATATTAAAAAAAATAAAATAAAATAAAATAAAATAAAATAAAATAAAATAAAGTAAAATAGAATAAAATAAAATAAAATAAAATGAAATAAAATAAAATAAAATGAAATAAAATAAAATAAAATAAAATAAAATAAAATAAAATAAAGTAAAGTAAAATAAAATAAAATAAAATGAAGAAAAAAACTAAGCAAAATAAAATAAAATAAAATGAAGCAGAATTAAATAAAATTCAAAAAAATTTAATTAATTAAAAAGAACTATGTAACAGGAAGGAAAGGTTGGGAAAAGAAGCACGATTAAAGGATCAGTAAGAAAAGGAAACAATAAACTATAAAAATATAATAAAATATATTAATAACAGAGACTGCTGAAAAAAGAGAAAGGCAAATAAATTTAAAATATATTAAAGTAAAGTAACAGCATAGAAAAGAATTGAAAAAAGGCTAGGAAAGGAGTAACTAATAGCTAAAAGAAAATAAACTTTTGTGGTTGAAATTTAACTACTGGGAGAGGTCTAATTGAGTTAAATTTATGTACAGGATACACATGTTTACACATCAAATTCCACCAGTACTTGGTACTCACGCCTTTTTTTATTTTAAAATCTATGACTTTTTCTTTTAAAGCATTTCATTTTGAGCAAAAAATCTGATTTCTCGAGTTTGATCGAAATTAACCCAGAAATACGTAGTTTCTTACCTCACTTCATTTGTTGCCTTGTTGGGTCCTAAACTATTTTTTGAAGTTTTAAGTGTCCTGCACCGCGAAGTTACTCAAAAAGCGACTGCAAGGTCCCCGCTTTTTTTTTTATAAAAAAACAAACAAGAAATCTCTTTAATTTAAATGTAGTAAAATACAAAAAATATCAAAGAAGCAAACATTTAATTAGTAAAAACTTAAGTTAGTATGTGGCAACTTGAACAAAAAATCTAAAGAACTGTAGCGTAAACTACAAACGTCCATGTTAAGTAGGTGCAATGTGCTGCTCGAAAAGAAAAAGGTTGCGTATACGCCACGGCGCACACCAAAGCAATAGCACACAATGCAGGCAAGTTTTGTAGGACTGGTTGTAAACTGTATGTACTAGGTGCTTTTGTTAGAATGTGCCTTTCTTGTTTGTTTTAGTTTTCTTTTGTTTTTTATATTTGCTTTTACTTTACTTAAAGTGGACTTGCGAAAAAGAGCGAAGTTTCCGGCAAAAGTGTATGTCATGATTTCTTGGCTTAAACCGGCAGCGACTTCCTTTGCTATTTTAATTCAAAGAAAGCTGTGTGTTCTTTCATTAACAGAAGGGAAAACAGCTAAATTTTGCAGAGAATCTTTTTCTTGGTAGAAATACAATCTGAGTGGTTGCCGATCTCTGCCGAGGTACGCCATTCTACTTAAAAAAAAAATAGTTTTAAACATTTTGATGTTACCAGTCCCAGCACTTGAACCTCGGACCATCGGTGTGGTAGGTCAGAACACTGCCACCACACCAAGGCCTCCGCTCGCATTTGTGTTATTTTTGGAAAATTCCTGGTATATATCCTGGCTACCCTTTTGCTCCAATTCTCATCACAATACTGAAGGAAAGATGATCTAAGTAATATGTAAAGTATGTTACCCCTAGAGCAAAATAGAGTTGGTCTGATTGACGAAGGTCAGCTTAAACCAGAACTTGGAAGTAGCTTAATAAATGCATACTTCCCCCGCTATTAAAAAACCTCGACTTATCCGACATTTACTAGTTGTTCCGAATAATAATAATTGTGCCTGAATTCGAACAAATCGACAAATATTAAATAAAAATACGCTATCTTAGAATTGGTTCAAAGAAAGACCTGTCTTTAAATTCTTTTCAGTAAGACTCTAGGCTATAGTTTGTCTGCAGAATGTCTCCATCTTAAATTAAATTTAATATATCTCCAGCTGATCTCTAGTGTGGGTACTACATATATAGCTGTGCTCAATATAATAGTAGTCAAATTAAATTGGGTACCGTTCTAGGAAATAAGAAGAAGCAGTGATTGTAATAATCTTCATTTAAAATATAGCGAATTCCATAGCAGAACCCACTTAAAAAGAAATTTCAAAGTTAACGCAAAGTTCAGGAAACTTAATTAAACTTAAAAAAAATGGCCATCAAAATCCTCAACAACAACATTGTGCAAGTAAGAACAAGCCCAAAAATTTCCCTGATTTTTTAGAATTCTTTCCGTGAAGGGTGTTGAGTGATTTCTTCCATACAACGCATGAGGAAAAATTAATGTTGAATGGAAAAAAAATACCCAACATCCCTGACAAAAAAAATTCTAAAAATTCAGGGGAAATTTCGAGGTACTTATTACTTGGGTATTATTATACTAATTGATTGAGCTATGTTCTGTTATAAAACTCACAATATTTAAAACGAAAATTATTAAAAACACAGCATCGTTTTTTTTCGTCAAACGATATCTAATTTAATTTCACTACTATTATATTGAATACAACTGTATATAAGGTTTTCCTAGATGTATTATTCTGCTTTATTGATATCCGGCACGAGGGATGTCTGTCCAGACAAGGGATGTCTGAAAATCGTTCTAATACACATCAGTTTTAAGAAAAATTTCTTCTCTGATACAAAATACTGTGATACGGTTCATGATTTCCACTAAGACCGGAATACCTATATTTTTCACTTCCTGGTACTAGCCTGACGATTACAGGAGCAATTTCTTTGAGTTTAGCGAACCTCCATTTCGGATATTTTAGTCTCCTTTTACGACATACACACCTTAACGAGAATAAACTATAGGCCCGAAACTCGCTGAGGACCCTTTTTTTACCTTTTTTTAAACTAACTTTGGTCCACTGAAGTTTTTAACTACACGAAGAAATGGTGTTAAATTTAAAAATAAGTCCACCGGTTTTTTAGAAAATAGGATTAGTGGATTTAGCTACATTCATCCTTCTGCCTTTCCACATCTGTCTGTTTCAATGCTAACTAGTATTTAATTAAACTGGTGTCATAGCTCCATAACACCCTTGTTTATTCGAGTAACGCAAAAAGACACTCCGCAGGTTTGACATGAGGGCCACAAAATGTTCTTGATATCGCTCTGCTGTGCTTAGACTATAGCAACTTCCAGTATTATTGCGACAACCATATGAACGATTTGATATGAAAACCAGGAGACGTTCATATCAACTCAACCACAACACCTGGAATTAGGGGCCAAAGCCTTCTTTTTCATAGTTAAGAGCATATATTGCCCCATAACATTTCGTCTGGCTACGTTATGAAAAGGATTTGGTGCCACAAGAAAAGCGCATGCATCAAGCTATGGAAACTAGAGTTGATTTACATTCTCTGAGCTATTTACCTAGCAAATATTAAATAGTTTCCACTTTTGTCACATCCGTGAAAGGTATAAAGCCAAAGACAGTCACAGTCCCCGTCCCACTTGCTTTAGTTAATTTTACTCAGCGCTTCCTTTGTGTCTTTGCAACAACTTTGCGGTGGCATTATTATACACAATGGCTGCCCACAGAACGCCCATACAAACTAAGTAAATTGTACACAACACCGCTGTAGCTGCACCCGCAACCACACACACACACAACCATCCACACACCACGCACCACACACACATGTAGGCGGCACACGTATCGGCACATATTTAGGTGCACATGTGCGCCACCTACTCAGTCCATGAATGCACTCAATTTCTTTCAGCTCTGCACTTTCTCTAACTAACAACTACAGAGCTCAGTGTCTTTATATGCTTTTGATCCTACAACTTTTATTTTAATTTTATATTTTGTTCTTTTTTGTCTTTGCTCTCGTTTTACAAATTTTCAACATCTAGCAGCTCGTATTCGTGCTACTGCATCGATGGCTACACGGGAATTCAGTGCCAAACAAATTGGGATGAATGTTGGTCGGGGCCCTGTCAGAATGGTGGTACTTGTATAGATGGCGTTGCCTATTACAATTGTACGTGTCCGGATGGCTTTACTGGTAAGTGGAGTGCTTTAACAAATACTTACATATTATTAAAATTTATATGTAGTTTTATAACAACAAAGATAGGTATATGTTTCTAAGTGCAATCAGCACTCCTGGCAAAACAAACTACAATGCTCTAACTATTTCCTACGATATTAAAGCACAATTGCTGCTAGATGCTTTTCTCTCGTGTACACTTTTGTATTGACATGTAGACGTCTGAGTATATTAGGGTGGGTTGAGGAAAATATTTTTTGGGCCCAGTCTAATTGTATATCCATTAGGGTCTGATGAAGTTTTTTATTTATTTTTTTTCGCTTATTACTGGTGAAGAATTTATAATTTATAAAAAAGGATATTAAAAAAAAATCATTTGAAAGTAAATAGTTAACTCGATTTTTATGTAAATAGTTGATGAAAAGTAGTAGTTATAAAAAAATACAATTTTTTTAAAGGTGTTCTAGAATACCTAGGGTGAACCCACTAAAACATATGGAAGACCAGAAGTTAAAAAAAAGTATTATTTGTGTATATTAAAAAGCAGGACGATTAAAAAAACCTCACAGTGACTTTCCCGTTGGAACTTTTACGTACTTAAATATATTTAAAAGTGGAATATCTCAAATGTTAGTAAAAAATGTTTTCTCCTAATTTTCTTCTTATGAAATAACAATTATACCCTATGCTAAACAAACAAAAAAAATGCATCCAACACTAATATATATAAGACTGTGTCCGGAAAAATTTTTCTTTTATTATTTTAGACTATAAAAAATTATGAATTATATGGCAACAAAAAATTATAAGTAGAAAATAATTTTTTTTTGTAATTTGATTTTTAATGAAGTACCAATTGTTTTTATTATTTATGCAAGGCAAAATAAATGTGTCAGAAATAAATGTCAAATATTCTGCATACTAGTTCTTTAAGAGGTACCCCCCTCCTAAAAAAAATGTTTAACAATATCTGCCACCCTAATGTACATTATACCGAGCAAACAAGTTTTGTTTTTTTATTATATTTACATTATTTTTCTAAATGGCAATAAAAAATACTGTAAAATTTTAAAAGCTTAATAATTATTTTTAGTTGTCATAAATATTGTTTATTTAAATAACTTTAATCAAGTGTGCCATCTTAAATGCTGTGTAAAATTGTTTTTTTTTTTTTTGTAAGTTTGTTTTTGTGAAGAACGAAAGCTAAGCAAAAAAAAAAAATTTACAAAAAATTTCTTCCCAAACGGTTGTACATTAGACCGATCCCAAAAATTTTTTTTATATATTGTTATATTTTGATAACTTTAAAAATCGATCTGGCGTAGTATTTTTTTTTTTTGTAAATTTCTTTTTTATAAAGTACTAATGCTGAACAAAAAAATTTCGTCGCAACCTAATGTGCATTAGACTGAGTCAAACTTTTTTTTGATATTCACATTACAATATAGAGTGGCAATAAAAAATTCTGTAAGAGATCTCAAGCTTAATGTTGGGTATTTTTTTTTATTTGTCATTTCGATGCTAGATACAATTTTTTCTGCTCGCCTAAAAAACTTTGAATTGAGACCAACAAAAAAAGCAGAAATATATAAGCTCTGAAAATTTAGCTTAGATATCACTTCATATCTCTTTAAAATTAACAAACCGTTTGATAAAAAAAATCTTTAATCAATATTTAAACTTTGATATCAGCGCGTATTTAAGGGGGTAGGGATTCCGAAAACTTTCAAGCGCCAGAACACGTGCAACAAACAAACCTTTTCCTGGATTCTACCGGCGAAAAAAAACAGTTTAGTTTGGCCCTCATAAACGTTCGCCGAAGCTTTGAACAAGGCAGCCAAGAAGTGATAAATGATTTTAATGAGAAAACTAAGAACATTTAACCTTATAATAAAAAGTAAACTTAAATCAGAAAAAAAGCAGATTTATATTTTTGAATTACAGCTACATACAGTTTTTTTTTTTCAATTGTTTTGTGTGAAAAGTTTCGTTTCAAGCAGAGTTTTTTTGATAAAAATACTTATAAATCAAATTAAAAAAAATTAATTATGTGCCCTGAAAAAATCCTGTCTACGGCCCGAATTTTTTGGGTTTTTTTAACTGGACTTGGAAAAAATTTTTTAAGTTAAAACCGAAAACTTTTTCTAAAAACGCAAAAACCCATATGGAAAACAGATAAACTTAAAAAGGAATTGAAGGCTGTACCAGAATCCTCCTGTAGCCTAAAATAATTTCGTATCTCGACCCAGTCTAATACGTATGTATGTTATGCTTCCATATCAACATACAGCCAAGTGATGTTTTCCATTGGGTTCACATTTGCCGGCAAACACGGAAGCTTTCCTCGTCTAGGAAGCTTCATTTTCGTGCTATTTTAAAAACACTCAAAATTGTTATACCGCTGCCTATATGTATAGAGATGTACGTTTATACTTAGCTCGAGGAATGTGAATGAGCTTAACAAAATAATAGAAAGTGCTAAAAATACTTGCGCCAAAGTTAGGATTTCATTTTCTTTTTTTAGTTTGCTCTGGACGTGCCTTTGTTTGTTCTTTTATGCGGCATGCCATGCTTTCTCTCTATAAATATGTATGTGGGTATGTACATTGACGTGCAAAATCCTTTTTTATAGAACAAACAAATCCACTAACTACAAAGTTAAAGAATAGACAAAAGATAGAATGGAAACCGCAGCGAATGAGAAAATCTGCGTACATATGCAAAGTTGAAAGCAGCAGAGTTTCGAGTTGGAGTACGGTTATTTCTTTTGCTTATCATAATTTTCACTTAGCGATTTTATATAAATGATTAAAGTGATAAATGATGATTAAAAGAGTTTTGATGTTTTGGATATGAAGACCTAAGCTTTACAATTTCAAAAGTATTCAAAAAGAGGCTAACATATAAGATTTCCTGTTAAGCCAGTTAAATTTTTGAACCTAATCGGGTTTAGTATGTAGGTGGCAACCCTGGCTGCCAAAAAATTAATATAATTGGATTAGGTGGCAACTTACTAACGTAACTCTACCTGGAAAGGTTTTTGTTGCAATACAACATAAAATACCCTTCGTTTGATACCCATATTGGCATATCTCACATCGTTATAAAAAATCAGATAGGGGGTAACCCTATAATAGCTTTGTGCATGGTAACACCTAGGTAAATATTAATAAAACTTATAACGCTCTCTACATACCGATTTGTATCCAAACTGCTTTAGCCGTTTGTGGATATACAAATATTCAAGAGCCAATTTTTTTTCGTAAGCACTTAGCGACTTACGAATAAAATAACAAAATGATGTTTTTTTTCAAATTTTTAATTTGCTTTGAAAGTCAAAATTGTGTATTCTTATAATTCCATCTGCTTGCTTATTTTATGTGGTTCCAATTCAAGCAGTTTTTTTCACAGATAAAAAATGGTCAATAGCCATTTATACTGGGGTCTTTCAGCTATTCCGACGGAACTGCCGAAGCGGTGAATGTAATAGATTAAGAGAGAATTCAATCGATTTCATCAGAATTTGGCGGTGAATTTCGATCGAACTCTATCAAAATTGTTCCCTGCCGGCAGCTTCGCCGCAATAGCTGATAGACCCCAACGCTTCTTTAGTAGATATAAGCCAATTATGCCAACGTAGAATGGCACAATTCCGAGCTCAGTGACTTTGCAACCCAAAAATATATAACAGGTGCTGTGAATTGGATAAATCGAATTAGCCACCACTGTAGATGGATAGAAATTTGGCTGTACCCTGCAGATCCAGGGACTTTGATTATACCCTAGGAAGGTAGATATGTCGTAAAAGACAAACAAAATATTTATCTCCTCCGCAAAGTACTGATACAACAGCAACAACAAACAAATTTGACGCCGTGAGGAGAATAACTATAATTTAAATACTTTATTTTGGCACCGTTACATGAGAATATTATAAAAAAGAACTCCAGGGAAGGAGGTTCCAGTGGTCTCCAGTCTCGAAATCCACCATGCGTACCTACATCAAAGTAAATATTTCAAATAACCTCAGAGAACTAAAATGCTTCTCTGACTACCAAAACATTGTTTTAAACTTTCTTTTCTTTCGACATCTGGTACTTTAAATTATATCCTTTGCTAGTTCGAAACTCTTTGCTTACGCAACTTTTCCACCTGAATATACCCAATGTGAATGAATATATTGCGCTATTTGTTACTGAAGTACGTTGTGCGTTACGTGTGCAGCACTTAGTTGAAATGGCACAAATAAATGTTGTAAATACAACAAATAGTTAAATATATATACATATATATGTAGATGTATATATGCACTCGCTGTTTGTCCTTTCACTCGCACTTTTGCCACAAACATGGATTTTCAACAGAATTTTCTCATGCACGACTACTTGCAGCCATTCATTTTGTAGCGTTGCACGCACGTGACGGGCGGAGTATACAGTTAAATATGTAAGAGCGTTCCTAGAGCGTTGTAGGCACCTTTGTTTCATGGACCGAAAGCTTTAAGCGTATAAAAGTTTCTTGTAGTTCTGTTTCTCGACAATTTATTATTGTTTAAAAATGTTTCCAAAGTTAGTCAGAGACTGGCCTAAAAGTAGCGACTTTGTTCTGCAATCATGGATAAGTGGGCGGCAGAGGCATGATCAAAGAAAAGGGGTACTGGGGACCTTAAACGATTTTTATTTAAAATATTTAACTATTTGAGTTTTCAAAAATTTTTCAATGCGAGAAATCTTTTTTTTTTTTTTGCGTCAAAAACTGGTCTTTGGAATTATCTTCTGAAAATATTATATGGATTTATATTTATTTTTTTTGGTTTAGGTTTACATTCCGTATCATATTCCAGTTTATTTATCTATTCTGGTTAAGGTGCAGTTTTTAATCCGATTTTGCTTCTAGTTTCTGTTTTATATTGATTCCGGTTTTGGTCCCAGTTTCGATTCCAGTTTTGATTCTGATTTTGGTCACTGTTTCGATTCCACTTTTAATTTCGATTTTGTTTTCCGTTTTGATTCCGAATCTGTTCCAATTTTGTTTCCAGTTTTAATTCCGGTGTAGGTCCAGTTCCGGTACCAGTTTTGATTCCGATTTAGTTGTCAGTTTCTGTTCCAGTTTTGATCCCGATTTTGGTCTCTGTTTCGATTTCACATTTAATTTCGATTTTGGTTTCCGTTTCAAATAAAGTTTTGATTCCGAATCTGTTCCAGTTTGTTTCCAGTTTTAATTCCGGTTTAGGTCCAGTTCCGGTACTAGTTTTGATTCCGATTTAGTTGTAAGTTTCTGTTCCAGTTTTGATCCCGATTTTGGTCCCTGTTTCGATTCCACATTTAGTTTCGATTTTGGTTCCCGTTTCAATTAAAGTTTTGATTCCGAATCTGTTCCAGTTTGTTTCCAGTTTTAATTCCGGTTTAGGTCCAGTTGCGGTACTAGTTTTGATTCCGATTTTGGTCTCAATTTCGATTCCACTTTTAGTTCCCATTTCGGTTTCCGTCTCTGTCCCAGTTTCTTTCTAGTTTGATTCTAGTTTTAGTTCCGACATCCGTCCCGGTTTACGATCAGGTTTCAAGTTTCGGTCTCGATTAGTTTCAAGTTTCGATTCCAATTTGGATTAAGGTTTCGGTTTCAATTCAGACTTTTTGTCTTTGTGGCTCCAGTTCTGCTTTCGTGAGAAAGAATAGTTTACTCTGCCATTACTTGTATTTATGTTATTTAATATTTTGTTTCCAGTTTCTGTGCCTCCGATTCCGATTTCACGTTTAGCTCCAGATCCGCTTTCGGTTCCAAATTCGTTTTTGATTGTAGTTCCAGTTTCACTTTCTGTTCCGGGTTTGATTCAGGATTCGAATCCGGTTGTGATTACCGTACTAGCTCCAGTTAAGGGTTTGGTTTTAATTCGCTTTTGCTGTTCGAAATTTTGTCCCGTGCTCAGCTCGATTTCGGTCCCGGTTTCAGTATAAGGAGTTGTTCTCCTTCCGGATCTGGATCCGCTGTAGCGTTTAGTTTAGTTCCGGTTTCGGTTATGATTTAAGTTAAAGTTGCGGGTCCGGTTCCGAACTCGCTTGTAAATCCTCTGCCAGTTCGAGATTCCGCACCCTAATATTGCACGTATCGATTCTGATTACGACATTGGTTCTAAAAGCTCAGTTAACCAGCAGCCAGTTGCCATTTTAAAACTAATTTAATAATTAAAAGTATAAACAAAAATATGTTTTTCTTTTGAATAACTGCAGAACAATCAAAATAAGCATACGAACTTCTCTATTACATAACTTCATTGTAACATTTTCCAAGTGAATTTCTAAAAATAGTACAAATTATGATAAAGTTATAAAATGTGCGCAGTTTTATATGCATTTTGACTTTACATAGCAACATTATTTAAACACCCACACAACCGTACACACACACATGCAACCGTTCTAAATAAAACATGCACATAATTATAATTTTCATATTTAGCTTTATCAGCAAAAAACTTTAATTAAATTCATCATCACCACCGTAA
>OX465289.1:11382500-11485000 GCA_949987695.1 Merzomyia westermanni
ATAAAATAAAATAAAATAAAATAAAATAAACTAAAATAAAAAAATAAAATAAACTAAAGTAAAATAAAATAAAATAAAATAAAATAAAATAAAATAAAACAAAATAAAATAAAATAAAATAAAATAAAAAAATAAAATAAACTAAAGTAAAATAAAATAAAATAAAATAAAATAAAATAAAATAAAATAAAATAAAATAAAATAAAAAAAAAATAAAATAAAATAAAACAAAATAAAATAAAATAACAAAAAATAAAATAAAATAAAATAAAATAAAATAAAATAAAATAAAATAAAATAAAATAAAATAACATAAAATAAAATCAAATAAAATAAAATAAAATAAAATAATATAAAATAAAATAAAATAAAATAATTTAGAATAAAATAATTTAAAATAAAATAAAATAAAATAATAAAATAAAATAAAATAAAATAAAATAAAATAAAATAAAATAAAATAAAATAAAATAAAATAAAATAAAATAAAATAAAATAAAATAAAATAAAATAAAATAAAATAAAATGAAATAAAATAAAATAAAACATAATAAAGTAAAATAAAATAAAATAAAATAAAATAAGATAAAATAAAAAAAAATAAAATAAAATAAAATAAAATAAAATAAAATAAAAAGAAATAAAATTAAATTAAATAAAATAAGATAAGATAAAATAAAATGAAAAAAAATAAAAAAAAAATAATAAAATAAAATAAAATGAAATAAAATATAATAAAATAAAATAAAATAAAATAAAATAAAATAAAATAAAATAAAATAAAATAAAATAAAATAAAATTAAATAAAATAAAATAAAACAAAACTAAATAAAATAAAGTAAAATAAAATAAAATTAAATTAAATTAAATTAAATTAAATAAAATAAAATAAAATAAAATAAAATAAAATAAAATAAAAAATAAAATAAAATAAAATAAAACAAAATTAAATTAAATTAAATTAAATTAAAGTATATTAAATTAAATAAAATTAAGTTAAATTAAATTATATTAAATTAAATTATTGCTTTTTTATACCAACAATTTTTGTTGATTTACGGCCTGTATTCATGAAACGAGTTCAAGGCCAAGAATAATAATTTTTCACTTTTTGAATTTTTTTTTCACTTTTTGAATTTTTATGAAAATTGTTATTGTTTTTATTTATTAATAATCATTTTAATTAATTATTAAAAGTTTTTTGATTGAATAGAGTAGGAAAATTGTTTAGAGACAACTGCCATAGCTTTTCTTATAGATCCATTTCGGAAGCTGCTAGACTTCACTCATCAGAGAAATTTTGGCACGCATTGCTAACCATTAAGCTAACAATACGCTGGTTTTTATGTCATCTAAACTCCTAGTTCTATTCTTCTTTTTACCATATGCATGAACCACTTCCGCCATTAGACAGTTAGTAGTGTGATCATGATGGATTTTTGACAGATCTGTTTTATCATCAGAACTGCCTTACCGTGTGCTCTCGGTTTTGTTATTGATTTTTTATACCAACAATTTTGTTGATTTACGCCTGTACATTTTCAAGTATTCATGAAACGAGCTCAACGAGCTCAAGGCCAACACAAATAATTTTTGACTTTTTGAATTTTTATGAAAATTATTATTATTAAAATTATTATTATTAAAATTATTATTATTGTTTTAATAACAATAATAGTTTTCATAAAAATTCAAAAAGTGAAAAAAATTATTATTCTTGGCCTTGAGCTCGTTTCATGAATACTTAAATTAAATTAAATAAAATAAAATTATATGAAATGTAATGAAATGAAATGAAATAAAATAAAATGTCATAAAAGTTTTGAATAATTTCTCTTAATTTAATTATATCTGCTACAACAGCCAGTATACAGTGTTTCAATTTTACTTTATTCTGATTTTTCGTTTTCATTCCATCAACCTGAGTTATTCACTCAATTTCCCTCTTGCGGCTTCTCGTTATACTACCAAGTATTCTTTGGCAGCATTAACTTCTTTTGACGCTAACGTTTTGATATGAAATAACGTTAGTTTTTGATGCCTCAATGTGGCGGCACGTTATGTTGCCGTGGCAATTTGTTGTTATTGCAGTTATGAGAAACTTTGTGTACACGCAGTAATTGCATTGCATGCAACGCATAATGAGCAATATCATCAGCAACGCTATTGCCCTCACGCTGAGTAGCTCAACTAACTTCAGAGCAAATGGTAATAAGCAATAATGCGTGCGTATGTGTGAGTGTGTATGACCTGTAGGGAAAATAATGAGTAGTGATTAAAGATTCTATTTAAGAAGTGGAGCAGGAGTGATAAATTGGAACTATAACTAGCTCTACAGCAGCACACAAGCAAATCACTATCACTGAATCCAAAAACAGTAAACATACATTGATTGAAAATTTTAGTGCTGAATGAAATGAACTTCTAAGAGCAATAAATTCTGAGTGATATTTTTTTTTTCTGTTTTGTTTTATAACGACCAACAATTTTATTTTAGTGAAACTGTTTTTTCATTATCATTCGAAAGTTGATATTGACTATACTTTTATATAATTAGCATTACAATTTATTTTTAATGGAACGTGATCTCCACTACCACTTATATTTTTATTTAATTATTTAGTTAGTTATTGTAACTAATGAAAGCTCATACCAACTTCCACTGCGCACAGTGTTTTTTTTTTTTTTGGATTCCAAAAGTCACCCAAACACGAACATTCACACCAACAGGCAAGCTCTAAAAATGTCTTTGAAATCTGAAATACATTACAGTTGCATTTATAATTCTACTCAAAGGAATGACATTTCCACTGCTTTTAAAATTAGCATCTAGTGTCATTAACTATTTTCTTATTTTAATTGTTATTATTATATTGTTATTTATATATTGTTAGTACTTGAAAAGAAAGAAGAAGGACATACATACATGTAAATGTCATTAATCTAAATTTTGAGCGATAATGAAAATGATGCATCACTCAAAAATCTAATGTTAGTGATAATGCGAAATGCAGCTTCACTATCAGCTTTTATCTTTTTTATGAAATTTCAAAATAAGCTTCAATTCAAATAACTTGGGACTATTTGGTATTGGAAAGCGTACTAGATTTTTTGGGAGAAAACTTCGATGTTTCGTTATTTAATAAAAAACGAGTTTTGTAAGCTTTTCGGGACCTCACAAACGGATAAAACTAAGTATCTCTACCCCAAATTTCACCTCCGTATATAATAAATGAGCTCAATTTACATTTCGATTTAAAGAAAATGTTATAAAAACCATTACAGAGTTTATTAACCCAGCTTTTTGAACGATTATTTGGAACTTTTAGTTATGATAACAGAAAAAAATGGAACTTCGGAGAGCTAACATCAATGTATCGGTAATACCTCGATATTCTTTCTGTGAATCTGTAGCAAATTGTTGTGCCTTGATCAACAATTTTCCACGTCCTAAAAAATAAAATTATTAGATCCGCCAAAGAGCACCAATTCAGTAATAGTAATTTTCTCTACAGGGCATGTATAAATCAAAAAAAAAAACATATGCAGACAAAATAAATAGAAAAATAACAAAACATTAGCATAAGCATAACTTTATTGCTGCAGCGCAAAATAAGTGAAAAAAGTAAATAAATTAGAAATTGTATACCAAGTGCGTGCGTGAATTCATCCGGACGTGCGTTTGTATTTAATAACTTTTTTCTTTTTTTTTTTTGAATATTCAAAACGCTAGAGGCTGTAACACGACTAAAAGCACAACAGCATCATTCTCATGCATAGCTAAATTATGCAGTTAAATTGCTGCGTCGGCTGGAGCTGCTACGGGGATGTAGCAGGACGAGGCAGGATGTAAAAGGATTCATATAATATCAACGTTAATATGAATAAAAACGCTGATGAGATCTAGCACAAGTGCACACTGTCATCACTGCCATGAAGCTACACGGATGAAAGTGCATATTTAAATGCTAATATACGCGCCACAAAACGAAAATAAGTACCAAGATTTAGATATAAGTAAATGCGGAATGTGTGGCGAAGTTTTTGCGCTGCTGTCTATGTGTCAGTTTGCTCGCCAACAACAATGCCCGTCGTACAGCAATGTCATTAAGGCAATTTAAGTTTTCTATACTAAAATATAACGTTCTGCATAATGGCTTTCATTACCAGCGTTTTTCATTTATAACGTTTCCCTACTTCCTTCCTCTTAAGCGCAACTTATATTATATTTCTGGCATGTATGTAAATGGATGGCCTTCAGTGTTTAAATCGAGATTTAACCCTTATTGGGACATTTTTAGCTGCTCCTTACTTGTAAGCTCCTATATAAGAAAAGTATATATTGATATTAGCTATCTTGAACGGCCGATTCCGTGAGTGTTTTCTATGTTGTCAGTATAGCAGAGGTACCAAACAATATGCAATAGGCATTTTAACTTGGCCACCATACTAGGTTGCCATATAATTTAATTTATTCGATATCCTTATAAATTAAGCACATACTAAGTGGCAACACTCAAGTAGCAGAGCTTTAAGTAAAGCATTTTACCTACCCACTAAAGTTCACCTAAATGGGTCTAATAGTTTTCGATATAATATCAGATATGCAATTAAAATAATAATATCAAGTGGCAACCCTACAAAGAAATATTATTGTTGAAATATCCGGCTGATACAGGCATAGGCACATCTGATATCTGATATAATTGTTTATGGTTTCAGGTGAAAGCTTTCTAAAAACATCTGAAGTGGCCACAATTAATACTTTTCGTTGTATACCCTTCTCAGCATATCTCATTTTACATCAAAATGTGGAAGCATTTTAATAATCTATCAAATCAGCTACATATATGGAAAAGTTCATCCAGTTATTTGGTGAAATTTTATCTAATGACTTTCGTTTGATATCCATATCGGCAAATCTCACTAAATTTGTATAAAATTTCAAATATGTGGCAACCCTGTAAAAACAGCCCCAGTGACATCAATTGAGCAGGGGAGCTAGTAATTTAGCATGCTACCCATACTCAAAAGTGCATACAAATGGTTGAAAGCATGTTCGGTATTATACGGATATTTAAAAAAATTGTCAATATAACAGGATTAGGTGGCAACGCTAGGTGGTAACCCCAACCTAGGAATATTTTGATTTAAGTTTGGAAATGTTACATAATGAAAAATATCTTTCGTTTAATATTAATAATTTCAAATAAGTGGCAACACTGTAAAAGTATCGTTAATGACAAATCAGTTACACCAGCGAACTTCAAATAGGCATTTTGAACATCTTTACATACAAACATTTTTTTTGTTTATCTAAAGAGAGAGAAAACTAGTACTGATAATAATATCACCGTCATCATTTATTTGCGCTTAAAAGCTGTTTACATTAGTCAATTTCACAGTCAACTACCTGTTGATTGTAGCAAGTAGAGTGGTGTAAACGGGTCATGCAACAATTGCATGTAATAATTTGGTAAGCAGCCAACTTTGAATCAACATCGCGTGCAACTGAAATTGTGACTAATGGAAACAGCTCTTTAGCCGTCTAGTTGTCTATAAGAGCATAGCAGTCATCCCTTTTTAGTGATAACTGACGGCAATTGGGACCACCAAGCGATGTCGGGTCATCCTTCACATGATTTTTAATTTTTCATCTCAGTCCTTTCCTCTAATACCAAATTCTGGTATCGCTAGAAAAACCTTCTGCTCAGGAGATTCTTTATCCATTCGCATAACATGCCTCAGCCAGCGGAGTCGTTGGGCTTTAATTCGCTACGCGCTAGTCATATCCGCGTAAAACTCCTACAACTAAACGTTAAATTTCCATCGATATTCGTCGTTGACATATCGGGAAGGACCATAGATATTCCGGAGAAATTTTCTCTCTACTAGTCTAAGAGCTATCTCATATTCTCTCGACACTGACCATGATTCTGAACCGTTCATCAGGACAGTTAGATGAGAGACTTGTAAAGTGTGATCTTTGTCCATCGAGAGATGACTTTATTTTCTAATTGTCTACTCAGTTCAAAGTAACAATTGTGTTCAGGGGTGCGTCTCCTTTGAATTTCTCGACTGACAGTATTTTTCTCAGTAACCATGGTTCACGTTTAATCGAGGTGCTTCACAGTTTCAAATGTGTTACTATAAACAGCGAAGTGGCTGCCGAAACGCACTTTCCCCAATGCCTTATTTGATGTTAGCAAATATTTCGTCTGGGCGTCGTTCACCGCACGGCCTACTTTCTTCGCTTCTTTATCCAGGGCAGAGAAGGCAGAACTTACGGCGCGTTTGTTAAGGCCAATGTTGTCAATAATATCGACATATGCCAGCAATTGCACGCTCGTGTAATAGATTGTATCAGTGCGGTTTAGCTCTTCTGTTCGAATTATCTACTCCAGCATTAAGTCGAAGAAATCGCACGAAAGGGAGCCGCTTTTTCAGAAGCCTCGTTTAGTTTTGATTTGCACGGATAGCTTCTTCCTAATTCTATCCAAACTGTTGATATTGCTCATCGTCATTTGGTAAAGTCATATAAGCAGTGCAGGGAAGTCAACTTCAGACACTGCAGCATACAAGAAACCCCTTTTGGGACTGCCCAAAGCAGGACTTGGCGTATCGTGAAAATCTGGCCGATAGTGGAAGCCATACTGATAGGATCAAGTCAGTTAAAGATATGGTAGTTTTAGTTTTGAGCACAATAGAGGTCACACTTCAGTTCGAAGGAAATATAAGGAATATAATAAGAAAGTATTGTAGGAATGCCGAAATTCCGGTTTGAAGTACCCTTTTTTTTTTTGAATAAAACGTTTATTTATAATTCTGTGGCAAAAAGCCATAACACCTAAAGTCAAACTAGGACGAATTGCCCATCTTGGCAATTCGAATAAAAATTTCTTTTGGTTTCAAAATCTCGCAAAATCAATTTTTTTAAATTTATTCTAAATTAATTTGAAAACATATAGGCTTTAAAACTTTAATACATCCCACTCTTCGGCATTAGAAATGAAAACATTTTCCCATTCATAATCTTGTAATATTTGCTGAACAAATTGCTGATGAAAATTTCATGGCAAAGACGCACGACACTGCTGCTGACCATTGCAGTTGCTCTTCACAATCTAAATGCTAAATGCGGACGATGATGGGTAGACTACACATTTCTTTATTTACTAACACTTTACATTTATTGTTATTTCTATAGCTTTTTCTATGCTTATCCATGCAAATAGTTTATTATTGTTTTAGTTTTTTTTTTAATTTTTTCTGCAGTAATTTTATTGTTATTTCTTTCTTTTGTTCTAATCTCACGCACTCAACAATTTGAGATATTTAACTGTACATAAATACACTCTCTCAAGACTTGGCCATACATTAGTAACATACCAACTCACCATTCAACGACACACACTTTCCAGGGTCAAGGTTCAAATGCACGTAGCACAACAACAAAGCTTTTACTTGAAACTCTCAAGATTATAAGGTGCCACAGAAATTCTGCTGTTGAAGTGTGCCTGAAAGGAAAGAAAATGTATATATTTAAGTGATATATATGTACAATTTGCGCATGCAAAGCTTTTTTAAATTACAAACAAGTAAGGAGAGCGCGGTCTTAGTATGTGTGGAAGGCTTTGTACCTTGTATGAATAAGCATCATGATTTTCACTGATCGGAATTATACCTTTTTAAATATTTAATTGAGAAAGTACTTGCCATACAATTTGCTTTAGATACTCATCAGGTGCATTCCACTGTTACGTACAGACAAGTTCAACTAATTTTACGGTTTATATTACATATAGCACTTAATTGTTTTACCAGATATATACTTTTTTTTCTCTAATTTAATAAATTATATACTAGTCTTTAATAGTGCGAAGAAACATTTAAAAGAAAGTCATGAAATACTGAAAAATGCAAACAACCCACGTCACGTACGGGACACATCAAATCAACCAACATTCGAAATCGTTATAGTTTTATTCAGATTTCAGCGAATATATTACAGGTGCATAAAAAGTGTCTTCGAAGAAAATTATAACTAAGAATCAAGCTTGCTACTAGCGAAAAAAAATATTAATTAAAACACATATTTATAATTCAAAAACATTTTTTTATATTTGTCACGTACAAACAAGTAGCGTCACGTACGGGACATAGTTCAACTTAAATCTATATTATATGTAAAAATCAATAGGTAAATACAATTTTGTCTTGGGAAAGGCAATGTTTTCTGCACTCCACAACTTTCTCCACAGTTATAATAAAATGGAAGTTGAAAATTCCAGTTATCGCTTTGGCATTGTCCCACGGCGATGCACTTTTAATCCTTTCATAACACACGGGTTTTTGTGACTAATAATATTTCCAATAAAAGGGCCTTTTTTACTTTTCACTCAACATTGATGTTAATTTAACCATATAACGGTTCTTAAATTCCGATGAAGGGCCGTCACTCCAAATAATTTCCGCTGAAGGTAAGTCTTCAATTTCTTTATGCATCAAGTCAAACAACTTATTGATGAAAACAAAAACTGTATCCTTGTCTTTCGAATTTGCATCTGAGCATATAAGATATGTTTGGCAATTGCCTTTGTAAAAACTTTCAGCAGTAAATAAAAGAACACTTGTTCGTGACCAGAGTGCGCTTTGAACTTCATTCTGGTATTCACAGCCAAAAGACATCGCAAAATCAACTTGAAGGATTCGCACATTTTCATTGCGTTGGTCTTTTTGAAATTCACCGGCTTGAACTCGTTTTAAATGAATAGCTTCATCATAATATGGATAGAAGCAATCAATTTTTCTTTAAGTTCACCTGAACTTGTTTCCTGGTTTACTAAACGTAGTTTATTTTCTGAGTTTTTTTCTCATTATTTCCATACACATATTGTACTTAAATCCATAGAAATTAATATTTTTTTGCCATCAGAACAAGTATCACAATCATTTTTCCAGCACTTCGAATCCAAAGAAGGATCACATAAAATCATAGTCCACCAGTCGTTACAATAATTTTGTTTCAAACCTTTCCATTTGAACATAAAATTTTCATGAGTTAAACATTTGCACTGGTCTGAAGGTGTGTCTTTCATTAGCAAAACGTTTTTCCGTCTTAGACTACAAAATTTTGAAAATCCAATTTCGATATTAGGAAAAAATTCTTTAAAAATGAAAAAGTCTTCTCGTAGGTACAAAGTCAAATAATGCTTTTGACACTTCTTCTTAATGCCGTTTTCCCAAACAACGATGAAATCATTTGCGCCTGGGCAGGTATACACAATATCCGGACGATAGTAAAATGCTTTCACATCGTCATAACGTGTATCGTCACCTGATGTGCTAATGTTTGGGCTTTCTGCTATCTGCTAGAGCAATGTTCATTTTACTCGCTAGTTCTGTAACAACCGCTTTTTTCTTTCTTGGTGATTGAGGCAGTGCTTTTAGAGCCTTTTGAACAGCTTTAGATAAAGTCTGTTTCGACTTGTACGGAGAGTCAGTCCTTATAGGATAATCAGTAGGATTTTTAAGTTCAACGCGCTTTTTTGCCCTTTGCAATCTCTTCTTATCCCTTTCCTCAAGTAAAATTGCTTTTAACTCACCTTCAGAAAGATTTTCTGCTTTTCGTTTACGAAGCTCACGCAATCTTTTAGTCTCCTTAGCGGTAAAGTTTGGATCTTTCTCTTTTTGCTTTTTTCGAAATTTTCGAATGCAGCTAGCACTGGTTGATGGTTGCTGGTCGCTCATTTTTGCGTTTTTGAGATTTGCAGTACAAAACAGGGCTTTGTTTATTACAAACGTCAGTAAAAGTTGAAGATGTCAGATAACTTATTCTCCGGCGTCACGTACAGACACTTTATTATCACCAAGAATATATTGTAAGCAAAGCGATTTCAAACAAAATTGTTTCACCAGTTTTTAGACCGCTAAAAGTTAGCTGTTAACAGAAAAATTCAATTTGTTTTACAATTATTAATAGAAAAAGGAATTAAGCGTCACGTATGGGACATCGAAACTTACCTTTCCGTTATGATTAATTTCTTATGAAAAAAACACTTAACCAAAAAAATTAGTATGCAGTTAAATACAGCGGACCATACACTATAACTAAGAACAGAAATCTAGTTTTTATCTGATAAACAATAGCGGCAGCGACCTCGCAAAAAGTTGTGTAAAGACTAATGAAAAAATCCGACTTGTTGTTACTCTCAATAAATAACGGTATTTACAAAAAATTAGACATACTCACTACAACTTTTGTAAATTATTTTAGATGAGAACATAATCTCACTATGTACGTGCAATAATACAGGGTGGCGCAAAAGTCATTCTCCTATCAGAAAATGCTATAAATTTTGCGATTGGCCCCTAAAGTCAGTTCCGTTTTGACATTTGTGTAGTGAACACATGCGAAATACACGTTAATAAACAATGTTACGCTACACTGCTCCAGAACGCGGAATATTGCTGACTATTTATTTGACCAATAATCGGTCGGGGCCAAACGGTTACTGTGAATGGTGAGCGCTACAGAGCAATGATCAACGAGTTCTTTTTGAAGCAACTTGATGAATTGGGATTGGAAAACATGTGGTTCCAACAAGACGGTGCAACAGCACACACTGCACGTGCCACAACCGATATGCTGAGCATCGGAAGCTTACTTTTGCGCCACCTTGTATATAAAAAATGCATATTTGTAAAACAGTTCAGAGTTCCACTTTTTCATGGAATGCACCATCAGTAAAGATATTCTGGTTGTTTGTATAAATTATTTTACTTACCAGCAGTGGAGCTTATCAGAAAGAGATTAAAAAACATATCTCGATAATAGAAAGATGTTTAATATTTTCTTTATTGGTAACAAAGTTTGAATACCCAAAATTGATCCTTGGTGGCTGCTCAAAAAAGTTTTCTTCATATTTTTCGACAAGTCTTTTAAAGATTTCTTGCTGAATTGTATGGTTAGAGACGGTCGATTGTTATCAAATAATCGAGAAAGAATAAGGTCATATGGGTATATTTGGCGGTTAGTATCCTATATGTCGGTCAACACTCCTTGATTTCTTCTTTCTTTTTCAAGATAGAATTATTCATACAATTTTTATATTTAATACATGTGAAATCTAAGCCAACACGTCTTTGATTTTCTTTTAACGTATTTGGTCGCTTAACTCTTGAAAGCCCCACATATAACATACCATGCATGTACATCGATGAATTTAGCTCCACCCCTGACTTTTTCGCTGAGCTTTATGCGCAGTCATGGCAGTCTTAATGGAAATTGTTGGCATTGTATGGTACACCCTAGCGGCCCCGTGGATGAGGGGGACTCTCGGTGTATGTACTTCTTTGTCGGATTTTTATTGTCTAACAAAAGTGGCTACCCTACTAAGAATTGCTTTTCCTTGGCATGTTGTTGTTGTTGTTGTTGTTGTGGTAACGACAAAAACACCCCGAGGGTTTTAGGGAGTGTTGTCGAATTAACAGTCCTTGGCCGGATTTGAACCCGGTACGCTCCGGTACTCCCTTGCGGTACTGCCCGACTGTCGTGGTAGCGATTTATGACCAGTGAAACCTTCTAGGTCATGTCACCCCTCCTTCCGTAAGGAAGGATAACATGGGTAATGAGAGGTGAGAGGCATCATATCCGTAGATTAACCATCGAGTTGCACGTCATTACCTTTGTGCATATTGGTCGCCTCTTACGACCGGTATGCCTACCTCGGCCATATTCTAAACCCGTAACCCGCAGGGGCATATTTCATTTCAAAAAAATTCAGATAGGTTGGAATCCCGTAAAAACTTCCTATATGGCAGCACATATGTAAAAAATCTTAGCTATATACATTAGACTGGGTCGATTTATTAACCGATATCGCACCATCGTTTTTTTCGATAGGCTTAGGAAAAAAAAGTTCCACTACGTATACCCAAAAAAATTATTTTCGAGCCTGCGAAATTTAATTTTTTTGACTTTTTTCGACTTTGATTTTTAAGATTTTTTTCATAACCTACTAAAAAAATTTCATTTGATTTTAAAATTTTCATGTATACCCTGTCCGAGCCAAAGATATCCGCTAAAAACGTTGGCGATAACAGTTTTTTGAAAAAAAAATAAATATTTAAAAAATTGACCCTTTCGCCATTTTTTTAAGGGTTTTTTCAGCATGCATACAAAAATGTTTTCGATGAAAACGAACTTGTCTCATATTTAGTGTTCCACTTAAAATTACGCGCTTAAAACGTTGGCGATAACGGTTTTTTGAAAGAAAATTTATTTTTGGGTTTTGGGACTTGTTTTGGTCGAAAAATATACTTTTCCAAAACCCAAAAATTAATTTTTTTTTCAAAAAACTTTTAAGCTGACCTATAGGATATGTGGCGGTTTCATCTTAGATTGTTCTAACCTTGTCGGCCCCTCTTAATTCTAGCTACCCCTCTTCATACCACTCTTCCCACCTTCTTTAATTCTATATCAAACTTAATATGAATACTGACAAAGATGCACCACGCCCCTTTTCGCTTATCCAATGCTTTTCAGAGGGTTTTAGAAATTACACTCATATACCCTGTTACCAAGTTATAATTTTAATAGAGATATGCTGCGTGGAAGATTAACAAATATGGGTAGTAAAACAAGGGGGTGTACAGGGTAACAGGAAAACATTTTTAGTCTATATTCATAAACGGAATATTTTTAGTGGATGATTTAAAATTATAATGGTCTAACCTGTTTAAGAGCCAGTGGCACTTAACCGTGTAAACCATATTTGGGCGTCCAATATGGCGCGTCAGTCCTTTTTTCTCTCTTGCAACTGGCACCAATTGGAAATACCACGGGCTCGCACAGCGGCCTCGACTTGGTCTTTCCATTGGAGTGAAGGCCTTCCTCTTCCTCTGAATCTGCTTCGGAACATCTTCAATCATTCACACAACATGGCTTATCCAACAAAGCCGGTGGTTCTAATTCGTTACATTCGTCTGCAAACAGTTCATACAAATCTTTCAAAAGAACCCTCTTCTCGCATACTTTAAGAGCTACCTCATCAGAAGTTGTCAGTGTCCAAGCTTTTGCAGCATAAAACAGGATGGGTACGATAATTGACTTATAAAGTTTTATTTGCGTTTGGCGCGAGATATTGCTATTTGCACCCCGTCGTAGTCGGTTTTTGGGCACATCAATTAAATCGTATTCGATTAGGAGGTTGGGTTCGATATCTTATCTGGGTTCTTGCACGATTTACCCATTTGACAGGGCAGAGAAGTCATGCCTCCATAATCCTAGTAATCTCTGAACATCAGTCACCAGGTCGAAGTTCGCATAGTTACAGGGGCTTAATACTTTAAATCATTCCGACTTTTTGATACAATTTTCAGACGCTATTGCTATTGGCTAGCATTTCAAGGTTTTCGCACTCACGCTGTTCTGTCTTCCGCTCTCCGAAGCAGATGTGAGAGACGATCTGCGATGTTATTGACCGTCTGTTGCGATTGCAGCTTTTCAACGTTCAGCTTTCCTTACGTCTTTGTCTGCGCCTTTCTGGTCGTACAGGGGCGTAAAGCGGAGTTAGGTTATCGAATAGTGCAAACATCTTAAACTGCGGAAGCATGCCATCCATCTAAAGCAACGTAGTCGTTCTGGTTTCGTGTTTTTCAATCGGAGGACTGCTATTTTTGTGTTTAAATCTGGTTCTGAATATGACCATGTTTCTGGCACTGGCGAATTCGGTCAGCCTAAATTCGTTTGGGGAATCCTTGTCTTCCGCCGATGCATAATATTTTCTCCGAAAATTGAGGGCCATCACTTTTTAGCTGCAAATATATTTTTAAAATTTCTCAATAATCATGGGTGGGTTTCCTACCATTTATGGAGTATACACAACGGTGGACAAAGTTGTTTTTCGCAGACTTCTAGACTGCACTAAAGGCTTGGGAGTCATATGCCGACAACACAAATCGATAACTGAATGCCGTAGATTTCTTAATAAGATAGAACAGCTCCTCAGTATCCGCAAATTAGGGTTGTGAGGGCACAGTTATAATGAAGGCAACTGCAGAGCAGAGATGAGAGCCTGCATTATTCCAGGAACGAATTTGGAAGCTATACCAATTGTCTCTTTTAAACATTGCGCAACTCATCTGTGACTTATGAGTCAGGGCGGATCACGGTGCGTTGGAGTTCGGCTAAGTGCTTTCATCCTAACCCATTCTCTCCTTCTAGAGTGTTTTCCATTACTTTTTTCTGTCTTCTTCTGCCTCAATGTTTCCCGTATTCATCAAGGACTTACATTCTCAATAACATGAATGAAAAGCAAACATTAACTGCGAAATAATTTCAGTAGTCCGTATTTGCTGTGCATTAAAATCAATTGACATAATTAGCAAGTATTTGTTAGTTTTCATTAAAGTAAAAAAGCACTGCTGAAATAATATGAGCTAATCAACCAAAATACATAAATCTAAATCAAAATGTATTATATACAATATAAATAATAGTAAACTAGGTTAAACACCTCTCATACTGCATTTTACCAATTCATCAACCTCTCAAACCAACAACTCAATTAAAACCAATTTGTTTTTACAGCAGCCAAAATGTAACGCGTTTTCATGCCAAAATACGAAAAATTGCAGAATTTGATATTATACCAATAACAACAAGCAATTACAGCCAAAGTCGATTTAAAAAGAAACTGTGTAACTACCGGCATTGTGTTCGGCCTCCTGAAATGCATGTTTACTAGAGATCGAATATATATTCAAAATAAAACGCCTAAATGTAGGCACTATATCTGATAAATAAAAATTAATATTCAGTTGTGTGTCCTTTATAGGGGAGCCCCTCATAATCACGACTTTCAAAATCCCGACTTTCAAAATCCCGACATTCAAAGTCCCGACTTTCAAAATCCCGACTTTCAAAATCCCGACTTTCGAAATCCCGGCTTTCAAAATCCCGACTTTCAAAATCCCGACACGACATAATCCCGACAATTTTCAGAAATCCCGACACGACATAATCGAGACATAACAAAATCCCGACATAAATAAATCCCGACAAGACAAAATCCTGACATAACAAAATTCCGACATAACAAAATCCCGACAAGACAAAATCCAGACAAATTTATTATATTTTCCGCCTGTCAACTTGTCCTTTAAATTTTTGTAAAGAAAGATAAAATTTTCATCGCAAAACTTTTCAAAACTAATTTAAAATAGAACATATGAATTATTAAAAAAAGGGACGTGGTGGCAGCCTCTGCCAATTGGTTTGGGACAGTTGTCGGGATTTTTTTTTTGTCGTGTCGGGATTTTGTATTGTCGGGATTTGGTCGGGTCGGGATTATGAATGGTCGGGATTTGGTCATGTCGGGATTATGTGTTTCGGGATTTTGTGTGTCGGAATTATATATTATTGGGTTCACTGGTTACAACATAGGCTGTATAGTTTTGGATAAGTGGGTGATGTCACGCCTCCAGACCATATGAAATTTCAATTCGTCATAACTCTAAATGTATGTTATCTAAATTAATAATATTTGGGTATTGTATCCTTTAGTAAAGATTTACATAATTTTTGAAAATGGTTCGTTGCCACGCTCACATATCATGTGTTTTCCTTATACTTCATTAATGACCACAGTTTATTGTCGATGTCTCTGAAACTCTCACAATTTGTAAATGTAATCACTATATTATTTATAAGTATAGTCATTAGTGAGCTTACGAGTAGGATGTTTCCGCACCTTAGCCTCCTTTTATGGCGAAAGCATTTTTCTGACGTATTTTTCTGGCTTGCTACCTAAATTGACCAAACACATGTATTCGATCCCTTGATAAAATGTTAAAAACGCCACTGAACAAACTTTCAAAAGCAACATACTTTCATGCGCACGATTTCGAAGATAATCCGATCTCCAATGATTTCACAAATCTTCATAGATTTTGTTTTGGAAAATTAAGATTTTTTTGACCAAAAAAACGCACAACCAAAGTCTGTATTCTGCTGGCTCGCATTTGTAATAACAACCTAACTAAATATTGCTTGGGAAAAACAGCTTAAATTATTGAAAAAACTTAATTTTTAGTATTTATGGATTTACCAATTTGATATGATAAAACTTGACTGAACACCAGCATTGGCAGTCCTGTTTGAAGAGTGCTGACAGGTGTGCAACTTCATCTATATAAAGGCAAGCCGTGGCTCAGCACCGGTTCGCCAATTGCCTTGTTCGCTGCCAACAATATTTCTTTGTCTTGTCCTTTGTCAGCCAGTGAATTAGTCCTGCGTAGAAAGTGATCGCGACACTCTCTGGTAGAATAGGGGCCTTCGAGATATATTAGTTCAACAGAATCGCGTATAGGACACTATCCTTTAGCAACTCTTGTTTAATCCTGTAGGGTTGTGATTTTCCGTTTCTGAACTCTACAGTCTAATACCGTCTACTGAAGTAATTGTTGGTCAACCATTTAAGTCAGGAGAAAGAGACGAGTCCTCTAAATGTGTTATTTGCTTAGTACATATGTTTGACTATGCACAAGACTTTTGAGAGATAAAGCGCCTCTAGTATTGCCTTGTAATTAGGTCTCTCCTGGTTTTGACCTCCACTTATCTAAGTATTTATAACATTCTTCGCAACTGGTGAGAGAAAAGCTATCAGTCGATATGAATTATCTTCGTTACCTAATTTCCCTGGTTTATTAGTTTTTCAGGAATGTGGTTATGGTCAGATTGACGGAAGCAGTTAGGTATTTAACTCCCTCTTCACCGAAATAGGCATCAGCATGGATATAACATCGGCCCTATAGATTTGGAGCGTTTAGACTGACGGAAGGCCTCCTCAACCTTTGTGGTGGTGACAATAATGTGTGCATGACTGTGTTTACTTTTATGCGCTCCTCTCCTACTGTCGGCAAAAGGTGCTCACGCATTTTTTAGAGCCGTAACGAAAATTTTCTTAGAAGCGGATAGTTTTTTTGTCATTAGGTTTTGGCGTATTGGACTGTAGACTATTATTTCCCAACACCAGCAAAGAGCTTGGAAGAGCTTGGGATCTCTTCTCTCTTTTTCCCCCCGTTTCTGTTGGTCCGATTTTCGTGTTGTTGTCTTTAATTTGAGGGTATCGCGGATCGAAATGATGACCCAATAAGTACCCTTTGTGCTCTGTATACATAATTATATTTTCCGCCGCCCTTCTCGCCTAATTATTGCATTCAGAAACTTGTAATTGATCGCACAGCTTTATTGCTATCTTATCTCTTTACACGTTGTTAGCTCTAATAAATATGCAAATAAATAGAGAAGATAGCTTTTTGTATCCCTTTTGCAAGATAGGTACTTCTATGCATCTATGCCTCTGACCCGTTTTGCATTGGCTCTTGTTGCACCATCTTTTTTTGCACTTCCACACCAATCAACCATGACACCAAGCATTGCACTAAGCATGGCACCAGCTGCATCGCTTACAAATCCTTTTTAATTAATTGCATTTTCAAGTGATTTTCCATTGAATTTGGGAAATTAATGCCAAACCACCCACACACACACACACATACCTAAGCGGCTAGCACTCCGCGCACCACATTCTCTAGCATTCCTGCACAAGCAGCTCTTTGAATTATTGTACTGCAACCTAAGTTAGCGCGTTCAATGAGCGAATGAGTGAGAGCGTGCGAATAGAATCGCTGGGCCGATAATGTGTAGTGACTGGAAACTTGCATGGTGGTTGCGGAAAATGTGGTTATCCTTGTTGTGGCTGTTGGTGTGTTGTGTGTGTTGTGTGTGTGTGTAACAAGCAACAAAGTCGCTACGCCATGTAAAGGCGAATGAGTTGAATTGAGAGCTGCGACTGCGGTTAGCGGTTGGTGCTCATTGCAAGAGCAAACGTTTGCCTTATCAAGCCATCTAGTTATTTGCGCACGCCGCCTGCTCCATCTCGCATTCCCTTGAATAAGCGCTATACGTATATTAGTATAATGGATTTAGTTGTGTTTGTTGTTGTTTTTTTTTTGCCTTCGCTGCTTATTGCTTGCCACCCTCGTAGTAAACTATGCACATATTAGCCATACGCTGTAGTTGTTGTTCTTGTTGTTGCTGTTGTTGTTGGTGTAGCTATGCTTCTACCGGCTTTTGCTAGTAATCATGTTCATGCATGTGGAAAATTTCACTTCAGATTGCAAAAGCGCGGAAAATTAGAAAATTATTGTGGTTGTCGGGGTGAAAAAAACGCCGATTTATTAAGTTGAGTTAGGTAATGAAAGAGGTTACATAACTTAAGCACTGCAGGTAGTTTTTAGCAGCAAATTTAACTCAAAGCATTTTGCAAATCAACAGCGGTGAGTAGATCTCGGTATATTTTTGTTTTGCAGACTTTCAATTATGCAGCAAATTCATTTGAAATCACTAAAGAATCAAATTAAAATCGCTTTACGCCCCAGCCAACAAATACCGGATGTTTAATCGAAAACAACAAGTAAACCGTAAGCCATACATATATCAACCCTTGTGTTCTAACGAGGAGGTTGACATAACTTAGCATCACATAAATTGAAATAAAAACAAAAAAAGACAAACATTGTAGGATCGCATAGTATTATTAAAGTTGCACAATGTAATATAACTCGAAATAACATAACACAAAACAACATAACATAACATAACATAAAAAACATAACACATCATAATATAACATAACATAACATAACATAACATAACATAACATAACATAACATAACAGAACACAACATATCATAATATAACATAACATAACATAATATAACACAACATAACATAACATAACACACAAATACGGGAACATGTGCACTTGTTCATCGCTATCGGCTCGCTTGCAATAGTTCAAACCGATTTCATCTGCACAAAAAATTCGAGCAAATGGGTATAATTACAACCCGTATCTTTAATTTAAACAAAATATCACACCCCAGTCACACAATAGAATATACTTCTGTAAAGAATAGTGGCGTGCCAGTGGTTTTCATACGAATCAAAAATACTTAGCAGATGAAGTAGGTAACCTTTGCACAGTACTCTTCCTTTAGCTGCACCTTTTGCGCACCCATATCTTCTCACTTTAGCACCTTGCCTTGCAAAACATATTCAATAAATTTTTTCCAACCAAAAGCTGAGCTCATTATCCTATTTGCTGCTCATTGCAGAATTTTCTTTTCTTTTTTTTTTCTTCTTCTTTCTTGCTTCCACTTCACTGATCTTTCATCCTCAATGACTTACGGCAAGGCAACGAGGCATGTTCTGCCGACATTCGAGCTCGCGCAGTGACAATCAGCAACAAAAGCAATAATGAAGCAAAAACAAATAAAATTTAAATTTATGTATGGTGATATGTGTGATCACAGTACAATGTGTGTGTTGCATCGTTGACGGAAATTAAAATAAAAACTGCAATGCGCGCAATCCACCGTTCGCCTTTTTTCTTATTCAAAATTTAGCTTTTCTTTCTCTTCAAGTCTTCACTGCACTGCTCGGGTTATCCTTTGAATTGTTTTAGTTCTTTCTTTCATCTATTCTGCGTCCTTGCTCTCGTCGTATGTGGTGTTATGTGCTTGTGTGTATATGTACCGACTTTCTACTAACAGTGCAATCAAACCAACTAGTTGCAAACTACTCCACAACTAGTGTGAACACTAAACCCATCTGTCTTTTTACCATTTAAGCGATTGGTACTTTAACATGGTCATGTCGATGACGAGTTCTCAAATTTCAGATTTCGTGGCGATATATACTAGTCTCGAACTAGTCCAAATTAGGCCAAACAAATCATTGATCAATTTTAGTGGTAATTGTCAAGTGGAATACGTCACATTTTACAATACTTAGATTGTTCTAACTCCGCGCACTTCTATGATTTCCAAAAAAATTGGTTTTTCTTGCTGAGCTTTTTCGAACTAGTTTGAGTTAATTTAGAAAAATCTAGTTCTAGCTTAAAATTTTTTTTAGACCATTTTGGTACTTCATTACTGGGTAGCCTTTCAGCACCTCGTACTCACAATTTTTGACAAAACAATACAAGACTGAATGGGAAAAGCGGCAAAGATGCAAAATAAAAATATTCTTTGCTTTCCGTATTCGCGATTTCATTGACAAAGTGACAGTGACAGTGGCAGTGGTGCTTACAGCTGCAGTGGAAGCAAACGGATCTGTGGTTGTGCTTTGCAGTAAAAGAAAAGGAAATGAAAATGTAGCAAGGATTATTTAAGAGACCTTGAAATAGTTTTTGTCATGGTTAAAGTATTGCAGAGAAGTATACCATAATTTAAATCAGGAATTTTAGAAGTCAAAACGTTTTAGGCGGGTTGGAAATTTTGAAGATGGAAAAAATGCTTGAGCTAGCAAGCCTGTTCTTTTCTTTAAGTAGTAAATTGCATGACATTCATAAAAATTGTTCCCTACTAATCAAAACCCAATTTTTACTGCATTGTGTCCTTGATTTTTTATTTACCAGGGGTTGAAAATGTGTTTTCAAAATTTTAGTTACACCAATAATAACTCAAGAAAGACTACTAAAATATAAGACAGTATGGAAAAGGGACGGGTTCTCGAGAGAGTTTCTAGAGAGGTGCATTTCTAAGAGTATCAACGAATTCGATGGTCTCTCGCTGAACATCATCATGGCTTCGGAGATTACCAGGAGGCCCCGGGCGCATTTGGTTGCCCAAAATGAAGCTGGAACAATAACTTAGAGGAGTTTGACGACGCTAACAAAGGAGAAGTTCCGCTTGGCAGTCCGATGATTAGGGTGACACGGATTAGTCTGCAGCATTCAAAGATAGCCTCGGATAACCTTCTGATCCTCCTAAGAGAAAAGGACATTGATATCTGCCTATTACAGAAACCGTGGTTATGGCGCTTCAAGGTCAGGGGCCTACATATCAGGCTCTACAACCTGTTCTACACACTTGGAGAACATAAACCGAGGGCTTGCATCCTTGTTACGGATACCATTAATGCTACCTTTATACCAGATTTCAGCACCTACGATCTAACAGTAGTCAGAGTTGACTCACGAGGCGTGCTTAGTCTGATGATCGCCTCGGCGCACATGGCTCACGATCGACCATCACCTTCTGCGGAAGAGCAGCCGTTTGTCGAACAATCTATGTATACGAGGTGTGCTCAAAAAGTATCGCGAATTTTGTGTTTTTTCAAAAATTATTTATTTATTCATGAATATCTATTTTGTCCCCTTCAAAGTAATCCCCATGAGATATTATACACTTGTGCCAACGGTTTTTCCAATCTTCGAAGCACTTCAAAAAATCATTTTTTTGTATCTTGTTCAGCTCCTCCTTCGATGCCGTCTTTATCTCGTCAAGAGAAGCGTAACGTCGTCCTTTCATGGGCCTCTTCAGTTTAGGGAACAAGAAAAAGTCACAGGGGAATCTGGGGAATACGGTGGCTGCGGCATCATTAGTGTGTTGTTTTTGGCCAAAAAGTCGCGCACAAGCAACGATGCGTGAGCAGGGGCGTTATCGTGGTGCAAAAGCCAATTTTTGTTCTTCCACAAATCCGGGCGTTTCTGGCGGATTGCTTCGCGCAAATTGCGCATAACTTGCAGGTAATATTCCTTATTGAACGTTCTTCCCTGTGACAAGAACTCGTGATGCACCACACCCCTGCAATCGAAGAAAACTGTCAGCAAAACTTTCACATTCGACCGAACTTGGCGCGCTTTTTTCGGTCTTGGTTCGTGCGGCAGCTTCCATTGAGATGATTGAGCTTTGGTTTCTACGTCATAACCATAAACCCACGATTCGTCACCAGTTATGACCCTCTGGAGCAAATTTGGGTCGTCGCGGACAGAGTTTAACATCTCATTAGCAATGTTCATGCGATGCTGTTTTTGGTCACAATTGAGCAATTTTGGTACGAATTTCGCGGCGACCCGTCTTATGCCCAAATCATTTATAAAAATCGAACGGCACGAGCCAATCGATATGTTAAGGCCCTCAGCAACTTCTCTAACGGTGATTCGACGATTGGCCAATACCATTTTCTCCACTTCATTCATTTTTTCGTCTGTTGTTGAAGTGCTCGGGCGTCCGGCACGCTCTTCGTCGTTCACATCTTCTCGGCCTTCTGAGAACATTTTGTACCACCGATAAACGTTGCTTCTCCGTATGCCACAGTCAACATTCGGAATGCATCCGCGCACTTAATTTCACACAAAATTTGATACAGGTTCTTTGATCCATTTTTTTGAATAAGTAAAAATCGAAGACGATCCAAAACACGTGCAAGCAAAGCATCTGTCAACAATTAACTGAACATTCAAAATGGCCGAGCTTGTCGGCATAAGTGAGAGACATGAGTACCAACATAACGCCACAAAAAATTCGAAATTCGAATATACGTAACCAGCGAAAATTCAAAATTCGCGATACTTTTCGAACACACGTCGTATGTAACACGGGTAGCCCACCTTTACTTTTTCAGGTTCAGAGAACTTCGCAAAGTGGGAAGAATTTCTTGATATTACCACGGTATTTGACTCCCAGGAACTTTTAGTAAGGAAATGGGAAGCGTCGAAACGTTTAGCCCTTTCCGCTGATAGAATGATTCTCTTTGGTGAAAAGTGAGATAGGGAGATATGACAACCATATACAACCCGGAAGCGAACTTCGTGGGGTTTATTTGACAAGGTAGTCAGAAATAGGCTCTGTAGAAACAAAATCTCCATGCATTCACCCGACTGTCTGGACGATCAAGTTATGTCCCTATAAAAAGACTTTCAGGTTGCCTATAAAGTTGCCCGTGCAATATCCAGGAGCGAAAACCGAACCGTGGTGGGATGAAATCCTAAGCTTCAAGTTTGTCCCTTAAATTTTGTATATTGTTAAATTGAAAATTCGAAGCAATGGAGCTCAACCCTTCAGATTTGTTACTCATACGAAATGGCGCACATCACATGGGCTTAGAGCAGAACTGTTAAAGTTGATTAGTAATTAGTAATCAATTAATTAGAAGGAGTTTTTAATTGCTAATGATTGTTTCCAAGAAAAGACAGTTATTAATTGATTACGACTAGCAAAAATCAAAGCAAAATCAAAAAAAAAAAAAACAATCAAAAAAAAGTTGTTTTGATTACTTTGATTATTTTTTATATTTTTTTGACTATTTCCAATTTTTTTTGTACTGTTGATGTGAATGTTTATGTGCTTTTACAAGAATACCGAAAAGAATCAAAAATAATCAAACCAACTTTTTTTTGATTGTTTTTTCAAGGAAACTCAAGAAAAATCAAAAATAATAAAAAAAAAATTGTTTTGATTACTTTTGATTATTTTAGATTTTTTTTGATTATTTTTAGTATGGTTAATGTGACTATTTATGTGCTTCTGCAACAAAACAATAAAAAAATAAAAAATAATCCAAGAAATAATAAAAACGGCGTTTTGATTACTTTTGATTATTTTCGATTTTTTTTTTGATTATTTTTGATTATTTTTTATGTATTGTTGATGTGAACATTTATGTGATTCTACAGCAACACGGAAAAAAATTAAAATTAATCAAAAATAATCAAAGAAAAATCAAAATTAATCAAAAAAGATGGTTTGATTACTTTTGATAATTTTTTATTTTTTGTGATTTTCGTTTGATATTTTTTTGATTATTTTACATTTTTTTTAGTATTGTTGATGTGAATATATATGTGCTTCTACAACAATACCGAAAAAAATAAAAAATTAAAAAAAATCCGGAAAAATCCAAAGTAATCACAACAACTTTTTTTGATTATTTTTGATTTTTGTAATAATCGTATAAAATTAGATTTATTTTGATAATTTATTTTAATTAATTGGAAAATAGTCATTAAAAATTGAAAGTAATTGGTAATCAACCACTAAATGGACTCAAGAAAATAACTAATGAAACCCGTAATCATTACGATAAGTAATCACTATTTAACAAGTCTGGCTTATAGTGACGACTTTTCCATTTACTTTTATTTACGTTTTGACGAATGTTTCAACCAACTACCCACTGGTCGACTGTCTCTATGTGGCTCCATATAAGACCAAAAATATATAGCTTCAGGGGTACTGGCGGGTTTTCATCATATGGTAATGGTTTTTCAAAAACCCCTTATCAAGAATTTATTTGAACAATGCTTTATCCCATAATGAGTTTCTAAAGTGTGCTATTTCAATGAAAATTCCACAGCTTTCCAGCTGAGATATAGCCTTTTTGAAACAAAAGGTTCATTAAAAATATTTTGAAACGTTGTGATCTTCCATCCATTCGTCGATATGTCTCCAATAGAGAGTCTGGATACAAATTTGTAGTAGTAGAATGTGTATGGTTCTACTGTCATAGTTGCCTTGAGCGTCTGTAAGGATAAACACCCACATTTACCATTTCAATTTTATTTGCCTATTTTTTGCGGCTTTCAATACATATTTAAAGCATAGATTTTTCTCAACTACATACTATCTTTCATTTATCTCATTCTCCAACACACTTATTTCCGTTTGCGACCTTGCTGGAAATTTTCAAAATCGCAATACTTTGTTGGATTTCGTTTACGGGTACAAGGCAGCTGCAAAAAAAAAATATTTGTTCATATAAGAACATTAGGGTGGGCTATGTATTTTATTTTGCTTATAAAAAAATGAAAAAAAATATTTTTACTCCAAAAATTTACTAGATTTTTAAATAAATAAATAACGGTTAAAACTGAATACCGAAGGTGGCGGTTTTAACAGCATCGACCACCAAGCTCTGCTTAGTGTTTTGATTGCTGGTAATTTATGATTTTCATTAAAAAAGAAATGCGTAATAAATAAACTTCACATCTTACTGTTCATAGACCTGCGACAGGAGAACTCTTTCCTTTGCAAATTCATTTGTTTCATTATTTATCAAAATTCCAAAATGTTGTGTATTTTTTTTTTTTTTTATAATTTTTTTATAAAGTACACATTTAAAACTGGTTTTTGTTATTTTTGTAAAAATTTTAATTTTTGCTTTAGAAGTTTAGATCAATATAATTAAATTGGTTTATAAAGCTTTTAAAATGACATTTTCATACAAATTTTGAATTATAGGAGCTTTTTAGAACTTTTTTATTTTTTAAGAATATTGGGGTTAGCGTGAATTTTTTTTTATTTTTTATGAAGCAGAAATTCTGCCACCCGTGCTCACCTATAATAAATAAAAATTCAAGCCACCCTAATGCACTTTCTCATTTCAGCGCCTTTACAAAAAATGAGTTGCCGCAGGCGTCTAAAAAGAAGTACATAAGCTACAAAGCTTAAATTTATAAAAAAAAAACACTGAGCAAACAAATTGAAATGAAATAAATAATGATTCAAAGTCAAAATCAGAAAGCATTACTCCATGATAGGAGTGATTTTCTTTTGGCTTTAGAGTTCATTTTATTTATATAATGCCGCGTTTGCATAATTCTTTCAAAAACAAATTTTTTTTAATTTGAAGAACACAAAGCGCATTCCTATTGCCTTTACAATGCCGCTGGCTCTCATAAAAATCACGTTTTTCTTTTGTCAACCTTGCAATAAATATTTAGTTGAAACAAGTATTTACAATGGGATTTAGCACAGCTCCGCAACATTTTCGCTTGATTTGCGTATGACAGGAGATTCTTTGGTTGCGGGTGTGCTACATGGCGTATGAGTGATTTTTGATATTCCTTAAGAATTCATTTTGCTTTGAATGCAATCAATCTTCCAAATATAATTTTATGGTATTTCACACGTTATTAAAATAAAGGTATTAATGAGTAACTCAAAGATATATGAAAGTGAGAAATTTAATTTTTTTATAAAAAATTAGTTAACTTAGTTGCAGATTTTGGCGTTCAGCTATCGACTTGAAGCTTAAAACATTGTTCAGCGCCCAGTTAAAGCTATACGAGTATGTTGATACTTTCTGTCGAACTAGAAGCTTGGAACTTAGAGTCTGCTTCAGAAAAATTAAAAATTTGTGATTCCAGTGGGCCTTTCTATGTTTACTCGTCGGTTAGTTGGAATAGATCCGTTTCGATTTGAACTAAATTAGGCGGGCAGCTTTCCTTATTCACAAACCAAAGTTCTGCTTCTTCAAAAATTATGCGAATTCAAAATTTCACTTCTTCCTTTTTTTCTTGTTTTGTAAAGATTTTTCTTTCAATATTTCGACATCTGCTGTAGTTAAAACAGTAAAATTTGGCACTTAGGCATTAAACTAAGTATAAAAACAAATATTTTGAAAAAATTTTATAAAATTGTCAAGTTTCCAAAATCGAAAAAATTATAACTAGTTATCAAGTTTTGAACTATAATTTTTTAGTGTTATGCCGCTGACATATATCTAAAGATATCCAGAAATTTTTAAGAGTGTTTTGATTTTTTGAATTTTGGCCAAAACCCTTTTTTCAAAATTAAGAAAAAAAAATTAGGCTTTTTTATTTGACATGCCACTAGCACGAAAAAAAATTCCCAACTAGCAAAATTTACTAATCTTGTGTTTTACAAATTAGAAACTAAAAAATTTTAAAAAAAATTTTGGGCCAAAATTCAAAAGTCCATATTTTTGAAAAAAAAAAACTCTACTGCAAATTTCAGGATATCTTAATATATATCGGAGATATAATACAACAAATTTTAGTCAAAAATTTACTAGCGAGTTTTTCGTTTTTGAAAATTTCAAATTCTATGAAATTAAAATTTTTTTTCAAAATATTGTTTTATTACTATACCCCTATGTACCTTCTTTGAAAGTGATCAAGTTTATGGCTTTACATACAGTAGCTTCAGAAATATCGAAAAACCATACTGCAGAAAAAGGAAAAAAGTTTAATTTTGAAATTGCATAACTCTCGCGAAACATTTTTTTAAATTTTTTTCAAGCAATCAATCTCAAAATCGAAATTTATCATGACTACCCTTCGAAAAAATATTTTTGCTGGTCTGGCCACTTTCATTCGTCATTTCGACGCTAGAGAAATTTTTTTGAACAACAAAATAAGCGAGTAAAAAATATAAATGCTTACAATTTTTTTTTTTGCTTTCTCGCATGCGACAAGTTCTTATTTGAATTCCAAAGCAAATTCAAAATTTAAAAAAATATTTATTTTGTTATTTTATTCATAAGTCGCTAAGTGCTTACGAAAAAAAAAAATCTGCTGCTCTTACAATCTTTTAATTTCACTATAAATTATGCAGAAAGTTATTTCCTAGTTACAAGCAATTCAATTTTCGCCATTTGCGATTCCTTTTAATTGATTTTAAAAGGGGAAAACAAGCTTAATTTTAACCATGAATACCAAACACCGGAATACAGGTACACTACCCTAAAAAAGAATAACAATTAGAACAATAAAATAAATTTCCAACTACATAAACGCTTACAAATGAATTTTGTATCCCATTAATTTTATATCCACAATACTTAAATCTATATGCAATTCTGCAGCGTTCCATTTGTTAACTCTCTGCAGCTATCAGATGGCCATGCAATAATATTTAATTGTCGATAGCTACGATAATATTTATATTTGTGTTGTTGCAAATAAATCAGCAGAAAACGAGAAAACAGCAAATCCATTAACACAGCCACAACCCACACATACACACAGATAAACAATGTGGATTTTTTATTGTTGCACAACGACTATTACAAACATTTCCATAAACAAACAGAAAATACTGGAATGGAAAGCTAGAAAAAAACAACACAACAACAACTAAACAGAGCACAAGAAAAGTATGCAGCAACAGAATAAAATAAAAGACAAACATAAAATAAAACAACACATTTATATATGGCAGTAAATTGATTTTCGATTTGACTAGTAACAAATTGTAACATTTTCAAACAACAACAACTAAATTATGAATGACTATATGGGCTGCTCCACTTCAAACGGATATCTGTTATGCAAATAAAATTTCGAATTGAGGAAATATTTTCTTCCTCTTATGAGAACTTCAGTATTCAATAAAAGAAACTATTTAAGCAAATCAATATAACCTTAACCGTAAACGTAGACATAAATGTAATCTTAACGGTAGCAGTAGCCGTAAACGTAGCTTTAACTTTAACGGTGGCCGTAACATAACCGTAGTTTCAACTTAAATGGTAAACGTAACATTAACAATAAGCGTAAACTTATCTTTAACCGTAACCTTAAACTTGACCTACACATCGTATCCATAACCATGGCCGTAACAGCAATAATTAACCATGAACGCAGAAGTAGCCATAACCGTTACTTTGACCTCAACCATAACAGTTACCATAAAGTGTGCACGTAAAATTTACCGTAAAATTAACCATAAACGTTACTATAACCTAACCGCTGCCGTAACCGTAATTACTGAAAGCAAAAAAGCTGGGTAAACATGACCACATTCATTCAAATCGGAAACGGCAGATTCATTTATTAGACAGTTGCCTTGAAATGAAATTACCTAAGAGTTAAACTGAAGTAGCAGCTCAATAATCAGAATAACAAGGACACTTCTGTAAATGCTTGACTGAATACGGAAAAGTCGGTGCTGCCCAGCCTTTTTTCTCAAAGTCTACAAAATTTATTCGTGGTCGCGGTTTGCTAAAAAGCGTATGACGTGTGCCAAATCTAATTGATATAACTTGCACTGAAGAGGCATAGCCGAGCCCGTTTTCGTGGTCATTAAGCGCTTTCCTCCATTTTTTACCGAAACATTCCTTGTAAGAAAGAAACCTGTATGCCGATGTTTTAATGATATTTTATAATATTTGAAAAGTTATTTTAACTTAAAGTGGGTCCATTTTCAAAAATTTCCAAAAACATTAACTAAGTATTTTAATTTTCATGTACACACGAAATTGTATCCTATATAGGTACTATACAATAATATATTAATATTTCCAAAAATATTCGATATGTAAAAAAGTGGGAGTGGCTGTCATCCCATGTCAATTGCAATTTTTTTTTGTTGCAAGTAAAAGCCCTACTCGGTATCAAGCGGTTGAATAGGAATGAAAATTTGTATAGCTTTTATTTTGAATCTGAGGTGTCGGTAATCCGGACGATACGATCGATAATCCGGTCCGTGGTGTGTCAGTAATTGTCTGTATTATCGGAAGGCTACTGCATATATGTTTGTATGTGTAAACTACATATATATATATTCTTGCAAATAGGGAATTATTATAACAACTAGGGACTAGGTTATATCAAATTTTAAAACCGAAAATAAAAAACATGATTTCATAAACAAACCAAAACTAAATAATTCATATTGTTTATACAATCATTTTTACAACTCACATGCATACAAACATACATAAATACAACAACTTCATAAATCAACGAGCTGCGCTTTCAAATAAGTGTGTGGCTGTACTGCGGTTTGAATTGCAGTCATTCATCACAAATTGAAATGAAATGCACAGACAGCTCACTTTTTGAGCGAATTTTGTATGTAATGATGTGTGTAACGGATTTGTCTGCACTCCTGCATATATACATACAGTTGTGTACAATAGAATAGTAGTGAATTCAAATTGGATATCGTTTGAAGAAATAAAAAGAGGCTGTGCTTTTCATAATTTTCATTTACAATATAGCGAATTCTGTAATAGAATCCAAATAAAAAGAAATTTCAAAGCTTACACAAAGTTCAAGAAAGTTAATTAAATTTTAAAAATCTTCAAGTCTCCAATTTTTGAGTACACAGTTTTGTAGACCGATCAATTCTAGGATAATTATGTGCAAGTAAGAAGTACCTCTAAATTTACGCGGAATTTTTAGTATTTTTTACCATACAAAATTAATTTCTCTTCATGCGTTGTATTGAAGAAACCACTCAAGACCCTTGACGAAAAAATTCTGAAAATTCAGGAAAAAGTTTGACCGCGTTCTTAATAATTTGCCGAAAATTCTGCCGAAAAATTTGAAGATTTTGATGGCCATTTTTTAAAGTTTAATTAACTTTCCTGAACTTTGTGTAAACTTTGAAATTTATTTTATGTTTATTTTTATGTTGTTTATGGAATTAGCTATATTTTGAATGAAAATTATTCTGAAAATACTTCTTATTTCTTCTAACAATATCCATTTCAATTTCACTACTATTATATTAAACACATCTGTACGTAAATACGTATGCTTTTAGAGTGTGTGTACATGCAATTATCTATAGGACAACAAATTTTATATCGCCTACTTGCAAATTAGTTTTCACAACACACCAATACATGCGCAATTTTGCAGGCAAATCCATAAATAACTTTTTGAACATATCGACATACCATGTCTATGTGCAAGTGTTAATTTATTTGCATTAATTTGTTGTTAATAAATGGCATAAATTCTACAAGAAATGTAAATAATTGAATTTTGTTAGTAAAATCCATGTAAATCAATAACTAGGAATAGCAATTTCTGATTCGATTGTAGTCAAATCGTGAATACCTCAGAAGGAAAAGCATTGTGTAACATTGTAACCCCTTGTCTTAGTGTAATTTTGTCCTCTTTTCAGTTTATCCGAATATATATATATCTTAGAAAAACATTTATTTTGCATTGCAGGTGCTCCCAGCCAAATTCTTTGTCCTTTAAAGATGGCAAAAAATAGAAAAAAGCAATTTCGTTTCCTACAATGTTATATCGCTGATTCGAATTGCAGATTAGATTGCAGGAACAATTTGCTTCTGCACGCCCTATGAGAAATCGCTTATGCCTAAACAGGTACTTGGAGCAGGTGCGGTTGTGACTCCTAAAAGTATGCTACATAAGGTGCTAATTGGGATAAATTTTAGCCCACTGCAGACGAAAGCTATTAAACACAAAATACTCTCGTTAGAGTTTATCCCCACGATTTCTTGTTGGACAACCAACAAATCAACTACTTTCGTTAACAAAAAAACAAGTAAAGAAAGCGCTATATTCGGTTGTGTGGGCTATACGATAGATTGGTCCAATCTTGATGATTTTCACTGTTCACATCACGAGTATAGAATGTATGACCCGAGCAAAATTTTAAGTTTCTACCTCTTTAATTGCAAGATTTATAGGTCAAATCCCGTTTATCGGAACAATCGATTCCATGGTTGTATTGGTCCGATCTTGGTGGTTCCAACAAATGATTAATATATTACATAATGACGGTCACTTCCCAAATTTAAGCCAGATAACTCTAAAACTGAGAGACTAGTTGGCGTACAAACAGACAGACAGACAGACGGGCATGGCTAAATCGACTCAGCTCAACGCCCTGATCATTTGGTATACTTACTCTTCTTCTTCTCATGCATACAAATATCGGACCAAAATTACAATACCATTTCAAGTTCGTGAGAGGTATAATTATTGCATACTTCAAGGCGCCGAATTTCCCACTTTAGTCTGTTTGTTTTTTATGTTGTTTGTACACAGATTTTGCCTTTAGTAGACTTTATTAAACATATCTGGAGCATAATTGTCCTCAATATTTTAAACCCCGATCTACTCCGAAAATTATGGAGACTTCACAAAAAGCGTTAAAACTAAGTGTTATTAATAATTGAACGCAGCTTTCACCGTTGCATTGATAGACATCTAACTTAAAATTTTAGATATTCATAACTTCTATAACTTCACCGATTTCGGAGTTATCGACCAATATGTGGACCTAAAGTGAGTTAGTATGATATGAGTATCAACCCTGCAAAAAATTGTGAGACTGATCTCTAGAGAGAGTGATCCGGGATCAATACCTTTCGTCTGCATTGGGCTACAATTGATTCCAACTATTTCGTTATAGGCATAGTTGGGATAAGTCGATTTGTATTAAGATAGCCTACTTTTAGTTGTTGAAAGTAAACTTGTCCGACCGTACTCGTAGGGGAACAAAAGGAATTTGTCCGACATTACCCTTTTGGGCACGAAAGGGACCAATTAGTCTCTTCATAGGACATGCTTAAACAAATGAGATCACTTTAACACATACAGAGAGTTCAAAACTGGCGTTGGTCGCATGATCCTTTGCGACTCACCCTGGATTCATCCTAGACTAATCACATTTTTTGCAGGGAAACGAAATGTGCCAGTAAGTGCTACAATGAGCGATGTGATAAAAGTTCATATCTCAACTTGTTTCCGAAATATAATGATAAAAATCGAACTCAGTATATTACAACTTAAAACTCCGTTTTTCAAAAATATTTTCGAAAAATATAATATAATCCTTTTCAACTTTTTGGTAATTAAAAAAAGGAAATCAAGCTAATTCAAAAAATTTCGAAACTCAGTTCCAAATAATGGCTTATACAAGGCGGCCCAAAAGTAAGCTTCCGATGTTCAGCATATCGGTTGTGGCACGTGCAGTGTGTGCTGTTGCACCGCCTTGTTGGAACCAAACCAATCCCAATTCATCAAGTTGCGGCAAAAAGAACTCGTTGATCATTGCTCTGTAGCGCTCACCATTCACAGTAACCGTTTGGCCCCGACCGATTATTGGTCAAATAAATAGTCAGCAATATTCCGCGTTCTGGAGCAGTGTAGCGTAACATTGTTTATTAACGTGTATGTCGCATGTGTTTACTACACAAATGTCAAAACAGAACTGACTTTAGGGGTCAATCGCAAAATGTATAGCATTTTCTGATAGGAGGATTACTTTTGCGCCACCCTGTATAATGTTTTCCACTTTTCTGAATAGCAAAAAGGCAGACTTTAATTTTAAAACTTTTAGAACTCAGTTTTAAGAACCATTTTTGAAAATAACAATTAAACCTTTTGAGCATTTTTTAATTACAAATGAGAACAAACGTTATTTTAACATAAAAAATAACAAAATAGAGTTTCGAAAAACAGTTTTTGAATGCGACCGTTTTAACTTTTTGCTTGGAATGGGCCTAATGTGCTTTATTTTTACTTTTTTATGTGCTTTATTTTTACTTTTTTCTCTTTAAATGGTTTTACAAACTCTCATCGCTATCATTCGTTTATCGAAAATAAAGGAAACCCCTTTCCCAAACAAAAATACTAAACCAAAAGTAATTTTCGTGGAGCCAAAAACTTGTTCGACTCCTTGCCGCCCACTATAGCGCGCTGAGCAATTATATTGCACAACACAAACATACAAACCTACTTCACCAACTAGTTATACGACTTCAAGGGCCACATATCGCTGTCAAGCAATGAGTGTATTTCGCTCTTTTTTTTTTTGTTGGTTGTAAATTTAGTTGCAAATTTAATTTTCGGTGCCATGTTCCTTCAACCAGCTTGTTGTTGTGTTGTTATTATTTCCTTCGATGTTCTTGTTCAGAAGGAACCGCTGTATGAAGTTACTGCGACTGGTGTAGCATGCAAAATATATATTGTTACTGTAATATTGTTGTTGTTGTTAATATTGCAAGCTATCTCGTTTGCTGTTGTTGTTTATTTAAAGTTTGTTGTTTTTCTTCTTTTTTTTTCACTCGAAAAGTCTACATGGTTTCGTTCCTTGAATTCCTTTTGTTGTTATTATTGTTGTTACAAGTTGTTGCAAGTGTTGTAGATGTTGCAAGTGCAAAGTTGTTGGCGTGTAAAGTTGCAAACAAATTCACGAAAGTTTACGCAAAATCAAAAAACATAAAAAAAACAACAAAACAAAAAAAACAAAAAAAAACGGAAAGCAAAATTGAAAAAACGAGCAAAAGCCATGTAAAGCAATGCAAAGACAAGACAAGACAAAAGTGTTGAAACACAACGCGCGTGCACTTGTTATTGTAGTTTTCTTCTTCTTTTTCATTTCCTTTCTTTGTTGCTGTTAGCCTTCTTCGCCTGCTTGCACTTGACAGCAGACACTTGGATTCGCTTGCTTATGCACTGCTCATCCGTTCACTTCATTCGTTAACTTGGCTTGGCTTGGCTTTTTCTTTTTTTTTGGATGAGTGAAGTGCGAGTTGCCAGTCCAACTGCCTTAATTCGGCGTATTGCATTTGGTCGGGACTTTCATGCTCAAAGTTAGCTGAAAGTCTTACGGCTTAGCCTTGGATTCTTTGAAAGTTCGCTGGTGCAGCTGCAAAGCATTGTATTTGTTCTTTTCATTTTTAATGGTTCCGAGAAGAATAGTTTTCTGAACTGATGATGGGGGTCAGTAGCGCACTGTGGGTTGTTTTGAAGGCTACGATTGTTCAAAAAATTTCCTATCTGTCAAAATCGCTTATTAGTAATAGTTTCATTACAGCGAAATATTTTTTTTTTCCAATTACCTCGTACTGCCTATTAATATTGTTTTTTTTTTATTTGTTGTACAAAAAAAAACCAAAAATCATAACCAGAAAAAAATTTCAAACCAGGTTTACAAAATTGAGTTGGTTTTTTTACAATTAGAAAAAGTTGAAAAAGGTAGGAAAAAAATTTCAAAAAAGGTTTTCAAAATTGAGTTTCGGATTTTTTTTTTTTCATATGATTAGAAATTTGTTATTTTTTAAAAAACGTTTTTCAAACTTTAGTTTTAAAAATTTTCATGTTGGAATAATGGATTTCCCCACCTTTTAAACTTTTTTTAAAATTCCACGTTCACACTTGAGTTTTGAAATTTCTTACCTTCCTTTTTCAACTTTTTTTAACTGTAAAAAACACAACAGACATTATTCAAACATGAAAATTAAAAAAAAAAGGATATTAAATATTAGTTTAGCTCAAAACGTTTCAAAAACTTGTTTCGAAAAATAATTTTTTTTTTTTTTTTTTGCAAAAAGATTTATAAAGTCGTTATGTTAACATAAATTTTATTGATAACAGTTTTGAGAAGAATGGATTTCCCTTTTTAGCTTTTCTTATTTTCAAAAAGAAAATTAATAAACTTATGCACAGTTTTGGAAAATGTTCTTGAAAAATATCATTTCACACTGTCTAAATTGAAAAACCTTGAAACTGAGTTTTGAAAAATGTTGTTACGAGTCTTACATATGTATGGAAATAAAAAGAAACCAAATATTATTTTACTACTTTGCTGAAAAAGTTTCAAAATTAGTTTAAAATACGCTTCATAAAAGTATCATTTCCAATTTTTAAAGTTTTCTGATTTAAAAAAAGTTTTTATTTAATACAAAACTGAGTCTTATCACATGTTTTTGAACTTTTAATTTTAATTTCTATCATTTTTAAAATTTTTAGATTATTAACTTGAAACAATTTTAGACAAAGCTTTTAAACATTTTTTTTAAAATATTATTTTAACTAAGAAAATCCTAAAATTAGTTTTGAAACAAAATTTTAAAATTATCGGTTTACTTTTTCAACCATGCTTTAGTTATTAAATAAAACGGTAAGTATTTTGTAACCTAAGAATAAAGTTGTATATCAATTTGAAGAAACTTTTTAAGTTTCAAAAATGAGTGTTGAAACTTTATTTAACTTAAAAATTGGAAAATTGATTTTGAAAAATACTATCTATGTGGGAGCGTTTTTAATTAAATTTTAATAATTTAAAACTTTATTTTAATTTCACAAATTCGAAAAATTAGTTTTGAAAAGATTTTATTTATAAAATAAAAAACTAATTTTTTTATCAATTTTAAGAATCTCAATAAACTTAAAAAATGCTTATGAAACATTATTTTATTTTAAAAATATTTTGAAACCGAGTTTGGAATTTGGCTTTTGAAAAATTAATTTTACCTGTTTTAGCGTGTTTATTTTCACTTCAGAAATTCCAAATATTCGGTTTGAAAACATTTTTGAAGAAAATAAAAATTACGTTTCTTATCATTTTTCAGCAGCTTTATTCGAACATTCAAAACAAAAGTTGAATACTAATTTTCTTAGATCTTAAAATCACTCTTTCGAAAATTTTTGAAATCGTTTTTGAAATTTTTAGTATTCTTTTCAATTTGAAATAGTTCTAAATACCTTTGATTTTTAAATTTTCATAGCAAATAATTCAGCTCTAACTTTTACTAAAATATTGGCTATCTAGGCAAGGTTTCTGCGAAATACCCCACAATACAGCACCTAAAACTCGCAACGAAAACTGAAAATTATTGCATGTTTTTGAAAGGTTTTGCGCAAGCCTAGAAGTTTTGCAAATAAAGTTTCAGCGTGCTTAAAGCATAAAAACATATTTTGCAGTCTAGATTCTACACAGCAAAGCGCTGGATTTTTCCGCAGCTTTGTGACGTTCTTCTTAGCAGCAAAATAAATAAATAAAAGGTGTTGCATAATTAATGGCTAAACTTTATTTAATGGACGAACAAAATATGCATGGTTATGAAGCAAAATGAAAAGAAGTTTAAGCTATGTGGATTAGGTACGGTTGAGTGGGTTTGCATTGTATTTTGGAGACTTTTATTTAAATTTTGCAAGTCACTGTGAGACGATTTCTTTGTGCAAAGAATTCTGGAGTTCATCGTTAAATATAACAATTGCAAAGCGTCATAACTGGTAGTAGAGTAGGTGAGACAGAATTTGCTCAGCCATCTCATTAAGAGCAGTGAGTCTTTTAGCCACAACCTAGTCCATGGCTGCCGATTGAAGGGCAACTTAACTTAATGAGTGATTCAGTCATGCCTCTGCCCATTTGAGTAGATGATTACTTGAGCGAACTTAAAAATGCCGCTTTTCTTAAACAGTACCACAATTCTAGCTTACAACAAAACTTTCCACCAAAAATCTCGTAAAACAAAAGATATGCCTAAAAGTATGCAACGCAAAAAACTAATTTCTGTTTCTGTATAATTTTTCCTTGAGAGCAAAAATGGTTTTTCAATTAATTTTTTCGGGTATCGCTGCTTTCTTCTCTATTTCAATTTTCTCACTTTCTTTAATTCCGTCTGCAAGAAAAAAATAAACGAAAACATAAACAGCTATCGTTAAAGTCGACTCAGAAGCTATGCGGTGACAACAAACACAGTAAACGGCTGGTAGGCATAAAGAGACAGTGCTAGTCAAATTAACAAGCTTGTGGTGGACAGCTGAACTCTTGTGGTTTGTTTTGTTACGCTCTAATTCACGCAGTATTTGTACATATGGCAGTGTGTGAGCTTACAAGCCCTTGTAGGATTGATTTGTAGTTTATGTAAATGAAAAAAAAGTTTTTTGTAGGAATATGCGATGCGAAAGTTGGGAAAAACTACTTTTCTCATACTGCAACTTACCTAAAAGTTTTTTTGTTTTGAAGCGCCAGCCACAGATTCTGGAAATTCCTAAATGCTTATGTAGAATAGCTAACTAAACTTGCCAAATATAGGAAAGTTAAAAATCACTTAAGTAATATAAAGCTCGAGTTAAAGCATGCTACGTCTAATGAAGGCTTTAGAATGAAATGTAACTCGAAGTTGCATAATTTTAGGCGCAGTGAAGGGTTTCTGTATCTATAATATGTAAAATAAAATTAGAGGCTAAATTATTGTAGGCCTAAAAGAGTCTACTACTACTAAGCCGATTTATCATTTTTAAACTTATAAAACGAAAAGGGAGGGGAAAGGGTGATCAAGGTCAAAAAAGAGATGAGAAGTGTAAAATGTTTCTGGCCGGGTAACATCGCCAGGTTCTAGCTGTTTCATATGTATGTTATTGAAGGTGGTTTCTAGGGTTTGCTAAAGATGTTTTCAAGAGGTGGATTCACAAATTTGTGGGAACAAGCAACAACAACCAAAGGGAGCTTTTTTTTAACTTTCCAATTGTAATTTGCCTTGCCAATTTCAAGGCAGGTCAGGTATACTTGAATTTTTTATTATTACAAAATAAATTACAATTTTTAAATTATTCAGCCGTCTTTGAGGCTATCAAGCAAATTTAAACAGACATAAGCAGATTTTGGCTGTTTGACTTTTGACCATTAGAACACTGATTTTTTTATCGAAAGCCATTAAAATGCCTTCGACTCTCTTGCTCTTACTGTCACCACAAAACACTCCTTAAAAGTTAAGGGAATATTCCGCACATGAGCAACGCTGGACTTACCATGGTACTAGCGCGACTTCTTCGCTAGCGATTTGTTTACATATCTGCTCGATATCTCAGTATAAGCCTTTGTCAGTGTGCAAGATATGTAAATAAGAATTGCATGATTTTAGGCGCATTTATTTTACTCTCTTTTGGCAGGTAGAGTCTCTCTTAAAATGCGAGGCGTCCGCTCGTCAGGATTCACATGGGTTTTACAATTACTGTGCGAACGACATCGAACGAGAAGTATTTTAGGTATTCAAATTGTGTCTGCAATATGTTTGGGAATTACAGATTGGAATTACATAATTAGAGAAAGCTGCGCCTAAAAATATGTGCACTGCAAATACTAAAATTTTAAAAAGTTATGAGTTGAAAAAAAAATATATTTTTTAGTATTATTTGTGTATTATAAGTTAAAAAAAAAAAAAGTAATTGCACTTTCTTCCCATCTTGATTCCGAGAATTTCAAATCCGACTAAAATAACTTTTAAATACATAAATTAAATATTTTGAAATTACCTACAACGAGACCCAAGTTTAGGGTCTTCGGTATAGAAGGAATTTGATTTTAAATTCATTGATTTTCTAATGTTTAGATCTCCGAATGTTATTTTAAAAAAAATTTCTGTTAAAGTAGAAAAAATGGTATCTGCTCACTAAAACTTAAACCTTAACAATTTTTTTCCCTACAGGGTTTTTAAGCGCAAATGCAAGAAGTGTTAGCTTACGCTGGGACTTTGTATTTCCAATAGCGAAATAGTGGCGGGGTGACCATTTGTAACATTTGACCAACCTACTTACTTCACTTCACATTCACCCTTTACTTCAACCCTAACAAGCGCCACCCTTACATGTTAGCACTTACACTTTATTTGTCAGTCACATATTAACCAACAACCAACGGTCAAGTCATGTACCACGTACATGTCAACACGTGGGCGAATGAAACAAAAAAATTATACAACGATTGCGCCTCTATGTATGCAATACTTAAGAGTTTAACCTATAGGGACGTGTGGAGAAGCAGTCGAGGGCTAGTTTCACTTTTATTTTCATTCATCTTTTTTTTTCTTTTTCACTTTTCCTCTTTTTTATCGATTTCTTGTACTTTTTTATATTTATATATATATATATATATATTTTTTTTTGTATATTTTCTTTATTTATGATAGCTGCTCTCCCAAGCGCGAGTACGTGCATAAAGTCGTTAAAGTGAAAATCGATTTGTGGAAAAAGCGACGCCTACAACGCTGCTGCTTTAATGTCTAGCAAGTTTTATGTCAGTTATTTATTTTTATAGCAGACATATTTCGTAATAAAGTGTAGTATTTGGAGCATACTTCGAAGCAGCTCTTTAAACAGAGACTTCTTTAATAATTTCTAGAATATTTATTCACCCACATATATATTCCGCACTTAGTAAATCCGAACAGTCTGATACCTTAAAATTGCTCTGATGCGCCTAAAAGTATAAAATTCTCTCACATAAGAATGTAACTTTTATCAAAGTCAAGAAAAATGTCCCTAAACTCTCAAACAACTATCAGTGCATAAAAACTCGGGTAAGAGGTGGGTCCAGAGACTCAAAAAGTCGACTAGGTTCGTTTGGACAGTTTCTCATCTAAGCCGTCTTCAAATTCCTTCCCCGTGTAGGTGTGAGGTTTGAGTGCCTGCATACTTTAAGGCACTTTTTATTTTCCATACAAATATCATAGATATGTTGTTTTTGTTGTTGTTTTCAGCGACAAAAAACGCTCCCCAAAGGTTTTATGGCGTCTTGTCGGAAGTGACAGTAGTTTGTCGGATATGAACCCGGTACACTCCGGTACCTCCTTGCGGTATATGCGGACTGTCATGGGAGCAATTTGGTGTGACCAGTGAAACCTTCTTTCTTGAAACCGTTTATTGCCACGCTCACTACAATAAAAGATGAAACTTATATTGCCTCTATGGGGACCTTAGGCTCATAAACAGCCTACTTGTGAACTAGCAACTGACTTTACTTCTAAATAGTATAGTGCCTACATTTAGGCGTTTCATTATTTGCATATAATCCGAACTCTAGTCCTTAGACATTTGAGTTCTTGTTAAAACTCAACTTCTTCCTAAATCAACTTTGGCTGTAATTTATTAAATGCTGAAAATGTATCTTTAGTCCGTCATTTCAACAATTTCGGGTAACTTGAGCAAAGAAAAGAAATTTCGTATTTAATTGCATTACTCGCACTGCTACCGTTCTCAATGAATTCCACAATGCGCTCATATTCTTTTTAGATATTAAACTATGTAACGTATTTTTTGATTCGAAATGTTCTGCTAAAATGAGTGCGAGCGTGTGTCAATAATTTACGAGGTTATATGTTTCATTTTTGTGTCCTTTGCTACAATGTGGAGTTCTCCGCTGGCGTCACTCTGCACGTAAGTAAAAACATGCACACATACTTACATGCATATTACACATACACTCGAGTATGTGACTTGTGAATGTGTAAACAATTTTTTATCCGTGCTATGGGGATAAACGAACGCGTGTTAATTGCTTTACAGAAACAGGATGACTAGAAAGTATTGCCTAATGTTTATAGCTTAATGTCATCAATTGGCGCTTAATTGCTAAGGGACTTAGGACATTGCGTAATTGACCAGTTATGCTTTCTTAGCGATAATTGGAAGCAGTTGGAATCGATAATGGAAATCAAGTTATTTTACGTCTGGTTTCTTCCATTCAAGGCGAGCCCCATCCATGAGCCAAAAAGAGAGGAAGAATTTTTCAATCGATTATTTCAAGAGTCTCTTCATCTCATTTTCTCATAACCTTGAGCCATACAATACGCCAAGTATTATAAGGAACTTCTGCTTTGATCCTTGATTTTTATCTTCTGCTGCACTTTCTGCAGATCACATTTTTTACGAAGTTTCCATTTTCTGGTTGGTTCGGCTATGCTGTTGCTCTTGTCTGTCTAATGGGCACAATCTCTCCGAAAATAGTCATCAAATTCTTCTAATAGAAGCCCGAGGTAACTAGAAGTTTAGTCGTGTTGGTCCAAGACGACATTTGTGTCTTGAAAAATTTAACGTGTCACAATATCCAAATCGAAGTTACACCAGGTTGCTTCCTTCTTCACCTATTTAAGGTGGATGAATATGACCTTGTGTAATTTTTGTTTTTGTAATAGCACTTGTTTTTTGTGAGTGTTAAATTTATATGACTACATCTAATCTCCAGATCAACCGAAGTCGCCACTTCTTCCTCGAAATCGGCACGTTCATTAAAGAACTTTACCATCAATATGAGACGGGAGTAGACTTAGGATCTTATCAACTAACTGTGGATGGTATTGCGAGGCTGTGGGTGCATCTTTAGATCGAGGGTATTGTTATAAGAAGCCGCATCTCATGTAGCGCATGTAGGTATGACTTTTTATTTGCCTTTGAGGCAACTGAGCTTCATGCAATTGCGTACTGGGATATTTTGGTTGACGACGATTTAGTAGGAACTATTATTGAACTGCACTGTGAGCATTTCAGTCTCACTGTGCAAGTAAAACCCCTGCGGGGTAGGGGCTTAAAATATGCCCAAGGTAGGCATACCGGTCGTAAGAGGCAACTAAAATGCACAAATGTAATTACATGTAGCTCGATGGTTGCTTTACGGATATAATGCCACTCACCTCTCATTAAATGCAGTTGTTAAACAAAAATTATGTAACCTATGCCCCTCCCCCCGCTAAATAAAATTCTGGCGAATGCCATACATGCTGGAGTTTGAGAATTTATCCCCAACAGCAATATATGCTCCATTTCGAAATATTGTACTGTCAATTATATATAAAAGATAAATATTGTATAGGGATACTCGGATAACGCAAATAATGTAGTAACCTTCTGCCTTAAGTGAGATTAGCTATTCCTTTTATAATCTATGCACCCTAGATACCCTCCTTGAAGGTCCTTAAAAGTTCTTCTCCAAATCAAAGTTCAATTGAAATTTGGTCTGTTGTCTCTTTGTAGTATTTACAACCTGGGCGATAGAGATTGCTAGTAATTTTTCGACGTTGCCGTATATTTTTTTTTTTTTTGTTCTAGATATCTATCAATAAAGACATGTTCAATGGTAACACGTAAGAAGGAAAGCTTGAAATTTAGCATTTTACCTACATTGGTTCCATAAGTTTTCGAGATAACAAAGCAATAATACCGATATTGGCTTTTCTGATTTTATGCACGAAATGTCTCAAACAGTTATCGAAAGCGGGAAACAAATTTAAGGATTACGTGGCAACGCTAGGTCAAAACCAAACTAAGAATTTTTTTTTTTAAATGCGACTGTCGTTTCATACCCATATGAATATATCACATTTAAATGAAAAAAAATCTGGTGGCAATCATTTAAAACTTCCGAGGTGGCAACATTTATTTATGAGAACATGAATGTAGCAAGTTTTCTATATTTAAAAGTACCAACATATGGTGTTGGTAATTTTCGAGGTTATAGCGGATATGCAAAAAAATTACGAAATAATATTAGGTGGCAACCACAACCAGAAATATTTTTCTTGAATTACCACACCTTTCGTTCAATCAATTTATGTTTATCACTTAGTTTTCAAAATTCGCAAATAATTGGCAACATTGTAAAATATTGTCAGTGGCAACACCGATGAGACTATCTACATACCAAATTTCATCCAAATCGTATCATATTCAAGAATTGCTCGTTTAAAATTATAATCAAAACTGGCTAAGTATCCATTAGAATTGAGTAATCATTGATCAGACAGCTCTTCCATCTAGGAATGATTACTTTAATAGTTTTCGGTAATGCGCAGTTACTAGTTGTTCAAAAAACTTGGCACTCATCTCCTCTCCGAGCACTATTTAAAATGGGTCAAATCGAATGATAGCCACGCAGACTTTTTATATATAGAATATTTTCGAAAATACCAGAAAAGTTATTATTCAGTTAAAATAAAATTCTTATAAGGATCAAATTTGGTGTGTACATTAACGTTAAGGCAAAAAATAAATTTTTCAAAAAATGTTTGAAAATGGGAATGGCACCGCCCATTTTTGATTAAGTCAAATTTAGAAATAATATTAATTATTAATCAAAAACCGTTGAAGATATCGAAACGAAATTGAGCGCACATATTTATATTAATACATGTTCCGTAAAAAAATGGGCAAAATCGGTTAAGAACCACCCCACTTTTATACGAAAGATTTTGAAAAGGATCATAGATATATTAAATAGGCAATAACTTTGCGTACAATAGCTTTATATCATTTCTGTTTCACTCTCGAAGTGTTCGTGAACGACGAAAGTCAAAAAATATAAATTTTCAAAATGGGCGTGGCCCCACCCCTTTTGTAGTGGATTATTGCACGAAACTTTTTATGCCATAACTCCATCAAAATTTGATTTTTCGAAACGATATTTGGCGAAAATGTTTAATAAATAAAGGTAAATGTTTGTTGTAAAAATGGGATAAATCGTATAACGCCACGCCCAGTTTTTTAACATAGTTCTAAAAAATGTGTTTGTAACATGTAAAACGTCATAATTCTATAAATATGCAAGCTTTATCAACAAGATCTTGTACACATAATAAGCTTTTTAAGCAAAACTCGACCGTTAACTAATTTTGGGGATTTTAGGGAAGTAGGCGTGGTGCCGCCCACTTTTTAGCATAAAAGGCAATTGTTTGTAATTTAAACTAGATAATTCAATGAAAATTCATCAGTTGCTTTTGAATGGAATGTAGTATTCTCTTGCCAAAAATTAAACAAATCGGATAACACACAAGTAAAATATCCGAACAAGTTGATAATACCCCACTGCAAAAGGGAAGTTATATATCTTTCTTGATTTTCATACCTTTAATGAACATGAAATGTTTGTAAGTATTAGAAGAAGTAGAGATGAGCCCATCAATAAGTATACTGAAATAATCAAGACGTCTTAGACTTAGACTTCACTACTTTTTAAAAATTAATTTTCTACAATATTTTCTTGGACTAAAATTAAACAGGTCTTAAAGATTTGCTTTTATTAACTGGCTTAAATAGTGATCCTCATGGTTTCACAAATCTTGTTTCAATTCCTTTCGCTCAACGAAATTTTAAATCTCCTTTTCTTCTTAATCACCCTGTATCTACCCATGTACACTTAGATTCAATTTCAGCTTGCTACCGCCAGCTTTTAATATTAACCACTGGTGTTGTTGGTGTTGCGTTTTTCATTTTCACTTTAACCAATTTTTTCTTGTAGTTTTTTTTTTGATTATTTTGGTAGATTCATTGCCTGGGGCTTTATTTTTGGTTTTCCACTGGGCCATGCAAGCCATAAATGCAAACTCACAGGCACACACAAACACCCATACACACACATACATACGCATATACACTAACACATGCAATACTCGACTAGTGTAATGGTCAATAAAATTTAATCGATGCGCTGTGGTCCGACCAAGTAAGTGTGCTTACGGTCAGTCAGTGGGTATGTCGAGCGAGCGTTTGGACCTTGGTTGAGCTAGTGCGAAGGCGGCTCGATCGACAACTCGATTGCTATGGGAATTTTTTCAGAATCATTGCGCCACAGCAAATACTTGAATGAATTGGAATATGTAAACTTACACACACGCACACAATAACATACACACATCCATGAGTCCAAGTGGTTTTTCACTTCACTCCTACTTGACACGAGTTGGTTTGTTTGTGACAGCAGTTGTGATACTTTGTGCCAGTAAATATATCTACTATATACAAGCTGATGTACACGTACACTATGATATGTGGCCTGAGCATATGGGCACTGCTTTTCTTTGTTTTCCTTCTCTGTTACATGCCGGCGCATGTGTTAATTAATCATTCTTATGGCTCGCTCTTGTTGCTATCCCTTCGGCCACTCCGTCATCATCATATGTAACGGAACGTATTGAGGGTTAATAAAAATGTATATTCATATGTATGTGTGTGCGTAGGCTTGTATTGAAATATCACTCATATTTTGCATTTAATCTCTTCAATATTCTATAAAATTCGTTTATCACTTGGTTGATAGTCATCATGAAATTTCAATAAAAAATTTCGAATAAAGGAAATCCAAGTACTGACGGAAAAAAAGAAGTAGGCTTTTAACGTGAGCGAGGGGTTGCACGGCTGATGCACACTTGATTGATGTATCATACATTGTTGTAGATTATGTCTTAATCAACATTTTCGAGAATTTGCTGAGATTCATGTAACTGGGATAAAGGCATTTTTATTGGGTTAAAAAGGGCTTTTTTTATTTAAATGGGTTGCATAAAAGAAAATAAATATCGATAAAAAGACCAAAAATATCGATTAAGCAGTAAAAGTAGTTAGAAATTCAATGGTTTCGAAATATAAAAATCTATGCTAACCAGCCATAATCAGCATAAAATCAAAACTACTGAAAGTCGAGTAATCGACACCTGAACTTAAAAATCGATAACTGCATGATAAATCGAGTAAGACCTTAAAAAACTGTAACGATAACAATCGATAAATATATCACATCAATATTCATTATCTTAAGAGTCGGGCCGTCTGAATATCTCTTCTTTGACCATAGAAACGGCTGCTAATTCAGTTAAACCCTGTTTAATCCGCATCCACCAGTGGGCATGATGGGTAAGCAACACGAAGAATTGTCATGCACAACAACAACAACAAATCAATACCAAAGAATAGTAATAAACATATGAAAAAAACTGCATAAAATCGATTATAATTGAATGAAAATTAACGAAATGTATGACTACTCGATTCATTCCTTTTAGGTACGAATCATTTAAATGTTAAATCGAGGTATGGGAATCAGGGTTGCAGACCGGCTTACTATCGGATGTGGTGACTAAAATTTTTTTTAAATTTCACCAAAGCAATAAAACCAAAAGTATTCTTAAAACTGCAGTTTGAATGGTAATTAGTAGTCAATTAATTAGACGGTTTTTTTAATTGGTAATGATTATTTTAATTGTTTTTCAAGAAAAGGCAATTAGTAATTGATTACGATTAGAAAAAATCAAAAAAAATTTATAAGCAAACAAAAAAAGTTAAAAGCAACAAAAAAATCAAAAATAATCAAAAAAAACAGTTGTCTTGATTATTTTAGATTTTTTTTTTTTTTTTTTTTTATGTGTACATTTATATGCTTTTGTACTGAAAAAAAATCAATAATAACAAAAAAAAATCAAAAAAAATCACAAAAAAAAAAATCGCAAAAATCAAAAAAATCACAAAAAATAAAAAAAAACAAAAAAATTTACAAAAATAAAAAAAAACAAAAGTAATCCAAAGCACTTTTTTCGATTATTTTTCATTATTTTTGAATCATGATTTTTTATACCCAGTAGTGCTACGCACACAAGGTATATTAACCTTAGTCGCATAACGCGGCATAAATGGATCGAGATAGATATTGAGTTATATATATCAAAATGTTCAGGAGGAAAAAAGAAATAGATTAAGCCATGTCCATCCGTCCGTCCGCCTGTGAACACGATAACTTGAGTAAATTTAGAGATATCTTGATGAAATTTGGTATACAAGTTCCTTGGCACTCATCTCCGAGCGCTATTTAAAATGGGCGAAATCGGACTATAGCCACGCCCACTTTTTATGTATAAAATATTTTCAAAAACACAAAACAAGTGATTACTCAGTACATAATACACCTATAAGGATAAAATTTTCTGTGTACATTAATGTTGAGGAAGAAAATAAATGTTTCAAGAAATGTTTGCAAATGGGTGTGACACCGCCCACTTTTGATTAAGTCAAATTTAGAAATAATATTAATCATAAATCAAAAACCGTTGAAGATATCAGAACGAAATTTGGCACACATATTTATATTAATACAGGGTATGTTCCGGAAATAAGCGAAATCGGTTAAGAATCACACCCACTTTTATACGAAAGATTTTGAAAAGGATCATAGATATATTTAAAAGGCAATAACTTTGCGTACAAAATCTTTACATCATTTATATTTCATTTTCAAAGTGTCCGTGAACGAAGAAAGTCGGAACATATAAATTTTCGAAAATGGGCTTGGCCACTCCCCTTTTATAGTGGATTATTCCACAATACTTTTTATGCCATAACTCCGGCAAAAATTGATTTATCGAAACTATATTTGGCGAAAATGTTGTACATATAAAGATAAATGTTTTTGGAAAAATGGGCGAAATCGGTAAACGGCTACACCCAGTTTTTAAATATATTTCTGAAAAATTTGTTTGTAAAATGTAAAACGCGATATTTTTATAACCATGCAAGCTATATCAATAATATCTTGCAGACATTATAAAATTGTTAAACAAAACTCGACCGAAAAAAAATGTTGTGGATTTTGGGAAAGAAGGTGTGGAGCCGCCCACTTTTCAACATAAATATTCTTCTACTTTAAAAGGCGTTTGCTTGTAGTTTGAACTAGATATTTCAATCAAAATTGGTCAGCTGCTAGTATGAAGTATACTCCTACCAAAAATGAGGCAAATCGCAAGTTGTTAATACCCCACTGCAGTAGGGAAGTTATATACCTTTTTTGATATTCATACCTTTAATGAACATAAAATGTTTGTAAGTATGAGAAGAAGAAGAGAGGGGCCCATCAATAAGTAAACTGAAATAATAAGGACGATGAGATGAGTCGATTAAGAAAATGTCCGTCTCTCCGTCCGTCCGTCTGTCTGTGCGTCTGTCTATTTGAACGCAAACTTTTCAAACATAAAATGTGCATGTGTTGGTATTTTGAAAAAATATGGTTAGCAGTTGATGTAGGGAAGCTATTTATATACAAATAAATTAATGGCGGCCGTCGTGGTGTGACGGTAGTATTGCCGGCCCACCACACCGAAGGTCCAAGGTTCGAGTCCTGGGACAGGTGCCGTTCAAAGACGGCAAAAATCTGTAGGTCCCGCCAATTTGTAGGAAAAATTTCAAATTGGAAGGGAAGCTCGGCGCAAAAATCTCTCAGGAGGTTGTTGTATATCGCGCCATACGAGTACATTACAATTTTTTTAAATTAATTTACCTCTCAAAATTCATAACAGACGTGTTTTTATTGAAAACAATCAGCTGCCTTTATAATACGAACTGAAAAGTATTAAAAAAGACCTGCGTAAATTGGTATGCCATACTAGATCACTACTAGGTATATAATGTTCGGTTTCACCCGAACTTAGACTTCCTTACTTGTTTTGATTATTTCTTTAATTAGTTGGAAAATAATCAATAAAAATTCAAAGTAATCCTAATAAATTATTAAATAGGTTTTCAAGAAAATATTGAATGAAGCCTGTAATCATTACGATTAGTAATCATTATTCATTATTAAAAGTTATTCTCATATAAAGTGAAGTTGTCTAGATTTGTTTGCATCAAAATCATTATTATGTGTCTAAATTAAACCTTCGGTGAACACTAATAAGGGCTTAGTCTTTCTTTCACCGGTAGAGTCCGGCAAAAAAGAACGTTTTGCAGAACAATTAACTACAGACAATGTTGCATTAACTTTTTATGAATTTGAAACTATTGTTGGGCGACATTCGGCATAAACTTGCCTTCATTATCTTTTCCATAAAAAAATTCTCTCGGACAACCTTTTTTTTATGGGAGTCGCTTGGTTTAGGGGGCCACACCATCAACTCCCACCTAAATACGGCGCTGATGGCGATATTGTGCGCAATGAGAGATTACTAGAAATTAATACTAAATGCCGGGATTCCACTTTGCAATCTCAGGATTGCGGGATTGAAAATATGTTACTAAGTACTTGCGACTGACTTATGAAAGTTGTCGAGTTTTTGTTTTTTTTTTTTTGTTCATGTGCAATTTTTGTTAAATTTTTTCAAATATTTGATTTTTTACTAACATAATGAAATTTATAAAACGTGTACTTAAAACTTCAAAATTAATGTAATATTGAAAATGTTTATACATCGCAAGTTTACTTTAAAATAGTTCAAAAACAATTATAGAAATGTTTGTTAGGTTATGATTACTATTTACACTAATTTACAATATTTATTTACTACAATAGTTTTTCGATTTCTACATTCAATACTGTTTTTGCTCTCAGATTTGTAGATTATTTATACGTTTCAAGGTATATGCTCGCAACTATCTACTTTTAGAAATATTTTATTTAAGTATTTATTGTTGTTATAAAAAAGCAATAAATATTTTATTTATTTTTCAATCTTTTTCCTGTTCATCCTTTTTCGTCTTTGAATGGAATGTGATTCTTTTCGCTTGCTCTCTACTATTGTCGTAAATATTTATTTGCTCTTATTAGAAAATTCTAGTTCCTGATTACAACCATAGCAAGGTAAAAGAGAAATAGAAATTACAGATAATACTAGACGAAGACATTTTCTGATTGAATATTTGTTGTTATTTATTTGACATTGATGGGCTACATATTAAAATGCAAATTTATAAAGTGTGCACATCTTGGGTACTTGCGCCCATCGAGCCAGGGCAGGTGAATTTAAATATTTGAAAGAATATTTTGTGCGCCTAAAATTATGCAATATTTAATTCAGCCATGCGATTCCGACAGTGGCACGTTACCTAACAAATAGAGAACTAATTATTGTAAATATCAACTCAACGTAGAAGTGAATTATTAATATTTTTAATATTTTTAATACTAATAGCTTGCGGAATTCAGGAGTACGAATATAACATGCATGGGTGCTGAAATATATACTATTTATAGTTTTTCAATTTAACAGTATTCAGCTCTATCGAAACCTACAGATATTTTTATATATTTTCCTTGTATTGCGAATGAGTAGCTTCTTTATTTATATTTCAAAGTTTGAATTTGAAGTTCTCTAATGATACCATGTTATCTATTGGCTGCACTTGCTTTCCATATTTTATTGTGTTGCAACGTCATAGTTTGGGATAAGGCAGCCATCGACGATAGATATATTCGCATAGAAGTGCCCAGTGGAGTTCCAAATTCCAAGCAGTCATGTACTTTACTTTAAGCAGGTGCCGTTTCCGCGTTACAGCTACTCATGCCGCTTTGTCCTGGCACTCAGCTCTTGCCCATAGCCGCAGGCTACCGAGACCTTATTACAACTACTCTTTATTAAGCTTACATGACGCATTGCGGTCAAGGATTATATCGAAGAACTAAACCCTTTTAATGTATTCTGCCTAACTATATGGGTTGGCTGAAAATAACAGCTTTTAAGAAGTCAGCATTGGCCACCACTTGACAATATTGGTGCTATTTCGGGCTGGATACTATTGCAAGGTAGTAGTAAGGTAAGCTAGAATATCAAGACAAATCATTTTTTAACTAACGAGGAGATTGAAAACAACTCTCGGAAACGTAATACCTTTTAAAAATTGTATTGTACAATAACAACAAAATCTTCCACAGCCTTAAAGACCCCTCCACTGACTGATAGGAAATGAATAAGGTTATAACGAAATAGCAGCCCTTTGTTTAGATATGAACCGAGTCAAATCGGTACTTATAACGGGTTTTCGGGAGAACTTCCATGGAAAAACCCTTACTCACCCTTCTAACTTATCTGCTGTGCAGTTTCTGACGTTGGGCAGTCTGTAAATAATTATATCCCAAGTTCAATCGATAATTATTGCTGCTAAAATTTTGAAAACCACTGGCATTGACGAAAGCTCTTCCGTATGTACGAAAGCCGATTAGTATTATTTTTGGAACCCAAGTGAGTCCGCTGTCAGTTTGGCAATGCAAAAAGTATTTGAATATCTCACTTTACAACAGAAATATTTCGGAGCTGCTAGCTAGACTCAAGTAGCCCATTCCAGCATGTACAGCTCAAATAAGCGTGTCAGCATTAATTTTCAAATTTAACGAAGACAGAATAATTGGGAATAAGTTCTTGGGAAACAGCATTTTTAAATATTTGGGATCAAGTTGACTTTGACCATCGACTTGACTTGAAGACTAAGCAAACCTGTGAATAGTTCACTTGGATAATAGTCAGCCAATCGTGGGAAATTTTAGAGATCCCTGGAGATTCAGTCTACGTTTCCCCCCCAAATTTTCCGGAGTGGTTGGTTCCGAGTCTCGCGCACGGTTTTAGAAAGGGTTTTGACTTACGAGGACAAGACAAAGTATTTTCCACAGTAGCCACGTCACCGTTGTTAGCTACAATTCTGAAAGTGTGAGAACTTCGTCCATTGGCGAAGCAGCATTAACACTGAAAATAAAGCTAGCAGAGAAACTCAACGGGATTGTTTCTAGCCAACAAGTGCTACTATGGGCTGGGCAGTAAAGTGCGTAGTAGTGCTCACCTTTAGCTGATACTTTATAATTATATAATATATTAAATTTAAAGTAACTCACCTTAAATCCTTTAATTGCTGTGTCCTCTGGGCATCTACAAGAGAAAATTTCGATGTCTTTGGTTAACAATTTGTTATTTCATGGACTTTAGAACACTTCTTTACACATTCATATGTTACAATCAATAAAAGATAATTAAGTTATTCTATCACAACTATTTACTTTTAATTACCTGAGGTAATATTTGAAATTAACTTGCGTTAAACTAAATATTTCAAGCACTGAAAAATCCAACCAAATGAATTTCCAAATGTTTAGTACCTTGATAAAGCATAATTGGGTTATGTGCATCATTGGATCCACTTTAACACCTAAGCGTTTGTGCTTATGTATGTGTGCTCGTTTCATGGATGTTACGGAGTTTCGATTCGGATTCCGAAGCGTCGAAACTCACAAATTTGTATGGAAAGCAACAAGTGCCTAAAAGTATGTAGGCTTTCAGGCCTCACACCAATATGGAGAAGCAATTTCAACACATCTTTATCCGAGATTTCATCCACAGATGGTTGGTAGGGGCCCTGCCGACCAGCAACGAATAAAAATCTGTATAAACAGTAAGGCCCGGTTTTTCAGTACAAGTTTAACTCAATTTGTCAGTTAAACTAAGCTTAAACTTGTTGCGCAGTTTTTCAGTCAACTTTAAACGAAGTTTAAACGTAGTTTAAGCGGTCAATTCGGCAGGGTTAAACTCTAGTTAACCTGTCAGCTGTTTTGCATATTTGATGGTTTTGGTTGTGAAACAATAAGCTGAACGCAATTAAGAAAGGACGATATTTTTATATTTAATTAAATACTGGATATATCATCTGACGAAAGTGATTATAGTGATGCAGAAATTGGCGAAATGCTAACTATTACAATACTGAGGAGAAGCAATGGCGTTGAACATGTATACAAATATTATCTGTTGCCGTATCTAGATAAAGAAAAATCCAATGTTGCCGTATAAAAAGCAAATATTAAAAGCGGCTTTAAACTCGCACTGAAAAACCGCTCTGCAGTTTAACTGGAGTTTAAGTTTATGCCGAGTTTAAGCAAACTTAGTTTAAACTGAGCTTAACCAAGGACTGAAAACCCGGGCCTAAGTCTTTCGTACAAGAAAAGTGGGTAAATTTGTTTGGAGAGGTTCTCTTTTTAACCATGTTGAAAATGTTTTTCCGTGAGTGTATACTTTGTGTGAGTGCATACTTTTAGGCAGAATCAGAGTTTCACTACGGTTAGCCATGGTTGGTAGTGAAATTCCATAGCGATATGTTGGTGTGTGCATTCAAGTGAAAAGAGTTGTGATGGTGGCGGAATCCAAGATTTCACCTAGCAGAAGGCGCGTCCATGGTTCGTGTGGTTGATTTGGAAATTTTTAACAGTTATGAGGTGAAGTAAGACGGCTAGTAAGTTCCCTCCAAAAAACGCGATTCGTCTAGGATGATTCCGGGATGAGTCGCAAAGGAGCATGCGACCAATGCCAGTTTTGATCTCTTTGTATGGGTTGAAGTGATGTCTTTTGTTTGATCATGTCCTATGAAGATACTAATTGGCCCCTTTCATGCCTAAAAGCGTTGGTTGGTTGGTTTAGACAAGTTTACTTTCAACACCTAAAAGTAGGCTACAGAAATTAAAATCGAATTATCCCAACTATGCCTATAACGGAATAGTTGAGATCAATTTGTAGCTCACTGTAAACGAAAGGTATTGATCCCGGATCACTCTCTTTAGAGATTAGTCGCACGATTTTTTGCAGGGCTGTTATTAAAACATTTTTCCACTACAGAAAAAAATGTCTCAACATGGTACTTTTCTACCACATGTCATTGGTCCAATGGCTTTACATGGGTCAATTTCTATCGAGTGTAAAGCGGTTACAAAATGCACGGAAAATCGAAGACAACTTCAAGCTTATTCGACTTTGGCCTTCATTGCTTGTTACTGTCAATATGTGTACCTTATCAACGATTTTCGATTGCCCTGTTCTTATTCTATTTTCAATTTCGTTTTCGATTCCGAAAAAACAAATTTTTTCCGATTCCAGTTTTGATAAACTCACTTCCGTAATATGTTTTTTATGTATGTATGGATATATAGCTGCTTTAATACTCTTTTGATTAGTATGTATTAATATAACATAAATTCCATAGATTTAATCGAGCACAATTTTCCACATATTTAGTTAATTGAAACTTATATTTAGTTAATTGAAACTTTTCCCACTAACAAATTTTATTCAATTCTTCTCTTTTCATATTCTTCACTACTTGGATGCACTCAAACATACTCGAATATGATACACACATACCCACTTGCAAAACCGCAACGGCTGAACTTACTCTCCGGATACAATAACAGGAATCAATTGTGAAGAAAATGTCGATGAGTGTATGTCCAATCCATGTCACAACGGCGCACATTGCCGTGACCGTAACAATGGCTATACCTGCACCTGTCAGCCGGGTTACCTGGGTGTCAATTGTGAAATCGATGTGGCTGTTTGTGAGACGGGTAAGTGTATATAAGAGCTTAAGAGAGTTATCCAATCGAGTGCATTTGCGGGGGGCAAATGTCAGGCTATATGAAACTCAATTTTTTTTAACAAACCATTCAATCGTATACCCATATATGAGTGCATAAACAGTGGTGGGCAATAAAATAGCAGCACGAAGAATTGCTTTCTTAAGAGTCAGAAATATTAGTTAGGCAAAAGGCGGCGTGTTAAATGTTCGTTTACTGATTTCAGGCACCGGGTGTTAATGTGTTCATGTGCAAATGTTGTACTGCCAAAAAGTTATGTATAGGCTGTTAACCAGATCACACTCTCATTCGCCCTATGTTACACTTCTCTCTAACCCAGCTCTTTCTCTCCCTTTAGCTCTTTCTCTTCTTATTCCGCTCTTTCTTTTATCGCCCCCTTTCCATAATTTCTCTGGTATATCTTTGTCCAGGTGTAATCTCAGTAACGGTTTAAGGTATTTCAAACTTATAGTCTTTGATACCCATATTGTGTAGGTGCACCCGGGTCCACATTACTTAGCAGTATGATATATACCTAATGTCATACAGTGTCTACCAAACTGTTCATTTTGACAACTCTGTTTCGACAGCCTTACCACTCCTATTCAAACAGTTTCTGCACAGTGTTATTAAACCCCATTAGATATTTCATTTTACATATATATAACATATAAATATTATATATTAGGCATTGCGTGTACATGAAAAATTCAACCGGCTATTTGATAGACTAGCTCATATAAAATCTTCTAGGGTTAGAGAAGGAATACCAGACGCAATAATCTATCAAGATGTGAGCCTTCGGAGTCAAACATTTTTCTTTCTAAAGCAAATCAAACTTCAAAAAACTACGAGAGTACTTGTCCCTTAACCTAAAGATGGCAACTTGTTTACGCCATGAGCTCAGCTAAATTCTTTAGGTTCCATTTCGTAAAATTTGTTTCCTTTGCCCGACAATTTTTTAATTCGAGTTCTCCCGATTTCGCAATAATCCGCTTTTATCTAAAATCTATGCAAAAAACGGGATTAAGTGGCAACTGCGGAGAGTAAGGCCGAGTTTTTCTACCAAATAAGTGGTGTACTGCTTCTGGTGTGCGGGATCTACAAGTGTTTGCCGATTCCGAACGGCATCTGCAAAGCAGATGAATTTTTGCTGAGAAGCCTTCCATGGACAGTTTGTCAAACCACTGCCGCGGGGCGACACCGTTTGGAAACAACTTTTTCAAACCACTTTTGATGCTACCTGTACCTGGCCTCGAACCTTGAACCTTCGGTGTGGTAGGCCAGCAAAACTACCGCCACACCACGGCGGCCACTGCTAAGGAATATTTACATTTAAATGAGATATTAAATTACTTGTGCTTCGTTACCATAATAGCATACATATCTAACTTGATTTTAAAAACTCATATAGTTGGCAACTCTGGAAATACATTCTTGAGATCTATCATCCAAATGAGAAAAGTCTTTTTCGAGATAATAGCGGCTAGTCAAAAAAATAACTATAATAGGATTAGGTGGCAAGGCTCGGTAGTACTATAATTAATAATGCTTTTGCTAAAATACGAACTAAAACAAATTTTGTTTTACAGCCATATTAGGATATTTCACTTAGTTTTTTTTTAAATTCATATAGGTGGCAACCCTGTAAACTATGCTGTGTGGCAACACTCAAATATAATGTCCTTAAATGTAGCATGTTACCTATATTCAAAAGTTCATAAGAATGGGTGAAATCGTTTTAAAGATGAAAAGGGTTTTGAAAAAATAGGTACTACAAAGAATGGGTGGCAACCCTAGGCCGTAATGCTGCTTAAAAATATTTTCACTGAAATACGACGTAAAATACTCTTTGTGTTGATATCAATATTGGCGTATCTCATTTCACTAAATATTTTTAAAATATTCGTATAGGTGGCAACTCTGGAAATACATTTTTACGGGCAAACTTAAGTAAAAGATTTTAAAATGTAGCATGCACATATATTCCAAACTATCATCAAAATGAGAGAAGTATTTTTCGGGATAGTAGCGGCTAGTCAAACAAAGAAAAATATTAGGATTAGGTGGCCACGCTCGCTAGTACCACAATTAAAAATGCTTTTGTTCGAAAACGACATAGAACAGTCTTCGTTTTACCGCCATATTTGGATATTGCACTTAGTTTTGTCAAAATTTCACAAAGGTGGCAACCCTGTAAAGCAACCTGTGTAGCATCTCTCAAGTATAAGGTGCTTAAATGTAGCAAGTTACCTATATACAAAGGTTCATAAAAATGTGGAAAGCCGTTTTAGAGATAAAAATGGATATGAAAAAATAGTTATAAAAAAGAATAGGTGGCAACCCTAGGCCATAACGATGCTTAAAAATATTTTCCCTGAAATGCGACGTAAAATCGTTTTCTTTTGATATGAATATTGGTGTATCGTATTTTATTAGAAAAAAATATAATTTAAAAAAAATATATAAAAACAACCTTAGTGGCAACACATTGTTACCAATGCAAGATATTAAACTTTCTACGTACCCAATTTCATTCAAATCTTTGAACCCATTTTCGATATAGTTTTGGATATACAAAAGTAGCACTTATAAAATTATCAGATTTCCACTCAAATTATATAACGCGCTGCTATTTTCTTGCACAACACTGTATATAAGTAGATAGAAACCCGTATTAGCACACACACAGATGTCTGCATTATATGTGTAATTCGGAAGCCATGTCACTAATGGCCAACATATCAAGCTACATTCATATTCAATCAAACTCACCTAACCTCGCCACCGACCTCACTCACTCGCTTCCCAGCAAACCCACACGTTTCTGTATCTGATCACACTTTTACCACACTCACAACCTCTTTCTTTTTTGATAATTTGCAGGCACTGGCGCACGGTGTCAAAATGGAGGCGAATGTATTGAGGGACCCGGGTTGGAGTTCTCATGCGAATGCGCTGCTGGTTGGCATGGACGTATCTGTCAGGATGAGATCAATGAGTGCGAATCAGCGCCATGTCAAAATGGTGGAGTGTGCGTTGATAAGTTGGCATCGTATGTGTGCGCTTGTCCAATGGGCTATACGGGGAACAATTGCGAAGAAGAGATACTAATTTGTGCGGACAATCCATGTCAAAACAATGCGCTCTGTTTGATGGAAGAAGGCATCCCAACTTGCTATTGTGTGCCCGATTATCATGGTGAAAAATGTGAATACCAATATGATGAATGCCAATTGGGACCGCGCTGCATGAATGGCGGTGTATGCATTGATGGTGTTGACACGTTTTCATGTTCATGTCCGCCGCTACTCACCGGAATGTTATGCGAGTGCCTAATGATTGGCGAGGATTCTTTGGATTGTAATTATACGTTGAGTATATCAACAATGCCGCCGACAACAATGGTACGGCCAATAGCTGGCACAACAACTACAATGGCGACAACAACAACGGATGTGACACAGCATGGTTCGACATTAACGGCAACAACAACTGCAGCTACGACAGCTGTTGAGGGTGCAGGCGGTGCAGCATCAGTGTCCACTTCGGTTGAGGGTGTAGACGGCGATGAGAAGGAAGGAGTGGATACAGGAGGAGGAGTAGAAGTTGGTGTTGGTGTAGATGAAGCAGAAGGTGCAGAGAAAATTAAACCACCGACAGAGCATGCGACAACAGCACACAGCATTGTTTCTGCGTCCTCAAAGGAAAAGCCTCACACTACCGAAGCATCACATTCGTACACTGTGGAGTCAGGCAGCAGCGTTGAGAATTCATACTCGTCCGAAGGTAGCGCATCTGGTGAGGTGGGCACTTCAGATGAATACATGACAGTTACAAAATATGATACGAGTAGCGGTCAAGAAGTGCGCACAAGTACAGCAAAGACAGCAGAAAGTGGCGCCGACTCTGATTATGCACCCATCCCGAAAAGTGCGGAGTCTGAAGAACGTCCTGTTATCATATACTCTACGCGCCCACCGTTCAAACACTATGCGACCACCATTGAAACCACGTACTCCATTGATTACTCTACAACACGTCCCACCTATAGACCAGCCCCAGGCTCAGTCTATCCGAGCAGCACGATACATATAATACCCGAGTACCCGGGAAAGCATATGCCTACTGAGTACCCAGATTTTGCAGAACGCGAGGGCGCTACAACACCACATCATATTTGGACGGAAAAGGGTGGTATGCCCACTACAGCTGCACCCTTCTTCACTGAGTACCCAGAGGTCGCGTCTGTCACAACACATTACAAAGATTTGGGTGCAATAACTACAATACGTCCCACAACCTACCATCCACCACCGATGCCCACATCTATAACACCAAGTATTATGCGTGGAGTCGGCAGCACATTACCACCACATACAGCTGCTGAAACAGTGACCGCAACACCCGCAACTCCGCACCATCACCATCATCACCACCACCATCATCACACTACACATACACCACCGAGCGGTGTCGATGATGGTCACACGCATCTACCGCATACCACCGAACATACGCATTATCATCATGTTGAACACACCACACATCGTCATCATTATCATGTGGATGAAGTGGCGCCAACAACCTTAGCACCGCCGCCCACACCACCAGCTGCTGAGTTGACCACAACTCCACCATTGTACACTGAGGATTTGGTTAGGCACACAACCACACAGCATGCGGTAGCACCACCAGCTGTCACTGTAGCAGCGCCAACCACACAAGTGGTTGTGCACGAGGAGACCACACAACCATCACCACCACCGCCGCCACCATCAAAAGCCGTACCGACAACACCAGCTGCAGCATTGCCAATAACAACATTACCTACATCACCCGCCACAGCGCTGCCGAGCACTACATCAAGTGCAGCAGTCACTTATCCACCCCCAACAGAAGCAGCACCCGCATTCCCGAGTACACAAGTGCCACCTTCATATACCACATTACCAACACCAGTGCAGCCTACAACGCCCTCAAAACCAATTTATAGCACTTATGTGCCACCGAGCATCAAACCTGCTACAACAACAATGTCCAGCAGCGAAGAAGTCGAAAGCGCAAATACAGTAGCTACGGGCGGTGGTGAAACGGGTATAGCACGTGGTGGTGCAACACCTGTAGGCGGTGCTGATAATACCACCGAAGTTGATTGCATCAAGATGGGTTGCTATAATGGTGGCACATGCGTCACGACGTCAGAGGGCTCGAGGGTGAGTACAAAATGAAGAAAATTATGTTTGTAGATATGTATTTAGATGTGTACGATATAGAGTAGCTTCAGGTGGTTAGTAGTGATGTACTTTGTGCTCCAAGGCGTGGCAGATGTGAGACAATTACTGCCTTTCATGGTTCAATGATGAACACTGTGAGGAGTGGTTAGACACCAAAGTTAAACTGGTGTCGGTTTTTATCTAATATTACGTACACATATGGGTGGCTAGCAAATAATAGAAATGATTTTGGGGCAATCCCGAAAATAATTAGAAACAGTCTCGAAAATTAACCCAAAAAGTCCCGGTCTTGAACTCGAGCTTAAAGTCAATTCAATAATTTATTATTCACAGACAAATAAACTTTAATATATTTTTTTTAATTCTTTTATTTGATTACACAATCTCTGCTGCGTGTAGTTATATAAATCATTCATTTAAAAAGGATTTATTTATATCGGTCGATTCGGTAGTTTCAGTTTCGTTGTTTCGTTCAAAGGACGATTATAATTTATAATGAAATTTAATTAAATAAGTTGGATTGGTAACCTGTTATTGCTGAAAAAAACCAACCTCCTTAACAGCCTGTATAATCATAGCCTTCCGGATAAAATAACCATCTCTCCGACATGCGCTACAGCACTTTTCACCAAGTTATGCACAACTACAAAAACTAGATTACTGATTTACTTCCATTTATATTTTGGTTTAAAGTATATATTTTTCCTTATATTATCCAACAAAACTGATTAAGCTCCTCTTTGAAAAAATGGACAAAACTTCTCAATCGCAAAAGTTAGTAGTGATTTGGAAGTACGAAACTAGCTACGAACATAAATTCAGAAAAAAGGGTCATATAGAAACAGAAGTATACTAGACTGGGCCAGAAAAAAAAGAATTGCGAAAAAATTGAGTGCAAAGTTTTAGAACTTAATATTAACTTTTGGAGTTCTGCCGTGGTGTGGTAGTGAAAATTCCTATACTCACACAAACACATAAGCAGAGCATCACATCCCAGCTAACCAAAAGTGGGAAAAAAGACGCCATTCGGAGCCATACAACGCACATTTCTCGGAGTTTTACCCTCAGAAATGAGCTCTTTTCGAAGCTTGCAAGGAGCGATAAATCATTCTCCCCGCGTACCCGAAAAGGAGTCATAAAAAAGAATCCGAAATGACTCCGAATCCGATGAATTAGGAGCGTTTTATGACTTTTTTGAAATGAACTTCGGAGTCTTTTTAGACTATTTTTGGAGCCTTTTAGTGATGCTTTTCTGAATCTATTTTAGAGTCTTTTTTGACTCTTTTTAGGATAGTTTTTCCATTTTGAGGGTTTTTGGCACCTTTTTGGACTGTTTTTGATGCCTTTTCCTGATGCTGTTTTAAAGTTTTTATGAGCATTTATTGCCCCTTTGTAGGCACATCTTTTCCTCCATTTTAATGGTTTTGTATCCTTTTTGGATTCTTATTGAAGGCTTTTATTGACTCATTTACGAACTTATCGAAACGTCAAACTTTGTTTAACTTCCAACTTTCGGCAGTTTATAAACATACAGAAAAAAAAATTCTACGCTCTGTTGGGTACAATAAAAAGGTCCAAAAATGCTCTAAAACATTCATATAATTGAACTTTGCAGTTTATCCGCTCTGCAATATTCATTTCTTCTCCTAAGGCTCTGCGAATCTTCATAAAAAAGGATGTTTTTTGAAATTTACTAAGCTACACTCCAAAAAAGCTGAAATCAGGGACTCTTTTTGACTACTTACTTCGGAACACTCCGACTTTGGTTAGCTGGGATATCAGAATGCAGTCAAGCAAGAATCAAATATAATTAATATAACTAAAAAAAAAAATTTTTTTTTGGCCAGTCTAATATATATATGCACATGTGTGAACGAATACATGCACTATTGATTTTCTCTTGCTGCTAAACCTTTAATTTTTTCTCAAAGAAACTGTCATAAAACTCTCATATAAATCAATTCAAAAAGATCTTACGCAAAACGGGAAACCTTGCAACTTTTCCAAATTTCAACAAGCACAGATTTATTAACACCCATACACGCATACATATAAATGTAATAAACCGACTTCAGCTTATCTGCGTAGCCTAGCAATGCCATCATTTTCCAACAAACGCACTGCTCATTCAACTCAAAAAGTATTTAAATTCAATTGACTTTTGTCCGCCAACATTTATGAATTGATAATTTCAGTTTATCCGCTTCATTTCATAACCAATTTAGTGGTACTGGCATTTATCACATTAAATACATATTTTTGGTTTAATTCTCAGCAAAAGCAAACTTTTCGTTCATCCGTTGGCGGGTTCTTGATATATAGTACAGGAGTGTGTGTATGTGTGTCGGCAAGCACCTGCTCAATGCTTTGAAGCTGTTTAATGCAGGAAATATTAACAGCACAAAGCCATGCATACTTACCACAATGACATTTAATCAGAGACCTGAAAGGATGAGAAAGTCAGAAAATCGATTAAGATATAAAATGAGCCAGTTGAGTTTTCTTAGGTTTCCTCCAGGCGCTTGAAACCGGTTCTGGTGGCTTTTGGGAAAACAATATTGATTTCAAAAAGCCACGGTTGCTTTTTTTTGTAAAGCGTTTCATGCAGTTTTATTTTCGGGTTTGGTTTTCTACCTTGTTTTGGTTTTGGGGTTTGATTTGACATATAAAACGGCTTCAAACGGTTAAGGTTTCGAGTCTGGTTCGGACAAATAAAAATGTTACGAAAGAATATAGTTCCCAGTCATAATGCGGACGGTTCCATTTTGATTTTGAAGAATTAAACTGTTTTCAAATGGTTACAGTTTAGTCTTTGAGACGCAAAACGGTTTGAAAGTCAAGCGGGTTTTATACAAGTACAGGTCTGGTTTTGTCAAACCAATCGGGTTGAAACGGTTGCGGCGTAAGTTTCATGAGTTGAAATGGTATCAACCGATCACGGGTTTGGTTTCAATAAATTAACCGATTTGAAATGGTTACAGAGTTGTTTTCGATAAATAAAACGGTTACAGCTTTGAAACTTTTGAAATGTTTACTGATTTGGTTTATATTTTTTTTTAACGGTTACAACTTTGTATTTTTTTAATTGTTTGAAAAATTAAAGGGTTTGAATATCTTAAGGAGTTCTTTGGAAAATGAAACGGATTATAGCGGTTAAGTTTTGGCGTTTTATAAAATAAAAATGTTTCAAAGGGATACAAAATTTGTTGTGTTTTGAAAGGGTACGGGTTTGTTTTAGAGAAATCCAACAATTTCAAATGACTACGGATTTGTTTTGAGTTTTGCAGTTAGGGATTTGGTGTGTAAAGAAAATGAGCGGGAGCGCTTACAGCTTGGGTTTTATGGAATTAAATTTTTTAAACAATAACCTGTTTTGGCGTTGAAAAACGAAACGGTTTGAAACGGTTAAGTCCTGGTTTTGAGAAACGGGGCGATTTGAACTGGTTATGGATTTTGTTTGTGCTTTGAAAAATTGAAAGGTTTTATTTTTGAAATCTAAATGAAAAGCCTAACCTAAACTTGTATACGAATGCATGAAAATCAAATCACAACATTAAATATTAGGTATCTTACAATCCTTACAAAATTTTTCCCCCGTTAACTTTTTAAATAAAATTTCAGAAATAACTATTGCTAAGGATCCCTGCTTTTAATAAATCATGATGAGCAATCAGGCTTTCGCACAATTAACTACTAAACCATAAAGCAAGCGTAATGTCAATTAAATCAGCAACAGCTTTATACAAACTTTCCCGCGAAACCAATAACAAGTTAAAGTCAATAATGCAAAGAATTTCCAATTAAAAAGTATTTGATGCGTTGCGTAAATTTTTTCTGAATGCATTTATTTTTCACTATTAATTTTTTATTTGTTGTTGCTGGTTTTAAACGTTGTGCTTTCCACGGCTGCTTATTATTCATAACCAAAACTTCAACTCAATGAGGCAATAAAAGTTCCGCGAAACGTGAAAGGATGGCACAATAAAGCTGCATTTTTGTATTCTCGAATTTGAAATCAGCTCTCAGAACTGTGAATATGACACACAGAGGCTGATCAGTGACTTTCCTTTAAGCACAACAAGATTATATAACGGTCGTTGCTGTATACATCGTTTTGATATCAGACCCTTCGTGACTCGAGATCAGAGTTCGAAGAGTATCGAAAAAGCTCATCGATAATGCTCTTTTTTGAATTTCGTAATTAGCGAGCTCGTTTCGTTTCGATAAAAGTTGAAATCGGGAAAAGGTAATGGTATAGATGAAATTCTTATTTTGATTTTTACTTATTTGCTTTAAAATATTAATTATATACAAAGGACGGCGATCCTCTGCATCATTGTGCTGACTAACTGTTCTAGAGCTTTTTGTAGATAATTAGTTTAAATCCATTTGTAGGTTCAAATCAAAGTTCGAGCTGCGTGCACCAGTGATATATAACTTTTTATAGTCCAAACCAATTACAAAATATATGTGATTGTAGCTACAATTCTTTCAATTAAGCAATAAAAGCATAAATTTTTCCGCATAGACTATGCAACTTCCTGTTCCTGTATCCAATTTCAACCTACGCCTAAGTTCATCGATTTCCATGTAAACTTTTTCCATTGTAAATTCTATTCAATTAAATGTAAAAGCTTGTTGTTAGCCTTACAAATTGCCTAATAAAACTTGCAAATAAAAGTTCTTAATAAAATGCAATTAGGCACTTACAAACGCTTACTGCTGACTCATAAACAATTACTTCCTAATAACAACAGAATTGAACGTAACAAGCAAGAATGTAAGCAATCATCCACACGCACATGCAAATGAGCAATAAAAAATAGGAAAATGTTTCCGTATTCGATTTAGCAATTAGATTGTTTTTAAGAAACAGTAATTGAAATTTCAAAAATTCTGTAAAAATCACTTTATAAATGCAAGCAAAAGAATTTAACAAAAAAAGTATTCATTAAGCATTTGCCCGAAGGTAATTAAAATTTAAATATTTACAAACTAAACAAAGATATTTGTATAGAATTTTGTACGAGAATATGGAGCGAAAAAAACACATAATAAAGTGGATGTATTTAAAAAGGAAAATGGAGTAGTTGGTAAATAACACAAGCAGTATTAGGGTGGCCGATACTTATTTGGCAAGATTTCAACAATCAAACCGTAATCTTTTAAATGTTTTATTTTTTTTTTTCAATTCATTTTCTTTATTTCATTTCCTTTTATTTTACTTACTTATTTTATTTTGTTATATTTTATTTTACTTTATATTATTTTATTTTATCTTTTTTATTTTATTTAACATTTTTTAATTTATATTACTTTATTATAATTTATTCTGTTCTCCAAAATTCTGTAAAAACCATTTTTTTTTTTAATTTCATTTTATTAAATTTCCTTTTTTTCGTTTCATTTTATTTTACTTATTTTATTTTTTATTTTATTTTATTTTATTTTCATTTATTTCGCTTTATTTTATTTTATTTTGTTTTATTTTATTTTATTTTGTTTTATTTTATTTTATTTTATTTTATTTTATTTTATTTTATTTTATTTTATTTTATTTTATTTTATTTTATTTTACTTTTATTTTATTTCATTTCATTTTATTTATAACATTTTATTTCATCTTTTTTTATTTTATTTCATTTCATTTTATTTTATTGTAGTTTATATTATTTTATTTCAATTTATTTTATTTGCAAAAATTTTGTAAACCCCATTTTTTTAATTTTATTTATTTTTTTTATTGCATTTTATTTTATTTCATTTAATTTTATTTTATTTTATTTTATCCTATTTTATTTTATTTTATTTTCGTATTTTATTTTATATTATTTTATTCTATTTTATTTTATTTTATTTTATTTTATTTTATTTTATTTTTTTTATACTATTTTGTTTTATTTTATTTTATTTCAGTATTTTTTTAATTTTATTTTATTTTTTTTTTATTTTATTTCATTATTTTTTTTTACTTTAATATATTTTACTTCATTTTATTTTATTGCATTTTACTTTATTATCTTTTCATCTCTATTCTTTTCTTTTATTTTCGTTTCTTTTCTTTTCTTTTCTTTTCTTTTCTTTTCTTTTCTTTTCTTTTCTTTTCCTTTCTTTTCTTTTCTTTTTTTCTTTTCTTTGCTTTTCTTTTATTTTCTTTTCTTTTCTTTTCTTTTCTTTTCTTTTCTTTTCTTTTCTTTTCTTTTCTTTTCTTTTCTTTTCTTTTCTTTTCTTTTCTTTTCTTTTCTTTTCTTTTCTTTTCTTTTCTTTTCTTTTCTTTTCTTTTCTTTTCTTTTCTTTTCTTTTCTTTTCTTTTCTTTTCTTTTCTTTTCTTTTCTTTTCTTTTCTTTTCTTTTCTTTTCTTTTCTTTTCTTTTCTTTTCTTTTCTTTTCTTTTCTTTTCTTTTCTTTTCTTTTCTTTTCTTTTCTTTTCTTTTCTTTTCTTTTCTTTTCTTTTCCTTTCTTTTCTTTTCTTTTCTTTTCTTGTCTTTTCTTTTCTTTTCTTTTCTTTTCTTTTCATTTCATTTCTTTTATTTTATCTTATTTTATTTTATTTTATTTTATTTTACTGCACTTTTAAAAATGGAACACCTAGAAATATGTTTTCACCACTCTAATGTTAAGTATAAACAGTGTAATTAAGTATTATACAGGGTGGCTAATGAAAGCCGCTACCAAAAAAAAATTAAATAACTTTTTTTCTATTTAATGAATCTGGTTAATTTTTTTTTTATTTTGCAGATTGACTTTTACATTTAACAAAAATGGATAACTGGGACACTGAAACAAGAATTTGGATTGTCCGCCGCTATCACGCACTGGAGTCCGTAGTTTCGGTTCAAAGAGAGTATAGGCGCACGTTTGGCGGCAATCCTCCGAGCAGATGGTCCATAATAAGACTTGCAAACAATTTTGCCGAGCATGGGACAGTCAACAGAAGACCTTACCATCGAAACCCTTCAGTTCGAACGGAGGAAACAATCGCTGCTGTAGCTGCTGCCATACAAAACAATCCACGTGTTTCGACAAGAAGCTTATCTGCTCAAATGGGTGTAAGCAGACAGTCATTACAGTCAATTATGCACAAAGATTTGGACTTATTCCCATATAAAATTCAAATGGCCAACAAACTGAACGCTGCAGACTTGCCGATTCGCTTGGAATTTTGCCAGAAGATGCTTCAAATGGTGGAAGAGGATGGAAACATGTTGAACTGTCTTTTCATGTCTGACGAGGCCCATTTCGATTTAAACGGCAACATAAACAAACAAAATTGTCGAATATGGAGTGCTTCCAACCCACAGATACTCCATGAGACGGAATTGCATCCACTTCGTGTCACAGTGTGGTGTGCAGTTTCATCACGCTGCATTGTCGGGCCCTACTTCTTCGAAAAAAACGGTCACACCGTTACGGTTACTGGAGACCGTTACTTGAGCATGTTGGGAGAGTTTTTCTATCCAGAATTACGCCGAATGAGAATTTCTTTCAACTCTGTGTGGTTTCAGCAAGATGGTGCAGCTCCTCATATAGCCCAACCTGTTATGACAGAATTGCGACGAAAATTTCCCAATTAGCTGATATCCAGAAACTCCACATTCCGTTGGCCACCCAGGTCGCCTGACCTTACTGCACCTGACTTTTTCTTGTGGGGTTATTGCAAACAGGAAGTCTTCAAAGCAAAACCAACAAATTTGAATGAGCTAAGGCAATCCATTCGAGAAACAATTGCGGCTATTCCTGTCTCAACTCTCCAAGCAGTAATGAACAACTTTTTGGTAAGATGCCGCACATGCATCGACGAGCAGGGGGGGCATTTAAATTCCATTATTTTTAAAACTAATTAAGCTATATTTAATAAAATTTAATGAGCTTTAGCATGAATAAAAGAAAAATGAATTCCATGCACTGAAAAAAAAATTATTTGAGTTTCTTAATGTAGCAAAGTTCATCAGCCACCCTGTATTAACGGCAAAAACTAATATTTTTTTCGCATTTTTCAATCCAAATGAGCGTGAACTAATTTTGAAATAATAATAGCTCACTATGCACTGCACGACTGCTGCTAATATTATTTTTTTGCCAAAGCGCAACACTACCATGAAACATACAAAAAACACTGTACACCAATAATTATCGAAACTTTTTTAATTTACGTTGAAAAGCCTTGCATGATGTACGCCACAACTACAAAACAAATATTTGTTGGCATGCAAAGTATCGGCATATTTGATTTTGAATTCATAAATGTAAATACCTGACATACTTCTAGGCGCAAGACTGCTACTCCTGTGCATAATTATGTTTTATTTACATATTCTTTTTATTACTTTTTTGTTTTTAACGCTTTTTGTTCACTTTATTAGTTTCCAATAAGTTCACCTAAAATTTTAGCACAGCTACGAAGGCTAATAACGAAGCCAAACCATTAAAGAGACATACACGCGTACTTAGCACACAAAAGTTTCGCTTTATCCTGCAAAGTCAGTCATAAAAGCGGTAATATTGCGGTAATACAAAATATGAATGTCTGGTGAAGCATAGCGACCCAGTTTCAATAACTAAAGCAATAAACTCTTTGATTTCGAGGCCAAAACTTTTAAGAAAAAAATGCTGTTAGTTTAGTAGCTAAGTAAATATGTGTATATAATCACACTCTCACATATATATACGATAGCTTTTGATCAACTAGATAATTCAGATACATTAATTAATAATTAATATTATCAACTTTGCATACCATTTCATTAAGACTAGTGGGGTTGCGCTGAGTTCCTAACGTGCTCGAAGCCAAGAAAAACGATGTATCAAATATATCATAATCCTAACTCAAGCTGTTATGAATCGGCGAAAAGACTAAAGGCGTTGACAGACTGCTTCACTTAATCCCTATTAAAACGTTAAATAATGAACCCTCTATTAGAATTATATTAACTGATCTACTGACTGCTGCTTGATTATACACAACTTTGAATTGTTGTCTTCTTTTTTATATATTCATTTACTATTTTCTAAACAATTTAAAATTTCTAAGAGGAACTAACAATAATCTTTTATTAGAAAAATAACTCAAGTAATAACTAGTTGATTGAAAACTACAATTTTAATCATCTAAGCAATATAATTAAGCTCCGTTAATTTAAAAAAATTATAATAGACTTTCATAAAAATTGCTATTCTTGATATTAGGCGCATTTATAGTCGTGAAAGCGTTAATTAGCTAATGCAAGGTTGTTGGGAGATTAGGCGATCACTTGTGATCAATTGAAAAATTAATTAACCATTAAATTGATTAACCAAAAATTAAATAACTGCCTTTATTAAACAAATAACAAGTCGACTATTAGCTCTTTTATTAGCTAAAGCAATTTTATTGGTTAATAGTCGATTGAATAATCTAGTTATAATCAATTAAATTTTTCAGTTTATCTATTGCAGACTTTTTAATGATTATTATTAATTGTAATGAATACCAGCTTTATTTATTATTTATGTAAGAAGTGAATTAATGATTATTTGCACTTTTCTATATTTTAAATGATAATAATTTTTAACACTATTCACAAGCTCAAAAAATTTAAAATTATATTATATGATAATAATATATTTTTATTTTTTTAATAACCGTACGTAGTTATGGTTTGTTTGTTTTTTTAGTCAACTACTAAAATTTTTTACTTTTTAAGGTAACCTTATTGGGGATAAGTTGAGTACTGTTTAATTGAAGAATCTATTAGTAATCAATTAAATGTCTAACTCCATTGAATGCAGACAAAGAATTATTATTAGTCGTAATGAATACCTGCTTAATTCACTATAATTTAGTTGATTATTTATTTATTGATCAAATCCCATATTTTTACAATTTTTATAACTAGTAACTGATACAAGAAAATATGGTGGTATGGTGAAAAATCGAAATAATCAAAAGTAAATCACTACTTTTGATTATAAATATTTAACATTTTAAATAATCGTGAATAATAATGTTTTTTTTTGCTATAAGCTTTTGTTTATTTTTAAGTCAATCTTAATGCGTTGAAACTCAAATTTATTAATGAAAAATGCTAATTTAATACAATCATTCGAAGAATGATGAAGAAATAAATAATTCTTAACTTTGCCTGCATTTAAAGACTAATTCAATGATTTCATTCAACAGTTTAGTGTTTTTTTTTATACGTTGATTGTGAATTTTGCAAACAGCATATTTGAATTTTTCAGGTAGTTAATTTAAAGTTAGAACAAATATTAATTCTCACATCTTCATTCACAAAACACTAATTCAACCAAACTTTTAATGGCATAATTTAGTGCCAACAACAATTCCAAAAAACAAATTCTTCAACTCATATGCTAATAACTAAAAGTATGTAACTGCCGCCACGCAAGTCTGCATAAGTGATTAAATAAGCTGCATACAGTCAAACCAAAAATAGTTTGTAAAGCTTAATGAATGCGCCACAAAGCTTAGAAACTTCAAGCTGCATTCACAAGCCGCTAAGTATGATTATAACTGTAAATTGTGCATTACGGTGTATGAAACAATTTTTTTTATTTTAATTTTTTCAGCATGGGAAAAGAATTTATACTTAATAGAAAAGAAAATATAAATATACACAATTTTACGCAATAGTTTGGGAAAGCTTACTCGACTAAAAAACAGTTCGAATCAAATTTTTTTTTTTTTCAAAATCATGAAAAAATATCCGAATATCCATTGTTAATTTTTTTTATTTTAATACAAAAGATAGCCCATTTAATATTTTATACTCTTTACCAAATTACAAAAATTAAAGTAAAAAAATTTTTTATTTTGTGACTTGGCTTTCGAAAAGACCCCCTAAAAATTCTAGAATACATTTGCAATATTTTTTTTTTCATTGGAACGACCCTATTGAATGTAGAGTCTTTTTTTGTTTTTTTGCCAGCGAAATTAAAAAAAAAAAACACACCCTAATGTGCGTATATATGCGAATCAAACAACTACCAAACTAAGTTTTAAGGATTTGAGAGCAATAGAGATGCTTGCGAGCTTTGGCATCATAGCAAAACACAAACAACTTTTGAGCTCTTTAAGATGAAGGTGTAAATTAGCAACATGCTCGTAGTACAAGCTTGTATCCACCAGACGCCCACAGATGCCTAGTAGGTGGCTGGAGTAAAGTCACACATTTTAATAGACATGAACAGCGCAAAGTGACGATGTCAAAAGCATTGACAAAATGGTGGCATTCGCAGGAAAATTCGCTAATGCGTAAGGTGTGGTTTAAGTCTATGCTTGTGACTTAGGCGCTGGTATAGGGGCCGCAAACGAACTACAATAGCAAAGTTATACTATTTTCAGGTTTTAACCAAAATTGTGAGTTTATTTTTAATCCACTTCTACGGCTACCGTCATCAATCAGCTGATCCGATTGACAAACTGGACAAAAGCATAAGGATTGCCAGCAACAACTTTCAAGCAGCCCAGAGATAAATATTAAATTATTACAAATCGCGGAAAGTTTGGGTATACATTTTTTAGTTCAGAGAAAAAAACCATGGACCACCTAGACTCCTTTTAACATTCTTCAGTTCTCAGTGACTGCCCAGAAACAATTTCCAAAAAATTTCGTTTTCTCGTGAGGTAGTGTATTCCAGTCCCTCATTAGACTCAATAGTCCACCACTAAACGGTAGCTACCAAACTTATTCATCATTGAACCTCCTCCACTCCATTGACATCACGCCCAAATACCTGCCGAACTAGCACTTAAAAAAACTTATTTGCTTTTTTGTAACAATTGACACACCACCCAGATGAAAAGACATTGTATGGACTCATCACAGAGCCTAAGCCACAACCTAGCTGTCTCAGTAGATGGCTACACTACTACGGGCACTCTCCGTGGAAAATAAAACACTGCATTGTTCCCTGATATTAAAGACTGCAGCTTGAAAGACGATCCGTGGATCCAGCAGACAAAAAGCTTTGTAGGAGGTCGATTGCATCGCACAGATATCTGCTCCAACTATACAAACCCAATTTGGATCGATGTATATTGGAACGATTTTCAGTCATCCCTTGTCAAATTTGGTTTTGAGACAAACCGTTTTCGGCGTTGTGCCATCATCAGTGTCGATTTTCGTTCTCCTCTCTTCTCTTTGGATCCTTGCGGGAAAACTTCGCTTTTATTCTATGACCGAGTTCAACATCTTTTGAAATTTTTCGTGGTACAGAGGAGCGTGCTTTAGTTTGCACCTCGCCACTTGTAGTCTCTTCTATAAAAGTCGCTCCTGTTGCAGATTAAAGAAACAATGGAATATCATTTACATGCACAAGAGGTCGGTTGTTGGCATGCTGCACAGTACTTTCGAAACCTCTGTAGTGTAGGACACGATTGAATGCGCCACGGATTGTGGTCGGACAGCTCATTGAACTGTTGTTTACTTAGCTCAACTCTACTGACGCGCCCCATTGTAGTTCCCTTATATTAGGATTGTATGTTTTGGGGTCGTGTGTTTGGATAGCTCTACATTCAGATTTCTCGAGCTCCCTGCAGCATGCCGCTTATTAATAAAGAAAGAACAATTGTGACAGGAAGAATTTCTGCGGTTGAACGTTATTAGCGCCGCCTTCTTTGTCAGAGTAAACTGTTAAACTCCATTTTGTGAATCACTACATAGAGTGAGGTGTCCGTTGAGCGGCCTCTTGATTACCAAATCCAGCACTTTTTATATTAATTTACATATTACATACATATATATCTGTAATTGATAAGTGTAAATTAAATTTTCACGGAAAAGATTTTTGAGCGCAAACTATGCGGGAGTTTTTGTAACGAATATGTACATCGTTTTTGGCTTATTTACGTGTAATCAAGCTTAAATATATTTAAGTAGCTACGAGTTTGTCAAGCTAAAAGCGAGTGCTGTTAGCTTGCCTGCCACCTGACTGCTCCTGGGTGTGATACTTTTATGGACGAGCTTTTATGCAATAGATAGTAGAGTGAATATTATTTACAGTAGGGGGGAAGTGAAGTTTCTAGAGTTCACTCAAATATCGTCCGTGAATAGGGCTACGTGCGAGCACCATAAAGTGTCCTTAGTAGCATCCCAATAAACGAGGGTTTGGTTGGACCACTTTATGTGAAAAGCTCTCGGACTCAAGAATGCTTCCTTGCATTACTGACTCCGCAGAAAATTACTCTCTCGACTTTTCTATGAGTTCTCACTGGGAAATTTCTAATAATCAAAGACGCATCTTGGCTCGACATACATTTTTGTCAATTAAGTTTGCACTTGAGGATGTACTGGAAAGTAAGAAGACATGTAGTATAGGTCATGCCACTTCCCAGCATGAGATGGAAGACACATTTCTACAACAACAGGCTGTATTAGTCGGTATTTTATCCGCCCCAGTTCTGTTTTTTTGATAAAATCCTCTTTAGCTCGTCACGTTTTCTTGTAACTTGTCATCTTCAGCACAGATCCTTGCAGCGAGGTTGCTCCTTACTCTCCTGCTCTATGCGATTCTTGGAAAGAGCCCCGTAAAAGAAGAGCCACGTTAAACGATCCGGTGTGAGCTAACTACATACACTCTTCCGACCTCTTGGGTGCAATAAACTTAAATACGAAGAATGAGGAGACCTTTAAGTTGCCGTCTAACTCAAACTATAGCTTGTCTGCATCCCTCTTCTCCATATCCTTTACCTTCTCCTACTACTATTCCTGCTTTCCCTCTCTCTCTCAATCTACCCATTTCACCTACCAATTACATCTTTTTCCTTCAGCCTTGGCTCTTCAGTCCCATACTCTTTATCCTACCCATAGTCCAGCTTCTAGTCACTTACCTTCCTCTTTTCTATTTCCTTATACTTGTCCCTCTCGCTCTCACTCTTCTACTCTCTCACTTTCTACCTCTCTCGCATCTTCTGCTTCTCTCTTTTTCTTCCTTCTTTTGTTGTAACGATTTTTCGCCCTAGCTAGTTGCCACTCTCTTTCGTTCCTACTCTTTCTTGTTGTACTTGGTATTCTCCTTCTTCCTGTGATTCTCCGTCTCCCTATCCTTTTCCAATCTATTTTCTTTTTCATTCCCAAAAAACCACTTCCTATTCAACAATTCTTTCTCCCTTCCCTTCTCCCTCCCACTCTCCCTCTCTCTGCACTCTGCAACTCCCTCACTACCACCTTTAGTTTTACCCTCCCTCTCCCTACGAATTTTACTTTACCATTTCTTTTCCTCTCCTTTACAAGTTTTCTTTGCTCCAGCTTGCTGTCTCCCTCGACGCTGTATTACTAACTGGGTTCATTCTTTAAGAGCTGAACAGATTTTCACTGCATTTATTTTCAAACTTTACGTTAGCACTTTTTGTTCGATATCCGCATTGTACCAGGAAATTGTAGGACTCCCTATGTCCATTTATTGACCTATACCTACTAGACTTCTGGGAATTCAACTGATAACAAGCTTGGAAAAAGCAGCTGGATAATGACTTGGCTTCTTTCGAGGTGCCCAATTGGAGTCAGTTATTACTTAGAAGGGCTGAATTTAAAGTAACAACTATGATAAATTGTTCACAGCTTCTGGAACAGGGTTCTCGAGGTTTCGGATAGTGTGATTTGCTCAAACCATAGACTTCGATCAGCCTTAAATTTTTTGTGCATTTCATTTATAGTCTTTAAACTCCACAAACGCTAGGTAGAACTTTTTCATATTTCTCCACGACACTCACACCACTGTGCTCTTTTAATTTTCACAAATAAATTTATGTGAACCTTTTATCACTTTGCCAGTAAAACGAGCTTTAGTTTAGTTTGTGTCAAAGTTTGTGCACACAATCTGCCCAGTGGCATGAACTCAACTGGCATGCCATTTTTTAATGCCCATAAGTAATTAAACTATCAGCATGGCTGAGAGCTTGCGCCACCAGCTGGTGTATGTGTGTGGGTGTGTATGTAGGTGCGTGTGTGTCTGTCCGTGAGATGGCTTCAAAAGAATGGCAGGGTCGTTGTTTGTGTGAGTTTACAACGCAAAACTGCAACATATTTACAGCTTCGGTGGAGGTTCCTTCACTTTCAGCTACATTTCTTACAAGCTTTATAAAATGTTTCGTCCTTCGCCATACTACCCAGCAAGCATTTCTGTAAAAGATTAACGTAAACTGGTTAAAAATTTGAAAATGCCTTCTTTTATATCTCAAATATTTTGGAAATCACAATAAATTGATTATTCCCGACATAATACAAATACAACGACCAACTTCAATGTGTGGCTTGAGATTTTGACACTAAGTTAATTTTATCTATACATTTTTTTTAAAATGGGTGTGGCAGCACCCACTTTTAATTTAGTACATTTACTAAATATTTTTAATAATAAATCTAAGAACGTTCGAATTTATATTAACAAAAAGTGCGATACATAGATTGTACTCATCACAAGGAACGTGCCGAAGGAAAATGAACGGAATCGGCCACGGAACACGCCCACTTTTCTATAAAAGTTTTTTAAAAGAATCATAGATGATTTTCTTTTTATTTATCTACTTATTTTACTTCCAAAATTTCGGCGTAGAAAGAAATGAGAAATTGAGAATTTTTTTTAAATGGGCATTGCACCGCCCCCTTTTTTGACCAAGTCTATTATAACTTTATAGTAGCCATAGCTCGTGCAGGAAACGATGCATCTTTTTACACTTATTTCCTTCATAATAAATAATAAATAAAAGAATTTTGGCGGCCGCCGTGGTGTGAAGGTAGTGTTGCCGGCCTACCACACCGAAGGTCCATGGTTCGAGCCCTGGTACAGGTAACATCAAAAGTGATTTGAAAAAAGTTTTTTAAAACGGGGTCGCCCCTCGGCAGTGGTTTGGCAAACTCTCCGAGTGTATTTCTGCCATGACAGGCTTCTCAGCAAAAAATTCGTCTCCTTTGTAGATGCCGTTCGGAGTCGGCAAAAAACTGTAGGTCCCACCAATTTGTAGGGAAAATTCAAATCGGCACACCACAAATTGGAAGAGAAGCTTGGCGCAAAAATCTCTTAGGAGGTTTATGATGATATACCTGTTGTATATCGCGCCATAGAGAGAGAGAAAAGAATTTTGGCTAATAAACAAATTTTAAATAAAATAATTATGTGCACAAAATCGATTGATAACCACGCCCAGTTTTAATATTATTGTCTAAAAAGTGCCTGAGTAAATTTGGAAAGCTATATTTCTGAAACAACTTGAAATTTTGCAAAGAGAGTGAACTAGGCAAACAAAATTTAACCATGTCAAAATAAATTTCAAATGGGCGTGGTACCGCCCATGTTTGACAACCCAATTGACATTTTGGTGAAGCCGATTGTTGCTTGAGTTATATATCCACATCTATCAAAAGTTTTGAATGCGTTTGAATTGAATTTTTCTTGATGTACTGCTTTTTTGAAACTTCTCGTGAAATAGGAAGTCGTTGGACCAAATTTTGAAATAGGCAGTTAATGCAAAAAAATGCTGAGCCTTTTTGAAATTTATTTTTAAACAGAGTGATAATCCACTGAGATGTCTATATAATGTTGTTTGTTGAATGTCAAGTAAAAAGCCAAAAAAGTTATGTTTCTGTTTCTGTACCGAACACGGCTATGAAAGACAAATGGACTTTATAAAACTATATCTCAAACAGAACTGTTAAATAGTGATTACTAACCGTAATGATTACCGGTTTGATTAATTACAGGGTGGCTGATGAATTTTGCTACATTAAGAAACTCAAATAATTTTTTTTTCAGTGTATGGAATTCATTTTGCTTTTATTCATGTTAAAGCTCATTAAATTTTATTAAATATAGCTTAATTAGTTTTAAAAATAATGGAATTTAAATGCCCCCCCTGCTCGTCGATGCATGTGCGGCATCTTACCAAAAAGTTGTTCATTACTGCTTGGAGAGTTGAGACAGGAATAGCCGCAATTGTTTCTCAAATGGATTGCCTTAGTTCATTCAAATTTGTTGGTTTTGCTTTGAAGACTTCCTGTTTGCAATAACCCCAAAAGAAAAAGTCAGGTGCAGTAAGGTCAGGCGACCTGGGTGGCCAACGAAATGTGGAGTTTCTGGATATCAGCTTATTGGGAAATTTTCGTCGCAATTCTGTCATAACAGGTTGGGCTATATGAGGAGCTGCACCATCTTGCTGAAACCACACAGAGTTGAAAGAAATTCTCATTCGGCGTAATTCTGTATAGAAAAACTCTCTCAACATGCTCAAGTAACGGTCTCCAGTAACCGTAACGGTGTGACCGTTTTCTTCGAAGAAGTAGGGCCCGACAATGCAGCGTGATGAAACTGCACACCACACTGTGACACGAAGTGGATGCAATTCCGTCTCATGGAGTATCTGTGGGTTGGAAGCACTCCATATTCGACAATTTTGTTTGCTTATGTTGCCGTTTAAATCGAAATGGGCCTCGTCAGACATGAAAAGACAGTTCAACATGTTTCCATCCTCTTCCACCATTTGAAGCATCTTCTGGCAAAATTCCAAGCGAATCGGCAAGTCTGCAGCGTTCAGTTTGTTGGCCATTTGAATTTTATATGGGAATAAGTCCAAATCTTTGTGCATAATTGACTGTAATGACTGTCTGCTTACACCCATTTGAGCAGATAAGCTTCTTGTCGAAACACGTGGATTGTTTTGTATGGCAGCAGCTACAGCAGCGATTGCTTCCTCCGTTCGAACTGAAGGGTTTCGATGGTAAGGTCTTCTGTTGACTGTCCCATGCTCGGCAAAATTGTTTACAAGTCTTATTATGGTCCATCTGCTCGGAGGATTGCCGCCAAACGTGCGCCTATACTCTCTTTGAACCGAAACTACGGACTCCAGTGCGTAATAGCGGCGGACAATCCAAATTCTTGTTTCAGTGTCCCAGTTATCCATTTTTGTTAAATGTAAAAGTCAATCTGCAAAATAAAAAAAAAATTAACCAGATTCATTAAATAGAAAAAAAGTTATTTAATTTTTTTTTGGTAGCGGCTTTCATTAGCCACCCTGTATTATCTTGAGAATCGATTAAATGATTGATTACCATTACTTTTAATTTTCAATGCCTATTTTCCAATTAATATTCATGATTTTTTTACATTTTTAAAAGAAAATAAAAAAAAATTAAAAATAATCAAAACAAGTGGTTGTCATTACTTAAAATTTTTTTTATTTTTTTTTTTTTGATTTTTTATATATATTTTCATACTTTTCATGAACATGTCTCTTTGTACGCAAACTAGTCCCTCTGTTTTTGAGATATCTTGATGAAATTTGCTATGGGGCAGCCATTTTGCATGAGATTAGTCATTTGTCGGAATCAGCAAGATCGGAGCAATACAACGCATAGCTCCCATACAATCGATAGTTTTGATAAATGGGTTTTGGGCTATAAATTTTGCAATTAAAAAGCTATGAACGTAAAGTTTTGCAGGTTTGGTACTTATTATGTATGCAATGTGTGTAGTGAAAATCACCCAGATCGGACTAACATAACATATAGCTCCCATACAATCGATAGTTTCGACAAATGGGTTTTGGGCTACGTATCTTTAAATTATCACTTTTGCAGAGTTTGTACTAATTGTAAGTAGGGATCGGGCACCTAAAACCGTGGCGCGTATTCATGAAAGGTATAAAGTCTTCGGCACAGACGAATACAGCCCTTTCCTTACTTGTTTTTATTATTTTTGATTTTTTTTTTTTTTGTTATTTTTACCCAGTGTGGGTTGCTTCAAAGTATCAGCAATATTGCCTCCAACGCATAGCAGGCTTACCGTAATAACTTGTCGCCTCTTTTTCACTTTTCAAAACCACTCAGGCTAAATTTCCAAAAAAAAATGATTGCCAACAAACACGCCATTTGGTGATATTGACAAGCTATGTGCGTATTCGCTTAGCCCAACATGTTTGAAGGTATTTACACACATCACTGAAGCCGAGCGTGCTTGGGTATTTTGTAAGTCGACCTTGTCGCTTAATAAATTCTCAGTGGGCGCATGAGTGGCTGCCCAACAACAACAACTGTCTAACACTTCAAACGATGCTTATGTGACATTAACGTCAGCTCTCAACTCTATTGGTGGCGTTGTGTGGCTGCTGTTCGTTATTGTTGTTGTCTCTAGAGACTCGGTGAAGTGCACTTACAGCCTTATGATTTTGTTAGCAAATGAGCTCTGTACGTGTACGTGCGTGTGCACAGCTGTGTGTGTATGTGTGTAGTGATGTGTTTGTTGCTATTGCCACATCTAAAGTGGTATTAAGTCACTTTTTTCGCTACTGTGTACTTTTAAGTCAAGTTTAATTTAACCACAAAAAGATGCAGTCAGTGGCAGCAAAATATACAACGAGGCAAATTGCAACAATGTGGGTTGTACGAAATGTCTGTATGTGTGTGTCTCGTGGGCATATTCAATGCAGGGAACTCTGCAGCTAGTGGAAAATGTTTCTAGGTCAGAACTAGATCTAAACTTCTAGGAAAGGACTAGTTCGATAGTATGTCTGGCGTGCAAGTCTTGTCAAACAATTCAAACTTTTTCTTCCGTTTAAAGACGATCAACTGTGTACCAGTGATTTCCAAACTGTCAGCTTTGAAATATTCATAGCTCTCGAACTATTAAATCACTGTTGTTCGTCAACTAACCACACGCAGTTAATATAATTTTTAATTGGTTGATAATTTAATTATACTAGAGTTCGGCCAGGTGGTTGAAATTCAACCAATAAACTTTATTTTATTTTATTTTATTTTATTTTATTTTTTTGCTGTATGTATGTTTTATCCGCCTTTTTTTCTTCCTTTCTGTGTCGTTCCTTTCCTCTAACATATTTTTATTTTCCTTGATTTCTTTTTTTACTCTCCTATTTTATTTTTTACTTTCCTCAAACTTCTTTTCCTTTCCCTTCCCTTCCTTTTATTTTCTTTCTTTCCCCTTCGTTTTCTTACCTTTCCTTTAATTCCCTTTCCCTTCCCTTCCTTTCATTTCCTTACCATTCCTATCTTTCCTTTAATTTTCCTTCCTTTCCTCTCCTTTCCATTCCCTTCCCTTTCCTTCCTTTCCTTTTCCTTTTCTTTCCTTTTCTTTCCTTTCTTTCCTTTAATTTTCCTTCCCTTCAATTCTTTTCCTTTCCTCTATTTTCCTTTAATTTTCTTCGGTGTTTCATACTCTTTATTAGTAATCATTTATTTTATTTTTGTAAACCCTGTTTGTAGGTATCAGCAAGGAATTTTACATATTTGCTCATATTTTACATTGCTTGTTTAATGTATCCAACAAAGCAACTTTTCGTGCTCTCAGGAGAGCAGCTGACACTGGGCATCGTAGCCAGTAATCAATACAATAACAACAACTAAAGCAAAAATGCACGACACAACAGAGTATCTATAGTGCGAATACTTATTTTTCATTGGTCCACTACCAACTCTTCGCACTCACAGTGAGAGCCGATCACACGAATAACACAAAAACATGCATGGCAAGTCTACTCACACTACTACGGCTCTTAATTTTTTCCTACAAAGCAACTCCTCGGCCATGCTCACGATTCAGCATAGTACACAAAAAGCAAGTACACACACACAGCGTGTCTATAGTGTGAATAAGTAAATGTGTAGTGGTGTGACTTTTATGTTAAAGTTTTTTTATTAAAATGATTTTTAAAATTTTTTTTATTTACGGATAAGAGTACAACTCAAAATTTCCTATCTATACATATATAATTTGTATACCTTAGAATTATAGTTTAGCAGAAAACGGTTTTACATTGCATTCATCTTGTCTATTTATATATAAGATATCTAATACGTGCTTTACATAAGTTGTAGAATCCCTGTAAGAAATTTCAACTGCAAATAAGTAGAGATTTTCAGCTGATCATGTCAACAGCTCTGCTGGCCAATTATATCCCAAGCAGTGCAATTTTCTATAGACATTTAACATCTGCTTGTCGTGGGAAGTCCACCATCTAAGGGACTAGAACTACCAACTGTGTAGGATCTGTATGGTTCTTGCGGACCCATTTGGAGAGTTTGGAACCAGTAATTCACCAATCTCTGTACGATAAGATAACAATTGGCAGCGTCAAATGCTCGAAGTACATTCAGCAGGATCGGAAAGAGATTTAGCTGCTGAATGATAAATTTGTTCAGTATGAAGAGGCTTCTAACTCTGTTAAGTGTCTTCATGGATATCAATTTTGGTTGCATCTTCTTCCTTGCACCGGCCGTTTAGAAGACGATAAGTGACTTATCGATTTCATTTCACCCTTGAAAAGCCGGTTTTGTACTAAACTTCAAAACTCCTGAACGGTTGTAATGGGGCTATTTCCAAAAAAATCGAACTGAATTTTTATTCAAATTAATCAATGAGTAGGAGTTTGGTCTGGTTCGGAACCAACGACATAGTAGGAATAAACTTGATCCAAACTGCAGAAAACTTCACTAGTTCGGAACTATAGGAAAGGGGTACACTTTAAACCGGTTAGCAAAGTCATATCAAAGTTTGTTGCATGTAAAAAAAAAATGTGTACAAACTAGTAGTGGTTCCGAATGCACTGGAAGTGCACTAGTTCTGAAGGAGATATTTACGCTACAGTGCAAGTACACAAATATATTTGCCTTCTGGTATAGAACAACAGACTTACTGCTAAACGTAATGCATACAAGTAAAATTTAATTATAGGATGTAGCAAAAAATAAAAACAACAATTAGTTAACGCTACAAGTTTATATAAATAGATTGTTTTAAGGATGTCTTTACCCAGAAACTCGTTAGCGAAACATTTATAGATAAAAATTATAATTTTCTTAAAGATCGAATTAAATGTTATTTTGCGTGTTTTAAAATGTTATATGTTTCATTTTCTGTTTAAATGGGGCAGAAAAGTGCTTTTGTGATAACGCATATTTATCTCAAATAACTAATTTTATGCTTGAAAAAATGTTAAAATAAAGCTAAACCTGTTATTTATATTTCAAACATTCTTAACTCTTTAGTCTTGCTTCATTTCATGCGTTTTTTGAAATTTGAGAACGAAAATAGAGGCGTGGCTATAAACCAATTTCGCCCATTTTTTGTAGACTTGAAAATGTCTACCTTTTCAGCTTGAGCATCGTTCATGACACTGAGACTTGTGCGTACCTCTGGGGTGAAAGTCCTTAGCTTACAGGAGAACTCAGCCTTAAAGAGTTTCCTCAATAAAGGTAAAGAACATTTTTATGGCTTTCTATCACCCCAGGACTTCCAGAATAAAAACCCTGAAAAATTGCGGTAATAACTTACAAGTCCGGACTTTTTTTCTCGCCAACAATAAATCTTCATTGAGTTATTTTTTACGGCCAGAATAAAAGTTCTTCTCAATAACCACAAGCCACTAATGTTAATTAAATATATATTGTATCAATTAATAATTTAGATTAGCGGTTTGTTAGTTATTAAAAAGGACTTTTATTCTGTCCGTAAAAAATATCTCACCAAAGATAACTTTTATTGTTGACGAGAAAAAATAAAACACCGGATGGGCCTATTATTGTTGTCCGAAAAAATTAAGTTACAGGAATAAATTCTTTCTTTTTGGATTTTTATTCTAAAATAAATAAAAGATTCAATTATTGAAGCTGCTTTTCCCAACCAGTACTGAGTTCAATTTTAGAGCGAAATCCGTGAAAATTTGTGTGGTTATACATCTTAGTATAAAGTATGCAACGCTGGTACTAACTTAATTTCGACTTTGGGTTTTCCCGCTTATTGCTGCAGATATTTGGTTATTTCGAAAAAAATAATCAGTGTGGCTTTCTTTTCCAAATTTTCAACCCTTTTGCAATTTTTCTGTCAAGTTAAGTCTGTATACGTACTTCAAACAATAGACAGTTTGGGTTTTTTTTTAGAAAATTCGGTTTGAAAATTTCTATTACTATTTCAACATTAGCTATTTTTCTTTTCAGATAGGTGCTTACACCAATGGCAAACAATTATGTTTCTGTGGCAATAAGCGACAAGAGCCAAACTCAAGATTGGTCGAAAATAAGATAGTACCAGCATTGTGTTCTCGGTGCTAAGGTCTATGGTCTTACAAATTTTCATTATTTTTGTTAAAAAAATTGTGGATTTTATGGACAAAAAACCATATCTCAATTCCATAAATTTACACAATTTCAATTTTCAAAGCGCTCTAATTCAAAAATTCAAAAAATTACTTTGGTTTTTCGCCCTTATTGGCACAGATTTTTGGAACAAAGTTTGATTTTAATTGTTATTGCAGAAACAAAACCGAAAATTATTGAACAAACTAAGCCCAAGCAGCATTAAGTTGTGTTGTTGGTGCAAAGTCAAAACAAGCGATAGCTGTGAAAATTTGTATGATAGTAGATCTTTCAAGCTAATAGGTAATAGCTGAATATCGACAAACCTCGACTTTAGCTTTTATTTCTTGGTGACACAAATGAAAGCATTGAAAAGAAATACTCATGGTTTGAATCGCTTTACTAAAGTATCTGAATCGATTTTCTCATTTAATCCTAATTAAAAAAAAAAAATTTTAAATGATGTATATTGGAAAACTTTTTGAAAAACATAATTTTGAATTTTTTTTTGTCATATATTATTTATCATATATTAATACACTAACACTTTTTCTATTCAATCGATTGTCAGCCAATTTCTTTTGCTAAACATGCTCGAATTCCTATAAAATGTATATAAAATATGTTCATATAGGCCAGAGGCATTGCATATGCCTATCATATTCAACAAATAATGCTTAATTTATTAATAACAAATCAAAAATAACAAATTTTCTGTTTGTGACCTGCCCAGCTCACTTGGTTCCCCATGTGCATCATAAGATCAAGAACGCCGAACATTTTATTATTTCATAGATATCTATTATTATAATAAGAATGGCCACCCTTTTCACATAATTCAAAATTTTAATTTTTTTAAATAAAAAATTAAATCAAAGTTGTAAGCCTTAGCAGCTGTATACCAAACACAAAATGGTTCCCAAATGACAACCGATGTCGGAGCATCTATTCAAACAAAAAAGTTTTGAAGAAAAATATATATCTTTTATATTACTACATCTTTTCCAAGTGTACTTCAGAATTCATAAAATGTAATTTATAAGCCGTAAAATGTACCTCAGAATAATCAATTGTACTTCAGAAATCGTAAAATGTATTTCAGAATAGTCAATTGTACTTCATAAATCGTAAAATTTATTTCAGCATAGTCATTTGTATTTAATAAACTGTAAAATATACTTCAGAAATCGTAAAATGTTCTTTAGAATCTGCAAACTGTACTTCATAATAATCAGTTGTACTTCAGAAACCATCAATTGTACTTCAGAAGCTGCAGAACTAATAGGATTTTAATATTTCTGAAGAACAATTTACAGTTTCTGAAGTACAATTTACGGTTTCTGAAGTACAGTCGATTATTCTGAAGTACATTTTACAGTTTCTGAAGTACAATTTACGGCTTCTGAAATACAATTGATTATTCTGAAGCACATTTTACAGTTTCTGAAATAAAAATGACTATTCTGAAATACATTTTACGATTTCTGAAGTACAATTGATTATTCTGAAGTACATTTTATGGTTTCTGAAGAACATGTTACGCTTTCTGAAGTACACTTGGAAAAGGTGTAGTATACAATAAAGTGAAACTTAAACTTTAAAACCAAAGTTGTTATAGATTCCTAACTAAAGGAACATAAATCTAGTATGACGACCAAATATCTAATGCTTAACCAAATCACAAAGATTACACCCAACTAACTTCCCATTAACTTTTCCAACAAAAAGTAGTACAAACCTCGCTTAGACACCCTCTCTGTATCTTGCAAATAATTATGCTAAAATGAAAGTCAAAATACTCATACTCACACTTTTTTGTAATTAACTAACTAAGCACACATGTAACTCTTCTGTGAATGCGAGTATGAATCTCCAGCTTGGTTACGTATACGCACTGTTGCACCGCCACTGAGGTATTATAAAGTTTTGGTTGCAGTGATTTTCCTAGAAACGCTTTGTGCACAATATTGCACAGCAACCAACCAATGAAGTGAGTTACTACATTATATCTCTGTTACTATTACTATTACCACCAAGAACTACAATTCGAACGCTACTCAAAAAGTAATAAAACCCTTACACAAACAACACAAACGCAGCCATACATGAAAGCGTTTGAATTTGTTTTTGGATCGTGAGCATGTTGCTCGCTTTGTTCATCGTTCGAATTACTATGTCATTAAGGAATTTGTTATTATTTTATTTTCTATTTACGTTTAGTATTATATGTAACTTAGACACACACACACACACACTTGCAAATATTCCTAGTTACAAAATAATAAAGGGAACAATGGCATTAGAAAGTTTAGCAACAGTTTGCCAAACCACAGACAAATATGTTTGGCAACAAATAAACTTAGGAGTAGATATATATGCGAAAAAGCATAGTTTTAAGTGTGTGCGCATGCATTTATATATATGTGCATTAGACAGGTCAAACAAAAAATTTTTTTTTGGCATTCATTTTGATATCATTTTTTAGAATAACGAAAAAAATGCTCCAAGTTTTCTTACGCGAAATCCAACTGCCTGTAAATCCATATGCAGCTAAGTTGTTTTACTATATTGATTTGGTAGATTTAAAGCAAATATTATATGAATCCTTAAATATTTTAGCTAGCTATTCTGAAAAGTAATGTCCAAATAAATAATAAAAAAAAATTGGACCAGCCAAAAAAATAAAGGAAGGGCGCATGTCTTGTAGTTCATTTTATTTTAACACTTTAGCAAAGCTGGAGGGGTGTAGTACTTTGGGATGCAGACATTTTAAATTCTCTTTTAAAAACTTTCTTAGTGAAATATTTCGAAGGTTCATAATCTTCCCCTCAGCCATCTATATGGAATGTAGGTGTGCTTATCAACCGATTTACCTAATCTTTTTTCATTTAATGTCGATTTTTCTGGTAATAAGTGAAGAATATGTATTCTACATTCTTTTATGACACGCTCTTCGGTCAAGGGCTACCGAAACGTTAGAGTAGACTTAATCAAAAAAGGGGCATTGCCACACCCATTTTCAAAAACTTTTATTCTATAAAATTTACAACGACACTTTGTGAGTAAAATAGAATCTGCATAAAATAATTCTTTCGCAGGTACACTGAATAATTCAATGGCATATTATCCCATCAATAATAGTTTGCACAAAAGTGGGCGTGGTCTATAACCAAATTCGTCAATTTTTCTAAGTCACATGCTTTGTAATAAAATTAATCTGTGCCACGAGGTTTCTTGTGATATCTCCAGCTGCTTTCGTTTTATGATGAATAGCGTTTTTAATATTTACTTAATGAAAATTGGGCCGTGCCACGCCCAGTTATAACAATTTATATTTCCCCCCTTTATTGCTGCAGCAATATTTTCGCATAAAATACAATTTAAAGTATATAAAATTATTATTATATTGTATCATAAAAGATATTTCGTATTTAATATAATAGTGCTTATAAAACTCTTTGATGGAAAAGTGGGCGTGGTCCTTAACCGATTTTGTACAGCGCAAGCGAGTTTCACGTAATACATATGTGCTCTGTTATGATATACTGAACAGTTTCTGATTTATGATTAAGGATATTTGTAAAATTTACCTTTACAAAAGTGGGCGGTGCCTCGCCCAGTTTCAAATATTAATATTTTCCTTCGTTTATTTTTGCAACAACACTTTGGAAATAAAACTGAATTAATTTAAAATAATATTTCGCAAAGATTTTGCTTAATATGCTTGTAAAATAATAATTATAGAAATGTGGGCGTGGTTCTTAACCAAAATAGTCCATTTTTGCCCTGAAAGAATGCCTTTGTAGTCTGAATAATCTGTACTCTGGATTTTTTTATGACATCTGAAATTGCTTTTGATTATTGGTTTACGTACAATATGTTTAAAATTTACTTAATCAAAAGTAGGTGAAACCACGCCTATTTTCAGAAATTTACAAACTAGTTTATTATCTGTTAAAATTTTAATCTACACAACACTTTGTTATAATCGGTATGTATTTAATTCAACACTTTTTTGTGTTTTCCAAAATATATGATATATGAAAAGTGGGCGTGGCTGAGGATCTGTATACCAAATTTTAATACGAATTCTAAAAACACGCTTTAATCAGTCTAATTCGTTTCCTTTATATCCTTAGAACCTACCATTAAGCGAACAAAATTCATATACTCTGTAAGCTATGCTCAGCTCAGCATAAAAATAATGTTGACCTCTTAAGCACTTGAAAAAAACTTGTAAAAATAAACAGTTGTACTAAGCAAAAAGTTTACTACTCATATTCTAATTTTTATTTTCCTCCGCTCTCTTTCCTTCTACTTGCAGTGCGTCTGTCGCTTTGACCGTCAAGGTGCTTTGTGCGAATTACCCATTGTGATCAAGAATGCCGCCTTCTCGGGCGATTCCTATGTATCGCATCGCATCCATAAGGACATACCACATCACGAGACATTGGACTCGGTTCTGCCAATGCATGTACAATTGAAGGTGCGCACACGTGCCACAAATGGTCTGATAATGCTAGCCGCTGCTCAAGGCACCAAAGGTGGTCACTACATGGCACTGTTCCTGCAAAAAGGTTTATTGCAATTCCAATTCTCCTGTGGTTTACAAACGATGCTGCTGAGTGAGCTAGAGACACCGGTGAATACGGGCAATGAGATTACAATTCGTGCAGAGTAAGTAGACAATGGAGATGGCATGTATGTTTCAATGTAGATATTTCTCTGTACCTTACTTGATAAATTGGTAAGTTCAAGCAAAAGGCGACATATTAAGTGCTCATGGTAAAGTTTGAGTGAAAAGCTTAAAAGCTATTTAGTAGCTGCTACCGTTTGTTTCAACTTGTTCTGGAAGTATGAAATATTGCAAATAAGGGGTGATGAATATAGAAAATTTATAAATGTTATTGGATAGTGTTGCAAAATATTTTTCGTATAATATTGGCCTTTCTAGAAAATTGTGTCAAAAGCCATAACAGCTAAAGTCGAGCTAAGACCAAGTGGTTTTATTACCAGCCCTTGTATTCCCCGTACTGTTATGTAATATCACAAGCAGTTTACTCTAAATTTGGTCAAAAACCAAACCGCCAAAGTTCGTTTCCTGCTGCCTTCAAATTGGTATAACAACCAAAGTTCATATTTATTTAAAAAAAAAAACTTAGGTTATTAAAAAAAAAATGTTATTTAATTTTTGTCAACTTGAATTTAATAATTTTAAAAGCTGGGAAAATTACTTATCTTAACACTTTAAGTGGCAATGTATCACCAGTGATCAGCACAAAAGACTAACTCCAGGTGCCAATTTTTTGCGGTATATTAAGGGGTTTTTAAAGCAAACAGAAATAAATTTCTTTGGTAACAAATACATCGCAGTTTAGTGACTGAACTGACTCACCAGCAATAGTCGTTAGCTCAGGAAATTATCTTTATTTTTTATAAAGCATGAATAACTGTTGCATACTTAAAGGGGCCAAAGTTCTCTCTTTAATAGTCTTTTATGTTCTTTCTACACAGTATTCTCTCTAGCGCAAACCTAGTTAAAGTTAACCTCAAATATCAAGAAAATTAATGGTTCTTAAAAAGTGTCTTTGTTCGCAAAAAAGCACTACTTCCAAAAAAGGTACCGATTCAAAATTGTTCAATATTTATGAAAAAGTCACTAGTTACAAAAAAATGTATGATACCAGTCAGTATTTTCACAAAAGTCACTCGTTCTTAAAAAAGTCGCTGCTTCCAAACAACCAGTAGCTCCATCGAAGGGAACAGGTTCCAAAAAGACTAATTTTTTCAAAAAAAAAGTCACAAGTTCCAAGAATTCAAAGTGACTGGTTCCAAGAAAAAGTCAATTATTTGAAACTAGTTGCAAGAAAGTCAATGGTTATTTCTTAAAAAGTCACTGGTTCTTTCTCATAGAAGTCACTTATTCTTTCTAATTAAAGTCACAGGTTCTGAAACAGTCACTAGTTATTTCAAAAAAGGTCACTGGTACCAAAAAGTCAGTGTTTTCGCAAATGTCACCTGTTCTTTAAAAAATCGCTGTTTCCAAACAACCAGTAGTTCCATCGAAACGAACGGGTTAAAAAAAGATCAATGTTTTCAAAAAAAGTTACAAGTTCCAAGAATCCAAAGTCACTGGTTCCAAGTAAAAGTCTATTTTTTCAATCTAGTTGCCAGAAATCACTGCCTATTTCTTAAAAAAGTCACTGGTTCTTTCCAATAAGAGTCACTGGTTCTTTCTTGTAAAAGTCACTGGTTAAAAAATCAATGGTTCTTAAACAGTCACTATTTATTTCTAAAATAGTTTTGACAACAAGTCTGTGGTTCTTTTTGTAGAAAGTACGGGTTTTTGAAAAAGTCACTGGACTTATCTTAAAAAGTCACTGCCTTTAAAAAGTCACTAGTGACTCCTCAAATTTCACTAGTTCCAAAATCAGCCACTGGTTCTTTTTTAAAAAGTCACTGATTCTTAAAAAACCCACTGGATCTATAACTTCCCCTGTCCATTTTATTTGCAAAGGAAAACTTTAGTTAGAAGAAAGTCGCCAAACAAGTCATTATTTTCTTTAAAGTCACCAGTTTGCAAGAGATTTACTGTTTCTAAACAAATTCCACAGTTTTCCAAAAGCTGTGATGGTATCTATTTTTAGTCTGCCTTTCGGTATACCTATTTCTCATAAAAGCTGAAAGCGTATATCTAAACCAATCAAATAGTTATTCTGCTTATTCTTGGAAAATAACTCAAACCTTTTCCTAGTAACATAACTTGACAATACCCAAAATTTGAGGACTTTCTTGTATGAATAATTTATACTACAAATTAGTTGTAGTCATTCCAACCCCTAGACAAGAGCAATGGATATGCTCTACACTGTCATTTAAGGGTAGAAGCCAAAGTGTGTCGATTTTCTATCAAAGTAGCTACATAGTAGAGCTGAAATAAACAATAAAAGTAAATTAGGTTGGCGTTATTATAATGAAAATATCATATCGAATAACCCTAAATATCTTTTCAAACGAGTAAATATGTCATCACGTATATCAACAACATAAAAATAATGCACTTCAAACATTATCTGAGAACAATTTTGACTCAAAGCATACTTAACGATTTTATTGCTTAAAGCTACTTATTCATCGATAATAATGGTAAATAATGACATTCTTAGGGCATTCGGCCTTAAGCTGTGAGAATCTATTTTGTCAAGCGTACATAGGGTTGAGCATTAGATTGTGTATTGTTTAGGAAATTTGTACTGCAAGCAAAACTTCTTCTAGAAACTATCCTGGAACATGGCGACATAATTATGCTCTTAGTAAATTTCTAAAAAAAAAATTACTGTTTCCCAAAAGCCTCTGTTTTCTAAAAATCTAGCTTGATAAAATCTAAAGTACTAAAAAATCGCTGTTTCCTAAAAGTCACAAGATCTAAAAAAAAAAGTCGCTGCTTCCTAAAAGGTCATAAGGTGTCATAATGTCAATGGAATTAATGTCAGCGATTTTTTATTCCAAATTTTCATTTTATACCTTATAGGAGTATATGTATTTTTCTGAAATAAAAAAATTTTATCAAATGAATTTTTATAAAAATTACCAAATTTCATTTAATACATTTTTTTTTTATTTCATATACATACTTATATAACGTATAAAATGAAAATGTAGAGTAAAACCTACTGAGGCCATTATCTATGTAACCGTATCTGAAATAGCAGTTGAGTTGTTATAATAAAAATTAGTAAAGCATTTATGTCAAAATAATTTGACATTAATTCTCTTGTAAAAGCGACATTATTATGACATGTCACCTCCCAAAAATCTAGTCAATAGCTCTAAACAAAATTGTTGTTTTCAAAAAGGAGCTAGTTCTAAAAAAAGTCGCTGTTTCCTTAAAAGCTGCTTATCAAAAGTCACTACTTTCAAAACAGTCACTCGTTTCAAAAAGTCATTGATTGCAAAACAGTTTTGATGTTTCCGAAGTAACTGGTTCTAAAATGTCAGTAGTTTCGAAAAAATTACTAATTAAAAAAGGGTCACTAGTTCCAAAAAGTCATAATTTCGAAAAAGAACACAGTCTTCGTATAATTCGCTTTTTGTTGAAAAATCGCTAGTTCTAAAAGCACACTATTCCCAAAACAGTAAAAAAAACCTTTTAGTTTTTATTTTTAATTATTCGGGAAAACTATTTATGAGAAGCTTGTGAAAGCCACTGGCCTCAAAATAGTCAATGTTTCCAAAAAAATCACTGTGCTCAAACAACTCTCTTTTTGAAAAAAAGTCACTAGTTTCAAAAAAGTGACTGCTTTCAAAAATGTCGCTGGTTCCAAAATTTATTAAATTTCATACAGATCAATTATTTCTGAAAAGCTTTTCATGGCAAGAAGACACTCAGGCCAGGTCACTAGTTTCAAAAAAGTCACCGCTTTCAAAAATGTCACTGGTTCCAAAATTTATTTAAGTTTATGTAGATCAATTATTTCTGAAAAGTTTTTCATGGCAAGAAGACACTCAAGCCAAGTCACTAGTTTCAAAAAAGTCACTAATTTTATAGAAGTTAATTTTTACAAAAATATCAATGTGTCTAAACAAGATGCCTTTTAAATAAAGTCCCTATTACCAAGAAGGTGACCAGATGCAAACATCGATCACAAAAAATCACCGAATACTTGTCATGCTTCTTTTAAGTCTTCCATGTGTTCAAATACTGAAAAGCTTTTCGTCACTTAAACACACTTGGCCCCCTTTGTTTACCTTACTGGCAACTGTGCCACAGACGATTTAACCAGAATTACATCAGATATTCCAAGGATGGGTGAATTGACCTTTCTCTTGTCTATAAGCCCCGGCTCGGCCAGCCTTCATTTAGTAGGTGAATTCCAAATGAGCACTAGAACATCGTTATAGGATGAACAGTCAGATGGCGTAGCTGCAGGAGTGAGGATGCGATAGAGGGTGTCGTCCTTCGTCACTGAGTTGGCGGGAAATCTTCAGCGAAAGCCTTGCTTTTTATATATTTTTATAAGTTCAACGAGCTCAAGACCAGTTGATAATAATTCTTAGTTAATTATTATTATTTTTGATTAGAGGAAAAATAGAAAGCAACAAACATATACAGGCTATAGTTATAGTACTATTTCGAAAACAGCTACGATTTTTCGTCAGCCTAATTCGTATAGTTTTGCTATTTCGGAGGATCTTGCGGAGAATCGAAGCCACTCACTCTGATTGCAAGCGCAGCTGCCTAACCCATAGGCTATGCTGCGTGTAGTTTTGCAAGCTGCTTAATTCAAGTTTTCTTTTAATTTTTGTTTGTTATCTTGCCAACGGTATACACAATATTTTAGACATTCTGTCTATATGTAAATCATGTATGCTGGACTTTGGTTTTGTGCATTCTTCTTTCTATTTTTTAGAAGATAGTTATTGTACATAACCGCGTGCTCCGGTATAAATTTTAGCTAAACAAAATATGTTCCGCTGAATAAGGCACACCCTAATGCAGGTAACACTATAAATATATATTTATTTTCATGCCATGACAGCTTTTTATGCTTAACTTGCGGTATTCAAGAAAACTAAACCAAAAACAAAAAACACCACCAACAAAAAAAAACATTTATTGCACCCTTGGGACTATTTTACAAAGATCGAAAATAGTGAAATAAGCAGATAAGAAAATGAATTGGACAAAAAATAATACGAAATGTACTTATTTAACCAAAATAAAGTCATAAAGCAAATAGCAAAGCACAAGTAAAAGCTTAAGCAAAACTACATAAAAAGCAAAGCAACAAAACTATTTCAGCTCAAACATCCCTTCAGGGCTAATACCACCAAGTCTTCCCTTTTGACCATAACAATTTAACGGCTATAGAGGTGGGGTATGCAACACAAACATGAAAATATATGCTCATAGCAATCCACCAAGTACTTGCAAGAAGCGTAAGGGCATATCTACTCATCAAATAATCGTATTTAGGCTTAATGAGCTTTCACGCCAAAATGACGTCCTTCGGCGACGATTTGTATCTAAGACCCTAGACGCTTGAAACGCCAATCACTCAACCGAAGTCGCCTAGCAACCTATGCTTGCCAACCCCTACATGCACACACACACATACAAACATATTTACAAAGACCACCTTTGCTGCTAGAAATGCACGCAATGACGGTAATTACAGCGTGTTAATAATTGTCGTCGGAATCGTCTTCGACTACTATGCGCTTTGCACTTTCCAAACGAGCATTGATTTGCCTGTCAAATGTGGTTCTTAGTTGATTACTTAGTTAGTGGGTTGACTATGCTTTTGACGATAGCTAAGATTTAATTCCTTTGGTTGTGTAGCTGAACAGGTTTAAAGGCGCCAAGATATGAAACTGTTTGGTTTTGAGAAAACAAAGAAATATATTTTATACCTCAACCCTAACATCGACTTCCGATTTGTTTGCCAAATGTTGTTTGCAACGCCATACACCAGCATTAGCCTGATTTTCCCATCTAGCACATTTAGTAGCTGGAACGGAATTGCGACTAATTTGTGACTTCAAGGTTATATACTTAATAGAAGTAAATTTTTTGTATTGAAAAATGGCCTACGCTATGATAAATAACTTTAAAGTATTATACCCCAGAAATAACCACCCTATAGCAACTGAAACTGGAATATAGTAATCGCAACTTACAATTTGGAACTTTGAGGTAACATTTACCACACATTACCTAAATTCACTATGGTGTTACTGCAAAATTTCAAGGTTCATGTTAAAGCTTGTGTTTGAACAATTCTGACTTTGTAGTAAATTGTGAGAGCTTTCTAAAATGTACACACTTGAGGTTGGCGTCTTCTTTTCTGTTACTTTCAAGGTTATCGATGTGGATGATACTTGGTCAACCATCAACATAGGTTCCGCAAATACCTTAGCACAGTAACCGCCCTAAGCGTCATTAGTAAACAAATAAACAATATTTTGAAACCCCGCCACACTACTGGGCGGTGCTCGTGGCACTTGCCCTATCAAAATCCTTTAATACCGTCAATCAAGCCACACTTCTTCAAGATCGACAGTCGGCAAGCGTCAACCGTAGAAGAATTAGACAGGAGCTGCCACAGGGTGGTGTCCTATACCTCATTTTGTTCAATTTCTACATATCGAAGCTTTCCCCTCCACGTGAGGAAGTCTCCATATTCTCCTACGCTCACGAATATACGAACTCTTTACAAAGATCCATAGTTATCTCCGCGACTTTCCAGCTTCTTCGCCGAGCGACTTACTTTGCGGAGTAGAGTTCGCACATGAGCAAGAGTTAAACATCAATGTCGATGACGCAATATTACTTACTGTCAACCAATAAGATCCTCAAGTCACTTGCTGCGCCGATTTGGACGCCCAATCTCTGTCATCAACTGGAGGAAGTTGCAGGTCTGCTAAAACCCCGATATCTGAGTCTCACCTTTATGAAAAAAAACTTTACAAAGCACGCGAAATTACTGAGCTGACAGTTTCTATTGAACTGTCACTATCTTAGTCATCCTAGTCCTGACTCCTATTGGAAGAAGATCCAGCGCTTATGGATATAAGGAAACATCATCTTATCCAGCCATTTGATCAACATAACCCCAGAAGTGTTCTAAATAACCGCCACACCAAGTCAGTAAGTAAATCCCGCAAATCTCGCCCTGTGAACCTTGTTATTGGCATCCAACAACCTGAAATAACTGAAAAAGAGAGCGCTCTCCCATGGTAGACCAAAGTCTTACTACAACAGCTTCTTTTTCTTTTTCTTTTTATGGCGCGATATACAACAGGTATATCATCATAAACCTCCTAAGAGATTTTTGCGCCAAGCTTCTCTTCCAATTTGTGGTGTGCCGATTTGAATTTTCCCTACAAATTGGTGGGACCTACAGTTTTACAGCTTCTACCTGGATATTTTAATAGGTTAAAGTCTAACTTATCCAGACTCAACCCTACCATAATTGCCTTGTATGTGGTATGTCCCTTTATGATACCAAACATCTCTTTAACAGTTCAATTGAGCCCGCTCTTCTAACACAAATATCACTCTGGTCCAACCTTGTTGAAACCCCCAAGGGTTTTTACCGACTAAATTTTTGACGAAAACTGGTTTTCGGGTTTTAATATTGTGTATACTCGTCTTAAAGTGCACGTTCGTGAAATTTCCTAACTCCGGCATAGGCAGGCTGCGACTTATATCATTCTCTCCTTGACACCGCGTAAGAGTACCTGCGTGGTTTTAAAGATTTTGCTACTGGCGACATATAGTCATTTTCCTCTCGGACCTCGCAGAATCGTGTAAATTAGGTAAATTTTCTTTCAGTTTTTCATAAGTGCGATAAGTGTAATTTTCGTAGACTCAGATCATAATATTCTCTGAGCATCCAAAAGTTCAAAACCCCCCCGAAAATTCCAAAATGTACACATCATTATCTGTTATAACATATTTTTCTCTTTATTTTCAGTTAACTCATTCCCTCAGGCGAATAAAACAGAAAACGGTCTTTAGCTCTACAGTTTTAGGCCCATAAAACAAATAAAAGTTAACTAAGAATGGTGCATATTCCCCACAAACCCCTTTTGCCTAACCAAGGCCATAACATTTCAATTCTGATGTTTTTGATGTGTAAGCACCTTTGGGCTCGGTAGGCCACTGAAATGACGCGTAATATCTGCCTGCGTCTCTGTGCCTTTTTTTTTTATGTTGTTTCTGTTCATATCTCAGTTGTAAGTGAAATTTGGCTTAGTATGCGTGTATAGAATCTTGTTTGACTGCTTTGCTGATTGTTATTATTCGGTAATCGTGCCTAAACTCGATGAATGCTATCAGTCGGCAAATGACGAAGGCAACTGCGTTTATTATAAATATACACAGAGTTTACAAAAACAAAATTAGTTATTATTCATGTTAAATTTATTTTATCTCAAAAGTAAAGTAAAATAAAATAAAATAAAATAAAATAAAATAAAATAAAATAAAATAAACCAAAATAAAATAAAATAAAATAAAGTAAAGTAAAATAAAATAAAATAAAATAAAATAAAATAAAATAAAACAAAATGAAATAAAATAAAATAAACCAAAATAAAATAAAATAAAATAAAATAAAATAAAATAAAGTAAAATAAAATAAAATAAAATAAAATAAACTAAAATAAAATAACATGAAACAATATAAAATAAAATAAAATAACATAAAATAAAATAAAATAAAACAAAATAAAAAAAAAATAAAATAAATTAAAATAAAATAAAATAAAATAAAATAAAAGAAAATAAAATCAAATTAAATAAAATAAAATAAAATAAAATAAAATAAAATAAAATAAAATAAAATAAAATAAAATAAAATAAAATAAAATAAAATAAAATAAAATAAAGTAAAATAAAATAAAATAAAATCAAATGAAATAAAAGAAAATAAAACAAAATAAAATGAAATGAAATAAAATAAAATAAAATAAAATAAAATAAAATAAAATAAAATAAAGTAAAATAAAATAAAATCAAATAAAATAAAATAAAATAAAATATAATAAAATAAAATAAAATAAAATAAAATAAAATAAAATAAAATAAAATAAAATAAAACAAAATAAAATCAAATGAAATAAAATAAAATAAAATAAAATAAAATAAAATAAAATAAAATAAAATAAAATAAAATAAAATAAAATAAAATAAAATAAAATAAAATGAAATAAAATAAAATAAAGTAAAATAAAATAAAATAAAATAAAATAAAATAAAATGAAATAAAATAAAATAAAATCAAATGAAATAAAATAAAATAAAATAAAATAAAATAAAATAAAATAAAATAAAATAAAGTAAAGTAAAATAAAATAACATAAAATAAACCAAAATAAAATAAAATAAAATAAAACAAAATGAAATAAAATAAAATAAACCAAAATAAAATAAAGTAAAGTAAAATAAAATAGAACAAAATAAAATCAAATGAAATAAAATAAAATAAAATAAAATAAAATAAAATAAAATAAAATAAAATAAAATAAAATAAAATAAAATAAAACAAAACAAAATAAAATCAAAAGAAATAAAATAAAATAAAATAAAATAAAGTAAAATAAAATAAAATAAAATAAAATAAAATAAAATAAAATAAAATAAAATAAAATAAAATCAAATGAAATAAAATAAAATAAAATAAAATAAAATAAAATAAAATGAAATAAAGTAAAGTAAAACAAAATAACATAAAATAAACCAAAATAAAATAAAATAAAATAAAACAAAATGAAATAAAATAAAATAAACCAAAATAAAATAAAATAAAATAAAATAAAATAAAATGAAGTAAAATAAAATAAGTGATTATTCATGTTAAACTTATTTGAGCTCAGAATACTCAAGACGGTAGTTAATTTGTTTTGTTTGTGTAATCTTTGTGGTTATACTTATGGAATGAAATGCAAAAAGAAAATTAACTAACATAAAATTGCTTTTTTATACCAAAAATTTTTGTGGATTTTACGGGCTGTACATTTTCCAGTATTCATGAAACGAGCTCAAGGCCAAGAATAATAATTTGTAACTGTTAACAACAACAACAACAACAACAAGAATAATTTTTCACTTTTTGAATTTATGAAAATTATTACTGTTTTTACTTTTTAATAATCATTTTTAATTAATTATTAAAAGTTTTTTAATTGAATAGAGAATAAAAAATAAAAATAAAAAAAAATTAATAAAATTAAACAAATTTCTCAGATGAAGAAGCCTAGCAGCTTCCGAAATGGATCTATAAGAAAAGCTATGGCGGTTGTCTCTAAACATATTTCCTTCTCTATTCAATTAAAAAGTTTATTAAAAAATAAAAACAACAATAATTTTCATAAAAAAATTTAAAAACTGAAAAATTATTATTCTTGGCCTTGAGCTCGTTTCATGAATACTAATATGAAATTAAAAAAATTTGAATTAATTTACATAAAATTAATTAAAACGAACTATGATAACGGGAAGGAAAGGAAACGAAATGAATATAAAGGAATGGAGATTAAAGGAAAGGAAATCAAATTAAAGGAAAGGAAAGAAAAAAGGAAATAGAAAGAAATAAGAGGAAATAAAATAAAAATATAATAATGTAAAGGTACAGCATAGAAGAGAGTAGAAAGAAGGCCAAGAAAGGAGCAGCTAATAACTGAAATAAAACAAAGTTTTGTGCATGAAATGCTACCACTTTGTGAGCACGAACTTAATTAAATTTATGTACAAGATACACATGTTTACATATCAAACTCCACGAGTACTTGGTACTCACGCCTTCTTTTTTTTTTTTTTGGAGTTTCACCCTAATGTGTATTTATATATTGTTTGCTCACCCACTTTTGCTTTCCTTTGTGCACTCGTGCTTTCACTAGAGGCTATTAGCAAGCATACCGATTAAGTCACTAATACACATGCATTTGTAATCATGCAAATACAACAAATTAAGGCAAATATCTGTATTCAGCATTAACTCCCTAAACATCGGTCAACCCATTTAACACCAAATAGTGGGCATTATCATTAATACTTAGTTCGTGGAAAAACCATAAAAGTGAAAATACGTACAAAAACATCTCAAGCAGAGTAATTTATAGCTCATAAATCTAAAAATACCACTACAACTACACTTCTTATACGCATTTCTGCACGCTTGCACATACTCCACCACGTTCTTTCCTTTTTACTTAATTTCCGATTTTTCTGTCGTACTCTCTTTTTTTCTATTTTCATTTTTCGCTTGTTCAATATGGCATTTTTCCCTCTTTTTCAGTTTGGTCCTTTTATGATTCTGACCAACAAACCCTACAGCTGGTTGATTGCACTTGACCACCACTTGGTTGCTTTGGTCAAAAAGGGAAAGTGGTTTTTGTGTACTGCGGTTGAATCAATAAAAAGAATAAAAACACGTACACATATGCGCTACTTACACACACACACACACACATGTACATATATGTAGTGTTCATGGATGTAATGCTCGCATAAATGGAAAAAGTGTTGAAATTGCTATGAAAATACTTAGGAAATTTGGTGTTTTGTGAGTTATTAAATGGCTTGACGCATGTTTAAATTGAGTACTAGATACCTATTAGGGATGTGCACCCGGTATCACTTGCTTTTTTAGGTGCTGAAAGCTCGAAAATACAATTATAGAATTTTCGGGATTGGAAAGATGTTACCAATTAACTTTCGGTTAGAAATTAGCGGAAAATCAAATCACGGGACTAGGGCGTGGATTATAAAATCCGATCCCGAAAATCCCGGAATCGTAGATACTAAAAATTGCCATCTCTAATACTATGTATAGTTATATTACCGGCCCTTATTCGGAAAACTTTTGTGATCCTTCTTTGTATATTGCTGATGCTAGCAAAAATATGCGCATACATTATTGTGTGGTGCACATGCGAATTCTTGAGTGCCCAATATCGAAATAAATATTGCCTAATGACCTGGAAATTCTTTGAATGGTATGCGGCCTTTGATAGAAAGCGATAATAGTTTAATAAGAATTAACGTGCTTTTGGATCAAATATTCGTTTAGGTTGTTATACTTAAACGGGTCGAAGAAAACTTCACCCGAAGGCAATTACTTTCGATTAATTCAGAAAGAAATTGCGAAGTCGATAAATCTCTACATATAATAAAATTGTAAACGGTTGATGTCTGTACATTGAAGATATTTAAGAAAAATTTAGAGGAGTAGTCCTTTTTGAGGCAATATAATCCAAATCAACAGTTTTTAGAATTTTTGTTTGTCTGTCTGTATATTTGGTCGCGCATCACTCAAAGACTGATTGATGCCATTGAATAATACTTTTGCCGTTGCATTACTAGAAGTTTAACTTAAAATTTAAAATATCAGTTGGTCCGATAGCTCTACCCGTTTCGGAGATATCGACCGATATATGGACCAAGGTGACCCAGAATGCGTTTAGTAAAATATGGGTATCAAACGAAAGGTGATAATGAGTGCTGAAATAAGCGATTTTATTAAGTTCTATATCTTATCTGGTAGGGGATATAATCATTAAAATCGGACTCAATATATTATTAATTCTGCGAAGCATGCCGGGTTTACTAGTATGCAATAAAGTCGATAAAAATAATGATAATCAATAGAAAACTATTCCCAAAGTGATACCAGTGATCTGCAAAACTCAAAAGTTAGAGATTAAATTGATAGCATTTATAAATATCGCTGTATGCAAAAAATACCCATACAGCCTAAAAAACTCAAATAATCGTAATTTTGATAATCGATAAGCTTTACTAAACTAAATATATGAAAAAATGAAATAAAAAACGATCGAAAAGCAAAAAACTTAGGTAAACTGATAGAAATCTGTAAAAGGATTCAAAGGTATTAAAAACAGATTAACGGGCTCATTATGTAAAACGCAGCGCTACGCAAACGATTCACTTCTTCTCTTTTAAAGAAAAATTATTTTTATATAAAACTGTTCACTTCCTTCAGTAGCGGTTAGTAAGCGCGAGTTGCTATTTGAATTTGGTTGGTATAATAACATTAGTGTAAAGGTGAATAAGTGTCGCGGTGACTTACATAATCAGCCCCTAAGTCTATCGAAAAAGTATTTACAAACAATAAAACTCGATAAAAAAGTTATGAACTCGATCAAAATTTAAAAAAAAACTAAACAAAATAATCAATGCATCCATTCTGCTAAAATCCATAATAAACGGTTAAAATTTATAAAATCCATAACATCTATAAATATCGATAATCAGATTAAAATAAACCGACGACTGGATATTACTTAAACTTACTGCCGCTTTCGCGAAAGAAATTTAAATGAAAAATTATTTTTTTACTCGAATTTTATATGAAAACAACCAAATATAAATATTTTAGTACTGAAAAAGCAAATGGAATTGAGTCAAGGGTAGAACAACTTCATAAAAGTTAAGCAAAAATGGTCAAAGCTGTTTCTGAAAAAATATTGGGAGTCTTTTGAATTTCTTTTGAACATTTCTGAGAAAGACGTACCTTTTGCTTTAAAATATTTTTTTCTGAATTTCGTTTGATCTCTTCTTAAAAACGTTTACCCTTCTCTCAATTGAATTTACTAATTTCTCAAATATGTTTGGATTAAGCTGAATACATTTTTTTGTTTCTTTTTACGGTTTCTAAAATATATTTTTCCTTTTCTGAATATAGGTTTGAGGTTTTCTGAAACACATAAAAGACCAAATTCTGAATTTAACTTAATGTTTTTTGAAATTCTTTGGATTTTTCTGAGGTCCTTTTCAAATGATTACATTTTTCTAAGCTCCATTTTACCCTTTTTGAAAGGAATTTGCTCCCTACCAGATTTCACTTGGATATATTGACATTTTTGAATTTCGAAATACAAGGTGGCGGAAAAGTAATCCTCCTATCAGAAAATGCTATAAATTTTGCGATTGGCCCCTAAAGTCAGTTCTGTTTTGACATTTGTGTAGTAAACACATGCGAAATACACGTTAATAAACAATGTTATACTACACTGCTCCAGAACGCGGAATATTGCTGACTATTTATTTGACCAATAATCGGTCGGGGCCAAACGGTTACTGTGAATGGTGAGCGCTACAGAGCAATGATCAACGAGTTCTTTTTGCCGCAACTTGATGAATTGGGATTGGAAAACATGTGGTTCCAACAAGACGGTGCAACAGCACACACTGCACGTGCCACAACCGATATGCTGAACATCGGAAGCTTACTTTTGCGCCAGCTTGTGTTAAATTTTTTTCTGAATTTCTTTTGGCCTCATCAGAAATACATTTTAATTTTTCTGAATTTCAGTTGGCCTATTGGAAAATAAACTTCCCATATCCTCTATTTAGGTTGGTATTTTCTCAAAAATTGATTTTTGAATTTTTCTGAATATCTTTTGGCCTAATCTGATATAGATTTGACTTTTTCTGACTTCAACTAAGTCTTTTTCTGAAATATACTTTTATCATTCCAAATTCTCTTCCTGAAACTGGTCTTTTCTGAATTTTTTCGGAATTTTTTTTTAACTTTTTTCGGCCTGATTTGAAATAGATTTGCCATTTTCTGAGATAAGCTTGATTGTTTCCGAGATATATTTTGATGCAATTGGACATTTGTGAAACAAATTTGGACTCTTAAGAATTTATTTCGCCACTTCAAAAATTAAATATGCTTTTCCAAAACAAAACCTAGCTTTTCTAATTTCATGAAATTCGTTGAGGAATACTTTTTCTTTCTGCTTAAACCAACAAACACTTCGCAGTATTTCCGGAATCTAAAGAATCAAAGTTTTCATGTGCCCTACTTTACATTTATCATTTCATTTGTTTTGATCAATGGAATTGAGAATTAATTTAGCAAAATCTCAAAAGGTTGCACTTGCATTTCTCTTTCGACTGACTTTCAGAAACTAATTTTCTTAATGCAAAAATTCAATGCTAACTAATGGATTGAAAATATTTACGAATTCCCCAAACAAAACTTAACAAATGTCGTTGGCAATAGAGAAATTCATTTATCAATAAAAAAGTTTCGTCATTGAACAAATGACCCCAACCTTACTGCGCTCTAACTACCAAGACAAACGGAGGTGTGAGAGCATTGGCATAAATGCATGCACCCCAAAACTTTGTAAGGACTACAATTTAGCAAAAGTAGAGGTTGAAAGAACATAAGGAGATGAAGACATGCACATTAGACCGGCAGGAAAATTTTAACAGAATACACCCTACCAAGAATGTGACAATTTTTGAAAAGTTAAAATTAGAAGCTACTGGTCTCTTCCCAAATTGTTCCGCACGTAATCATAATGGCGTAAAGAGTTGATTACAACATATCTAGCTTGAATCAAAACTGCCTCTCGGTATTAAAGCTGTTGCTGTACCGTACTTTAGGAAACCCAAATGTGGCAGTTACAGTGTAAATTGTCAACTTTTAGGGTAACCAGAAAAATGAATACTTAAAAACTTTATATTTTTTATATTTGTTTTTTCTGATACAGTCTAAGGCCCAAAAACATATAGGTTTGTCTTCAACTCACCTGTGCCTTGACCAACAATAAGTGACCCAATTTGTAGCTGTAACTACCGGCTAGCGGAAAAAATTAATGAAATAAAAAGTTTTCAATGTGAATACAGAAGCAAACTAAGGGAGAAGAAAAGCAAGTAAAAAGTGAATATGGCTAACATTTATCATACGAAACCCTAAGGGGAGGTCAACTTTTATATGGGTTATTCGATGTAGAATTGAGCAAACTTTAATACTGCGAAGAAAAAAAAAGAGGCATAAGATAAAGAGGTTTAAGTTTATTACATTTTGTTATTATATTATATTTTATTCTATTTTTTTACCTATTTTTTTAT